>JARHVA010000323.1:0-510000 GCA_037957365.1 Torreya grandis
AGGCTTGTATGGGTGTCATGGGAATTTTTTTTAGTTATAGGGGTTGAAATTTGGCTTGGGAAGCCAAATTGTCAACAATACTTCTTTCTAATCTAGTTAACAACCAAATCAAAATCACTAAATATTTTTATCTAGTTGAATAGTGATTTATTGAAAATTATAGACCAAATATTAGAGATTCATACTCAACTCTATTTTTGGTGTAAAAAAATTATAACATGTAGGAAGCTGGGTACTAATTACCATCTGGGTCTATCAAGGCTATGCCAACACTAAAACCTTATTTTGATCTAGCTCCATCAAAAACAAGAGTCCATAATTGAGAAGGATCTTAAAATTCTTTTTCATGAAGCTCCTACTTGTTAGTGAATGTGTATACTCCCACATGTGGAGATGTAAATTTGACTTTATCATTCTTAGTATTGTATTTGGTAATCAAGTACTTTATCTTTAGTTAGTTATGCACCCAAATTTGATTAGCTACTCCTTTCCAAGGTAACCACATGTGAAAAATTAGTTACCATGTATCCATTCAGTGTTTTGGACCAATCCCAACTCAATAAAAAACCATAAGCTTTTGGAATGTTAATGACCAAAATATCTATATATTGTTGTACACATGGCTCTAATGCTAACTAGATGTGTAAATTGTCAATTTTAAAACATAAGGTATAGAGGAATTTTCCAACAATAAGATCACTATTTTTCACTTATCTTGGGTTAGACCCAACTTCTTACACATATATGTCGGCATCATATTGGCCAAGGGACTTGAGTCAACCAAAAAATCATGCACATTCTTTTTTAACATTTAGATAGTTAGTAAAAATGATCATACTTTAAGTTTATCTTTAAATACCATCATGTTTGTATGCACACCTTTGGATTTGTCAAATTTAGAGGGTATCCTATTTAGACATTTAAGAAATAACTCATTTTATTTAGTGATCTAAGCTAGTTCATGTAAAGGATATTACCCTTGATATTCTTCATGTCTTCAACAATGTTATATCGAGATCTACTGTATGGTTATGCACTCTACATTTTCTCAACTCTAATGGCAGAGGTGGATTATTGTTTGCCTAAGAATATGGAAGAGTATTAACATTATTATTCAAAGGCATTGAATTAGTAATAGGTTGCTTTATACTTAGATTGTAATTATTCCTCAAGAACTATTGGGATGGATGGATTTCATTTGTATTATCTTTTGTCTCATTCTCATCCTCTACTAGGAATGGGAGATCATAGGTATCAAACACCATTATTATATTGAAGTGTCCTAGATTGGTAGAGGAAGATGATTTTGTCTGATTGACAAATCCTTCATACCAGTTCATCTCTTTCTAAAATATCTTGAAAGTAGTGCATAACTCTATGCAATTTAGCTAATTGTGTTACATTATGTTATAAACTCAACATGAGTTAAGAAGTGTTGCTTCCATGATATCTACCTCTAACACCATATTAGGTGGCTTATATTTTAGATTTTTTCTAGACTTTCTATAACTTTAAAATAAAAATCTTTGATTGGTATTATGTCTCCTAGTTTTTACCCATGTGTTTATACATGTTCAAAAACTCATTGATTAATTTTTGCACCATCCTCTAAATTGATTCTAATTCTATTTTTATTGAGTTAGAATTAACACATTGTGTAATAGTAGTATTGATTGGTATTACGGAATGGTTCTAGTTTTAGTGGTTAAGAACATAATTATTTAGGAAACTAAGGTGTTGATTAGGTGGATAATGGGTTAAAGGCACATGAAAGTATAACTAGTTCTAGTCTTGGGCCATATTATTTTAATTTGCATTTGGGATTGGACTGAAGGCCAAAAAAAATAGGACTAATACTAAGTGGGGCTAAAAATTGCATCTAGGGTTTCAATTTTTTATCCAAGTTGATAGTTTCATCATAATCCAAAGGATATATATATCAACACTGATAGTTCTACATAGAAAAACAATAGTTATAGGGTCCAATGCATTCTTGTACATTTTGAGAGCCAAAGTCTTAGCAAGTTTATAGGCAATTTTGAGCTAGGTATACATATTTTGGAACCTATCATTAAAATATAAGATTTTCTCATTTTGTTCCCTTATCATGCTTTCAAAGTGTTGATAAAAACACTTAAACTAGTGACTTGGCCAAACTATGCCAAGAATGTGTTTTGACATTGATCTTAGGATTTAAGTGATCCTTTCAAGATATTAAGAAACTGGTCATAGGCAACATATTTTAATGTGAAGTTAAAAAGTCTACATGCCATGTTTTTAGGGTTACATTAAATATTTTTAGGGTGTTATTGAAGGCCTTTATGTGTTATTTATTAGTCTTACCTCTTGAAGGAGAAAAGGAAGGAAGATACTTCTCAGGGTTTCTTGGTAAATCATACACGGCCCCAATGATGTTGATAACATAATTGATTAGATCTTGGGCAATTTGAAACAATGGAAGATATGTTTTACTACTTGGAGAGAATTATTATTTTTGAGGTAATTTCCTAACTCCTTATTAGACTTAATTTTTCTATGGATTTACAAGTGTGAGTATAACAAGTTAGTGTCTGAGGTAGACCTTGCTAATCTTTTGAGTGATTTTATTGCAACTCAAGTGATTTATTTTCAAAGGAAATGTAGGTAGAGGTTTAGTCCCTCATTTTAGAACCAAATTAGTCTCTTGTTTATGTGGGTTTTATGAACACCCCACAAACCCTTACAAGGTATACTCTAACATTTTAGGGTCTATGAATGAAATTCACTCCAAGGCATGAGTTGTAGGGTATTCAGTTTTGTAAATAACTTGTTGGTAGAATAACAATGAGTGAAGTAATTTGTTTACCAAGATGGGTTAATTATGGATGAATTTTAATATAGTTGATATGGGTGGATAGTTGATGGTTTTAACCTATTTGGGCAAGACTTCAAAATAAAAATAAAAAAGAGGGAAAGGGTAGGGTAGAAAAAGAGGCTTATGGACCACATAAGATAAAACTTTTATAGGGAAATGCTTGAACTAAAGGTTGGTCAAGGAATAAGGGACAATGGCTATTTTAGGATACTATACCACACCCAAAAATAAAACATAGTTAGGATTCAAAGGGAATCAGAATATAGTAAACTTAAGAACATATAATCAAAGGTTTCATGTTTGTTAGATTGTATTAAACACATCTACAAGGGGGATTATGAATAATATGTTGAAAGACATTCAAATCAATAGTTAACTCAATATGAATAACTATATATTAAAAGAGATAACTCATGCAAAAATAGAAGACTAAGAAACTAAAATGACAAAACTTATTACACAATCCATAATTTTGGATAAGAATCTAGATTTGCACATAGATCTTAATTGTAGAACTTTCCTTAGAATTTATTATTAAATTTTAGTAGATAAAATTATCCTCCTTTTGGGACTAGGAAGATATAATTATATAAAATTTTTGGATGGGGGAAGGCCTCACCCTATCAAGAAAAGTCTAAAAATACATGCCCCAAAAATAGCATTGTATGTCAATCCATGTGTAAATCATGCATGTATAATGGTAAAAGATCATAAGTTGAATTATTCATCTAATATACAATATATAGATTCAAATAAAAACTTGAAAGTAATGTTCCAACCTAGATAAACATGGAGATGAATATGTATAATTAGAGTGTGTTAATGTAACACCACTAGAACAAGAAAAATATATAATAACCACTGTAGTAATCAAATTAGATGGGAACTATTAGTGGTCTAGATTACACCCTAGCTAGGTAAGGGATTGTTCAAGTCCTCTACCCAAATATAGATCAACATGGGACTGGACCCTAGGTTATGAGTTTCCAATAATGGGGTTAGACCTCTAGGATTTTTAATGAGGCTAGCTACTTAAATGCATCATTTTAGCTCATTTCCACTACTAAAACCTACTAATGACCAAGGAAAAAGGAGAGAAGAAAGAGAGATACATTAAAATGGAAACCTAAGATAACAATGGTGATGCACCTAAATGATGGTTGATCCACTCCATTTGAGATCATATTAAACACTAATGAGATAAGCAAAATATTAGATCTAGCTCTAAGTATCTGTCATGCATCAATGCTTCATGCAGAGGTTCACCAAATGATCAAAAGATGAGGGAAGTGATGGAGAGGTCTAATTAAAGACACTAACCAGTTAATGTATCCATATGTGGGACTCAATCAAAATATATTTGAACACTAAACATGAAACAAGATCAAATAGTAACTAGGTGAGATCAAGGCTTGACAAGGGAAAGATTTATACCATATATGCAAATCAAGCTGACATGTACACATTGTACCAGAACCAAACGAAAACTAACAATAGTCTTGTTTTCATCTTAAAGAGGTTACAAGCATAATCTTGACAGAGTCTAGTCATGCCCAAGAGAGGGATTAGAGGGATCATTTTTTCAAGCTCCAAATCCTCTATATAGTGTAGAGAGAGAGAGAGAGAGAGAGAGAGAGAGAGAGAGAGAGGAGAGAGAGAGAGAGAGAGATGAGAGAGAGAGAGAGAGAGAGAGAGAGAGAGAGAGAGAGAGAGAGAGAGAGAGATTGAATTAATACGTAGGAGAGTGGAGAAAGGATCTTAGTCATAAAAAAATGTGGTGGAATTTCATTGGCTCCTTTATATACACATGTCTTCCTTAAAAAATGATTCATCCTTATCAATAGGCTAACCTCCTTTGAGTTTATTCTCATTGGCTAAGAGATCTACTAGAAGATAAGGGTTTGTTTTGCATGATGACAAAGTCTAATTGAATTGAATCAATGCCCTTTACTGATTCTCTAACTACCTATTCTCCACCTTGGGACCTTAAGCCCACTTGACTTATTCATGAGGATCAAATCCTTGAATCTTGAAACTAATAAAACCATGCCATGAATGGTGGTTAGTACCTATTTTATCAATGATAAAGCCACATCAACATATGAGACCCTTTACATTAATCACATATATGCTCTATCTCCATATCTAGATCATAGGTCCATTTTGTAGATGGAAAACCAATCTAAGATTATTGGGTTTCCTATAGTCATTTTATCAATGTAGACCTATAGACTATATATCCCCTTTTCTAGATCGAAATAGGTCTAAATAAACCCATTATATCTCTACAAGGATCAAGAATCCACCATATTCATAAATCCTCTTTAATAATTGTGAACATAGTCATATAATGAACCCTAAAAGCTATAAAATGTCAAATTAGAGGTCCATATTTAGCTTTAATGGTGCCCTTTTATATTCTTTTAACCTGAATACATCATTGTGTCCTTTCCTTGGCATTTGATAGAGCTCTAATGGTGGAATGATGACCCTACAAAACTTGTTTACCTTGGTAAAAAACTACTCCTTGGCTCAACTTTGTTCATAAATAACTAACTCAAACCAATCAAATTATGCCTAGGTGTCTCTATTCTTATGGTCCTATAGATCCTTGCTATTAGATCTTAAATTATTGACTTTCAATCACACTATCATATCTTTATTTGCATGATTAAATTCCATCCATCAATCTTTCATCAAATTGAACATGCTCATGCCTCTTGTAAATCATGCATTGATCTCAAGATCCTATTGTCAGTCTACTACTTTATGTGCTTATGCCACATGGTGGCTTCTCAAGCTCATTGACCTTTTGAATTATCTCACATTGTCAATCTCCCTTGGTATAAATGAACACCAACTATTGGATCTACTTAAATTTGAAAACAAATGGCTATTTACTATGGTCTAAAATTGATGTCCATGTGATCATCATTTGACATCCACGAGACCATCATTGACATCTATGTGATCATTAAATTTAAGATCCTAATGGTTTTTGTCATAGATTAAATTCAACATCTATGCAGATATCTCCCATTTTTTTACCAACTTTAAAGGCTTAGATATATAAGTGAAAATGATATGGAGGTACCAAATTTGTAAATGTTCTTGATACCAAAAGGATTATGCCCACTTGATCCACTGGTTCTAGTAACTTTCTAAGTGTGTTTACAAGGTTAAAGTGAGCTAACCCATGTGATTTTCCATGATTTCCATGTGCTTATCACTGATGATTTGAACCTAAATCTATTTTTCAAGGCTTAAATTTGACACTCATGTGAACACCTTGCTCTACATGACCAAATTTGAGGACTTAGATCTTGAAATAACAAGCTCATCAAGACATGAAACTCATAGAGTATGTTCTAGGCATGAATAAATTTGATCATGAATACTCCTTTGGTCATGTGAGGCCTTTTAAGCTCATTTATAAAATGCATAAACATGCTATCTAGTCTAGTTCTTCATGACATCCTAATGATGGTCTGGTCCTTCAAGCTTGCACAATTCATCTTTTTATCATTCCTTTAAGGTTTTGATAGGTTTCTAAGATTTGTGAAACCTATTTCATGCTCTTTAATTATTAAAACACATGAGAACCTACATTTTCATCTCCATTTTGAGATGTTATTTGGTCCATTCAATCCATCAAACCATGTAAAAGCTTTATATGTGGGCCAAAATTGGCCAACATCTTTATGACTCATAGGGGTTGCATATCGATCTATATAAGAGAACCTATACCATATTTCCTTGTCTAGTCTATTGGCCATGGAGTATCTTTTCTAGTCTAACACATTGACCTAGATCTAACACTTTAAAAAATACTCTTTAGAAAATACAAAGACTAAGAGGAGAAAAAAATAGAGTTCCTAAGGCACTTATTGAATGGAAACTAACCTATAACAAAATAGGGATAAAAAATAAATGTACCAGAAGAACACTTGGAGGAACATATCCAAATTTATATAATTATGTACAAATTATAATTATATGTACCTTCCCTCCCATATCAAAAGGAAATTTTGACAACCTTATTGCATCATGGGATGAGGCATACAACTGTTTGACCCTTGGCCTTGATGCCTTTTTATTCTTAGTTGTTTTTTCCAACTTCATTAGCATGATCTTCAATAAGAACCAAACAACTCCAAATATATTAGCTATGTACATCTAAAAGTCTCAACTTTCTCATATGGCTCATCAACTATGACCTCCAATGGTGTTTCAACAAGGCACACCTTCATAGTTTCCATGGTTCTCTCAATAAGATTAGGTTCCTCTTCAGTTACAAGCTCTTCAACATCATCAAAGAGTTTTGGATATTCTGACCAATCTTTTTTATTATCATCCATAGGAAAATATTTGTTTATCTTCTCAAGTACTTGATACTCAATTTTGAAAATATCTTCAAGCTCTTATAAAATCTTAATTTGTAGCTACCAATCATATTTTTTCCCCCTTATCATCTAGAACCACTACTTCTTCAATATTCTCTTCTTGATACATGAGGTCATCAAGCTAGTGTTCTTCACTTTGATCAAATTTTATAAGGTCACTTTGAATAGTATCTTAATCCTTTTCAATAAGAGATATCTCAAACTAATCCCTGAATTCCATTTGTATGAATCCTTCATGGGGTTATCTCACATCAAGACCATCCCTCTCATTCTGCTTTGGCATCTCAGATTAGAACTACCTTCTTGAATCTCCAAAACTTTAATGGAATCCTTAGATGAAGTTTCAACCTACTAAAATATCCTATTATCTAAGTATACCATCTTAAGTTCATCAATCTCACTCATGAAATCATGATACAATTTTTTTTTTGTGGTCTTCTTATTCATCCTTATTATCTACCACAAGATTTTATGAAAACTCTTGATCTTAGACAACTGATATATGATCAAGAGGTTCTTGAGAAATAACCTCTTAATGCACATATGAGACATATTCTTATTTTATCTCATCTCAAACTTGTACTTATTTTTGTATCTCATCTTCTTTGGCATTATGAAAGGCTAAAACATACTCATTCTTGTCAAGTGGTGTTCTAATAATGATTTCCTCTTCTTGGTCACTAATGCCATCATTATTTTCTATCTCCTTAGCTTCATCTTCTTGATTTGCCTCATAAAAGAGAGGCTCTTTCTCAAAGAGTGGAATAGTAGACCCTTTAAAATACTCAACAAGATGAGAGAGGTCCAAAGAAGCTACCATAGGAACCTAATTTTGCTCATGGAACTACTCTTCTTGGATCACCTTCACCTCCTCTCTCTATTTATTTGCTTCTTGAATGGATATACATGAAGGAAAGGCTCTAGAATTTTGAGGGGAAATGATTGGAGGTTGAATGATCTCTCTTTTGAATTTCATAATCACCACTTACTCCTTTTTCATACTACTCTGAATGGATTTCCAAGATGGAAATAACCTAGATTCTTGAGGAGGGAGGGGTGGGGATTGAATGGCTTTGGATTTGCTTGACTACATGATTTAGTTACAAGATGGAAAAGATATATGTTATTCATTAACCTTTTGATTATGGTTTTCCTCCTCTTTCCTTTTCTTTATCTCTAACTCTTTGATTTGCCTCTCTATATTCTCTTGGAATAGATGCTCTTTAATGTGGCTAGTGGATTCATGATAGGGAATGCATGAGGGTTCTTGAGGAGGGGTGGGAGAGATTTTTATAGGTTAAAAATTTGATTTAACTTGGAATCTCAAGTCTAAATTTATCTCACTTTTCCCACCACCTAATTTCATAACTTGATTATATCTTAGAAAGTTGAAGGAAATTTTAAGGGGTTCTTAAGGAAAAAAGGAGGGATCTCAAAACTCAATAGTTGGGTGTTTAATAACAATTTATTTATTTATTTAACATCTCTCTTGGATTGATATCCAAGAAGGGAAGGTCTAAGGAACACATGAATAACTTGGAACACTTAGAGGGCCACTTAGAATAATTTCTTGGGGAAGAATGGATGGCACATATGAAGGCTAAGATGGCATATATGAAGATAGAAAAGGTTGATGGGGTTGGTCATGCTGCTTTTCAAAGATTTTTAGCTTATCCTCAATGTTTTGAATGTAACCACTTGCATCCATCATTTCACTTGTGAGATTGTTCCAATTTGATCTCTCAACATGTGCTAATTATTACTTCACTTACTGCAATGACTCCCTCACATAATGGATTTGGTGAGTAGAGACATCTTGGCCATAATAATTTTGTGAGAATAATTATAGTGAATGATTTTCAAGTCTTACTAAAGTTTTCTTAAGTGTTGATATAAATATCTCATGATAGGGCTAGTAAGGAGTAATATTACAATGGGGAGTGCAAGAATTATGCCATTGATAATAAGGATCAAGAGAATGATATTGGGACTACTGATAAAGAGGAGGATAATATGGATATTCACCATATTTATTCATATTAGCCTCATATTCCAAATGAGATGCAATAATTGACTAAAATTTGTAATGAGACATACCTGGTCTACTCATAACCAAAAACTTTGATTCAGAGTCTCCAATGGTGTTAAATTGCTTGCTTCCAAGAGTTGATTAGAGGAAACACACACCAAGATCTTCCCACTCTTTTGGACCTTTGTCCCACTAGATGTATTAGAACTTTTGGTGGTCTATATTTTACCCTAGATGGGTAATGGATTGTTTAGGTCCTCTGCCTAAATCTAGCTCAACATGATATTTATCCCAAACTATGGGTATCCTATATTGGGGTTAGACCTCTAGGATTTGTAATGAGACTAGCTCCTTAGATGCATCATTTTATTTTATTTCCATTACTAAAACCTACTAATGACCAGGGAAAAGGGAGAGAGAGATAACTTAAAAGGGAAACCTAAGCTAGAAATGGTGATGTACCTAAATTATGGTTGATCCACTCTATTTGAGATCCTATTAAAACTAATGAGATAAGTATAAGATTGGATCTAGGAATCTAAGTATCTATCATGCATCAGTGTTTCATGCAAAGGTTAACTAAATGATCAAAAGCTAAGGTAAGTGATGGAGAGGTCTAATGCAAGAAACTAGCTAGTAAATGTATCCACATGCGGGCCTCAATCAAAATATATTTGAACCCTAAACATAACTTATATAACAAGATCAACTAGTATTTTGTATCCCTTCGCATGGCACCAATCTCTATCATTAACTCAAATGTTTCTTTGTCAAGGAATTGAGATAAAGATTGAGTTGGTTGGGTAGAATCAACTGGATTAGATGGATCTATTAACTTTCTTAAGGTAGCTATCAGCTACTCAACTTTATTCTATAGTTCATCTTTAGTGACCTTGTCACTATCCATTTTCTCAAAAAGAGAGCTTATACTTGACTAAACATTATGATTCAATCCTCCTCTTTTTAGATTCCCCAGGTGCACTTTAGATATCTAATAATCCCCCACCACTAAATCTTCCCTTTGTTTGTCCTGTGCGAGAAATATTATCTCCACATATTTTTCCCCTGCTACATCATATGATATTCTAGAGATGGTCCTAGGGCATGTCTATGGTCATTTAGATACCTCCAATAGATAAAAGTCTAAAGTGATAAGAGATATATATTTTTTTTTAATTCAACACTAATTATGTTAGCCAACTTGGAGTGGGTACCTATGAATCCTATGTTTCTCTAATGAACACTATTATTTGTGAGTCTATAGTTTAATCTACTACACTAGTGGTTATTATGACAAGTGTCATATCTATCATTGATATTAGCATTGAATCCTTGACTAATTATTTGGTTATCTCTTCCCCATTGGTGGGTTGAGTATCTATAGTTGTGTCAGTGGGTATCTCTATTTCCACCTCCTTGATGGGGGCATGGGTTACTGTGAGAGTGGATGAAATGGGTACTTGAATGGATGAAGTGGATGTTGATGTGTTTAATAGGGGTGATGAAGAGAGAGATAAAGATGGATTTTGAGTATCTAACTATGTTGATTATATTATTTCCAAGGGAGTCACTTGTATAGGTGGGTTAGATGAAGGTGTAATTACTTGCAATGATGGGTTGGTGGAAACAAGAGGGGTAATTACTTGTGGTGAATAGGTAGTGGAGATATAAGGAAGGATTACTATAGTTCATTTAATAGTAAAGATAGGAGGAGGGACTATTTGTGTTGGTTGAGTAGTAGTTGTGTCCTCTATGGAAAGTGATAGTGGTTGATCGATCGGCTAGGTTGTTGTCTCTTGGCTAATGGAAGAATCCCTTTTGTCTTCTACTTCTAATTTTGCTTATGTGATACAACTAGCCCCACTACTTGATCTATAGGTTCCATTATTGGAACCCTCTATTATTGTTTCCACTACATCCTTATCCTTTACTTCTCTCAACCTATATGTAATATTTAAGGTCTCTTTAGTTATTTTGACCCCCTTTCTCCTTAACTAGTTCAATGTTCTATTTATAACCTATATGGTCTTATCCATCAATGAGAAGGATCTAGGTGTAGACCACCTGAATAAAAGAAGAAGTTGGATATAAATTTGATTATCACAGTACACCCTGTCTACTAGCTTCTCATCATCATTCAAATCTTTAAAGACTGGTGCCATATCATAGGTTTTGATTTGTTATAGGGTCATTATAAAATAACATCTTAACCTAACTTCCTCTTTATCCTACATATCTTCCTAGTAATATTTACAAAAAGGAATATGGGAATATGTGACACCCACTAGAATGGTAATATAGCTAGTCATATTATAGAAGGGCCTAACATTAAGGGTTCTGAAGATCATTTGAGTAATTTATGCATGCACACATTTGGCCTTATATATGTAAGGGTAGGTGTATCTCCCTATGTTGATAGGGAATTGGATCCTTATATTACACCTATTTCATAAAAAAATGTGAGTTTCCACTAGTTTCCTCATAAGTTCCATTAGGGCCCATTTGGTACTTACATACCTAGGCAGGGTGTAAGGACAACCACTAAAACCACCCAATCTAATATATGCATATGTTTGGAACTAAATGAAATATGACCCATATTTTATAATTTTTGTTGTTTTAGCATTAAAAAATCTTCTCTTCCCTAGTTTATTTTCAAACATGTTTATGATGTAGTATACAAAAGCAGCATTGACCCTTTTGAATTATTATTTGCTCACCTCAAAGGTGAGATCAGGATAGTAGTTAAAAACTTTGTTGATTTGATTAGGAATTATGTTTAATTCTAGGAATGCCCTCCCTTTTGATAAGATATATATAAGTTAGGAAGTCATATAGAATTTATTTGTAGTTAGGACCTCCATCAACTATTTATGAATGGAGTTAAAAATCAAATGGGCCCAATAAATGTAATGTTTATTCTAATGGATTACCTAGAAATATTGGTACATCCAATCCTAATAATTCTTTGCATTTAGGTTCCCTATAGGTTTTTTCAAGAGTATAATGATGTCTCCTAATTTATCCTTGAAGTTTATCCCAGGCAAGGTCTTAGACATTCTTGTGGCTATAGGTCTAGGAGTTTTAAACCACTATTTTTTTAAAACCCATAGGCAAGCTACATTATTATCCTGATAGAACCTTTTTGAGGAGTCAAGGGTTATATATATGTATATTTTATATTCTAGGATTAAAAACATGATATAAATGAAATCAAGATCAAGATTTAGAATCTTCTCTCCTTTATCATTCACTACTTCCCTGTTCTAAGCATCATAGTGTTTAGCCATGGTGAGCACAAGCTCAAGGATTTATACTAAGTGTGGGAAGGTTGTAGCCTAGGGAAAAACACTATCATAGATTCTTTGAATCCAGTCATTCATGAATTCTACATTTACACTACTCCATAAGTTTTTTAGGTCTATAGGACTTAGATCTGTGTCAGTAATCTCATTAATGTTTGAATCCAGGCTGAATGGGACACTAGGTCCCTTTAACTTGAAATTCATATCCTTTTTAGACATGTACTATGGGTAAATTGGCATGGGAAAACCAACTATAGATTTGGTTTGGGTTTAGACTTGTAATTAGATGTTATTCTTTTGCTTTGAACCTGGCAGGGTTTTGTCTTGTAATTATAGTTAAAAATTCTAGTGGAGGTATAATGTGCAATTGCAGCTATAAGTCTAACCAAAATGTCTAGTAGGGTTTTGACTTGAAATTTCACTTACAAAGTCTGATGAAATGTTTGATAGGAAAATTGGTTTGTAGAGGCAAGTCAAACTTCCAATGGGAACTCAAAGTTGTTAAAGCAAGGGGAATCTCTACCAAGGTTTTTATGTTTTTATGCAACTAAAATCTCCATGGGGTTTAATCTACAAATATAAAGAAGGATTTTTGTAGGGGATCTTTTGGGAATATTCTAAATTTTTTAACATTTTTGAATTACCATAGATTTCTTAGATAAATCTAATGAAACCACAATAGTATGACATATTTTTCAACATACATATGCAAAAATGGAATCTATGAGAAATGATGATGATTTAAAATTATGAGAAAAGCCTAAAATCTAGTGCAAAAAACCTACGATTTATTTTAACTAACAATGGTAGAAATTAAAGGAAATGCAAGTGACCTAGAAAAATACCATGATTATGTACGTAGGGGTTAGCAATGGTAGATCTGGTGTAGGGCACTAGCATTACTTGGTGATTGAGTTTGGTGCTTGCATTACATGTCTTGGAGGTTTGGATCATAGGTTTCTCTATGATGGAGATTGAAATTTGATTTTTAATGTTAACAATGACATAAAAACCTAATTATATATTAATAAACCATGCAATAAATGTCAAGCACAATGGTGGATGGATAAACAATGTGAAAGTGGGTTATCGGAGTTATTTTTCAAGTTTTAAAATTTCATTTTGATTTTTAATCTCCTCTTTCCATTGATTATATTTGTTGGAGGTAGGAAAGGCCTTGAAAATGGGTATCAAAAATCTGATTTCACTTTATAACTTTGCAAAGTTGAAAAGTGTAACAGAAGTTTTGATTCTCATTAGGTCAGGATGAAAGGTAAAAGGTAGAGTTTATGTTGCACTTTAAAATTTTTCAAAGTATAATTTTACTTTTGATTCCTATGGGGTAATGACAAATGGTGAAAATCAAAGATCATGTTGCACTTTGCAACTTTGCAAAGTTGTAAAGTGTAGATGAAGTTTTGATTCCCACTGATATTAGGTAAGAGCATAAAGTGGAGTTATGATTGCATTTTGAAACTTACAAAGTTTAAAATTGCAACATGAATTCCAATTTCCACTAGGCATTGGGTAAGTGGTGGTTTGGGTGTACTTCACAACTTTTCAAAGTTGCAAATTACACCAAAATATCTAGTTTCTATTTGGGTCTTGAAAAAAGGTATTTAACTCACTTTTAAATATTTTTCTCAAAAAAATTATGGGTCTTCCTTAGGGTATAAGGTGTCTTGATATTTTTGGCACAAAAATATCATCAGCTACAAGAGAGGATCACCATACAGGAACCTAAAGAAATAATAGAAAATGTGTAGGAGGCAGTGAGAAAACTCTATGATACTATTCATATAATAAGGTCTGTAAAGGCCATATCTTAGCCTAAGTGGGGATATATCATTGATTTTTTCAAAAAAATAAAGTATAATGATAGAAAACTTCACTTCATAATCTAATTAATTATAAATTAGGCTTATACCCATTTGAATTTAATAACATCATCTAAGGTTGTATGGGCCCATAGTTTTGTTTTTGATAAAAGGGATAGATTGCTTGAGTGGCATCAAGTTATGTGAAATTTTGTGCAACAATTTTACAGTCAAGAAAATGATAGTCTTTATTATGTAAGATATGAGAATCACTCAAATAAGCCTCACCAAGTAGAACATACCAAAAGGCCCACAATAAAATATGGGTGGAGAAGTCACACCCTAGAAACCAAGTCTCACTAGGCAAAATAGACCAAAAGGCTCACAAGAAAGAAAACAAAAGACAAAAATCAAGAATGGCCAAAGCTCATATCCATAATATGACCTTTTTTTTCCTTTTTATTTTGAACCTTAGTCCATCACTCTAGATGACTGATCCATTAGACTAGAAATAAATATTTTAAAGATCATGATTATGTTGAGGATCAAATAGGGTTTGATCCTTTCCATATTTTTAAGTTTTACATTCATGTGATCTCTTGATACCACCTCTTGTAGAACTATATGTAAATTTCATTTGGAAAAGAAACTCTAAACCTATTTTCTTCCCTATGCCATTTTTATATTATTTTGTTACCTTAGTTAGAGGAGTTTACTCATATAATTACTAGTCTTTAGGATGAGACTAATCCTTTTTCTTTTTTGGATTACTTTCATGTGAACAAACCCCTTAGAGATGGCCAATTTGATGACATAGATGGAATTTAAAAGAAAATTTTCATAATACAACATATAGAGCCAATAAGAATTATCATGTTCCACCTATATTCAATATGAAAGACCTTTGCTAAGGTCAACCTTGACATAAATATATGAATAGGTAAACAACACTTATGTAGACCACTCAACATCAATCTTGGTGAATCTTCCAAGTGTATTACCAATATATTCACATATTGAGGGGTTCTAAAAGTGAAGAGGAAGATTTGGGAGTTAAACCCAAACCAACATTTATCCACCACCATTGTTGAGGGATCAAAATATAAAAACCATGGGTTAAAAAATAACCTAGATCTTCCCTAAAGCCAATGTCCCTCCTTAAGATCTATTTAACAATCCTCAAACTCTATAAATTAGACTATCAAAAACCCTTTAGAACATAAATAGATCATAGTCTTTGGTCTAGGTAGTAACAACCCATTGATGAAACTCCTTTGACTGAGGACAAAATCTAGTGAACCTATAAATAACTATAAAATCTTAAAAAAATTAAATTAAACCAATTACCTTCAAAAGAGATATCTCTAATTTCGGGATAACATCTATTTTTTTTCACAATGTACATGCTTGGGAAGACTAAAGGAGAGGTCAAACATGGGTGAGCAACATACTTGTAAGAGAAATCCCCAATAACTAAACCCTATCTATTCCTAACCTTATTATATGGTGCCATGAAGGATGCTGTAGGATATAGATAATGGTAGAAAACATGAGATAAAGTAGTCATTGTTATCATAGTTTGGCTACTACCAAACCCTATCTACTTTGTTGCCTATTCTATTCTATAACCATCAAAACCTAGTCACATTTCATTATTTCCACTGGTCAAGGTTTTAAAACCCAAGACACACCATATAAGTAGCTAAAAAATAGAAATAAACATCAATTTTTTATTCAAACCCCATTTTTAAAAATCTCCTACAAGCAACAACATACAACCTTTGGGCTGAGATCGTAGGCACAATCTATAGGACAAATGATGAAATAATGTAGATTGTATTTTTTTCTAGGGATCGAATCATTAAAATAAGACACTTCATGCATGGGTCAAGTCTACATGGGTTATACATCATAATTTAATGGACAAGCTCCCATAATTATTTAAAAAACCTTTGCTTGATTATAAAATTATAGATATAGACTTCTAGGTAAGCCCCACATTATATTTATAGATATAAGTAGTAGAGCAATTGATTTCAATAGTAGGAGTAATAGAGCCACCTTTTCAAGGTACTTAGACTGCAAATTACACATTGGTGAAAACATAGATAGGACCCACATATTTACTATTGTCACCAAATCTTGTAACATAGAAGAGGGTATTCAAGCCTTTTCTAAATTTGGGAAACATGGGAATACTTCTAGGTATGTGGGTGTACCTATAATGGAAGTGAACCTCTAGATCTAAGGGCTAGCTCTTTGAATGTATCTTGAAGTGCTTTCACCTATGTTAATGCTTGTTTTTGGGTAAAAAAGTTAGAATTTGTATGAATTAAATGTATTCTAATGGGATGAAACACCAAGATGTTTTCCACATGACCATCACATTTCATTCACTAAGAAATAAAAAATACAAACTAGTCTCAAGTCCTAAAGGATTCTAACATGAGTGTTTCAATATAAAGGTGAGATGTATGAAGTAACACAAGGATAATGAACTAGAGGGAAAATTACACACTAAGGATAATAAGACACTTGAAAGGAGCCTAATACACTTGACTACACTCTATATAACCTGTTAGAATGAGAGTTTCTTGTAGAAGACATGAAAGGACAAGGAAAAACAAAGGATAATATCACTGAACTTAACCATTCATCACTTTGCACACTCAAACAAGATATTATTGAAATTAAAACTAGATTGCTTAAATTATTCTAAGGAAAAATGTGACATCAAACTAGTAGGGCTTTGCCATACTAGGTGTGATCTTTCTTAAAAAGGCCAAAATAGAATCTACTTATAGAATTTTAGAGAGAGGAGAAAGAATTAAGTTCAAAGGTCACTAGAACACATGTCCAATCAATAACCAATTGCATTGCAGGAGATTAGAGTATGAAATAGACCATTAATGCTTCCCAAGATATATGTCCATATAAACTATGACAAACTCTCCAAAATGGTGTAGAGACTCTTCAACTAACCTTTGTGAAACTACCTTCATCATGGATCATCTCTCAAGCATTTGAAATTGTATTGGAGAGAGTTGACACATTTGTATTATCTGAGGGAGGTTGAAACATGCTATGATAGTCATAATATATGATCTTAACTGGTATTTATAATATAGACATCTATATTCATCATCTAATTTCATTCACTACTTTGATATACTTCATTCTTCACATTTGGCAGTCACTATTCATCTTGGGTCTTCGATTGAGCTTTCATGGTGGCATATGAGTCTAAAGAGCTTGGTTTATAACATAATACTTGATCCTACATAGTTGCCTATGTGGTATTCCCTTGCCATATTACTCATTCTTTTATAAACTATGCATATTATTGTTTGTACATGTAGCCTCATCTTATCCATGTGGAACCTGATCGAATTTGCTTTATAAATATCATTTGGAGTCTCTTTGCTTTGACCTATAGGCACTAAAAAACTATGCACTTTTAATTTTCAATGACTAAATACCTCAACACCCCCCTAAAGACCCCCTAAACATTATTAACCCTTAATTAACCCCTCTTAACCCAAAATAAATCACTATTTTCCTAGTCACATAATACTATTCAAAAATATTATTTAAAATTACTATTCAAAAGTACTTTTCACTATCACTATTCACTATGGGACCCACTACCACTATTCATGATGACATGGAAAATTTCATGGCATGTGACATGGTAAGTGACATCTTACGTGACATTAAAGGTGATTTGGGAGGTGATATGGCAAGTGACATGGATTAGAAATGATGTGGTTTGATATGGGACATCATACCCCACTTGGGACCCTTTCCAAAGTGCTTGATCACCTCATTTAAGAATCACAAGGCCCCCCCTTAAAATATGGTGAATTTACCCTCAAAGGACCATTAGTTAACATGTATTTTACATGAAATTAACCTCTAAAATAAGATACCTACCTATTTAAGACAAAGGGCACCTATTTTTGACTTCTTAAACCAAATGGACATTCACCAACCCAAATGGGAATCCTCACCCACCTCATTTTGAATAATTAATACACCACATATAAAATTGTGCCATACCTCTATTATTCCTCTTTTGGCATGACTCTTCACAACACATGCTATAAATCCCCCCTTTCCTTCACCCAGGTTTAAGTTGAAAAGTGGTAAATTAGTATTTTTTGATTTTAACATTTTATTGTTGGTTTTTGGAGGAGGTTATCCACTTGATAAGGAGTTCATCCTCATCTTGTAGGAGAAAATATTCAAAGCATCGAAGCTCTTCTAGAATCACTCTAATATTTCATCAACAACACCATCATCAACAACCATCTTAAGGTTATTCTTTCCTAGCCAAAGAGGAGTATCCACCATCATCTAGATCATGTGCACATTTTATACCAAGTTCTCATAACCATTACCCTTATTAATAGTTTCTTCTTTACATACTTATAAAAAATAAAAAAATAGAGAGAAACAATTTGGCACACCCAGTGGGACCTAGTTCCCTTTCTTCATTAATTATTTGCTCATCAAATGAAATCAATTTTTTTAGGCATAAAAATCAACCATTAGCATTCATTTATTTCTTGATAATTTTAGTTCATTTAGTAACTTATGAGGAAAATTAATATTATCATATCATTCACACTTGTTATCACATACAAAATTGAACCAAAAAATAATTTACACATCAGAACAATACTTGAGACAAGGACCAATCGAGATTTCATCACCTGGTGGCAAACTTACCCCCTCCTGACTATCCCACTTAGATTTCACCACCAAGGGGAGAACCATCTTAGCTCTCTGGTTGAGTATAAACTCTGGACTTGGTATATATTGGCTAAGCACTCACACTAGCTATGAGATTGTGAAGTGAGGGGAGCAAGCCCAAAACACCAAGCCACATACTGAAGTTCAACACAAATCTTACTTTTGAGCACATAAACAACATAAAACTATCTGTAGACTTCCACTTTAGTACCAATTTTTCAAGCCAACCTCCCTTATCACACTCTTTAAGGTATAAGAGAAAAGTAATTTAAAAGTAATCCTAAGGATAAAATGCACTTCTTAGTGTATGTATTGATTGATTTGAAATTTTTAGTTTTGATCTTTGTTTGAGTGTGAGTGTCATAATAACATTCCCTATTTTCTCATATGGTTTCAACCAGAAAACAAGTGAGAAATCAAAATAACCAACCACCACCTTCTTCTTCATCTATGGATTCTACCTTATATGTTGACAAATCTCCTCATGCTTCACCTCACCATTCTCCTCCACCACACTCTCCTTCTAGAATCCCAATCACATCTAGAGGAGATACAAACTTTAATGCCTTCTTTGACAATAATCTGATGGATTTATAACATTACCTCAACACATTACCTCATTGCACCCCACTTGCTTTGGTTCCTTCTTCTAATATTTCTATTAGCATGCCATCTCACCTTATGATAGGTACCACTTCAACCCAACTATTGACCTAGGACTCTTCCTACACCCCATCTACCCAAACTCAAACCAATCTTCCACCCCCTAACCAAACACCTCTTGTCACATCCCATGTGGGTTCAACCTTGCCATTTTTTACCTATACCCCATCCACTAGTGCATTATCTTCCATTTCAACTTCTATCTTCCCTTCAGTTACAACTAATCCCTCAGTCACAGTCCCACTTCAAAGCCTAGTGCTCTCCATACCTCAAAACCTTCCCCCAATCAGCACTAGAGTAATTACCTAACCTCAACTTTCCCAACTTCCTTCTACCTCAACCATACCAACACATCTTTTTCTCAATAAGTACCTATGACAACTTACCAGTATGTCCCTCACCCATAAAGGTACATGCCTCCCTCCACCCAAGATTTCATACCAAGTAGTTATTATGTGACACCATCTCAACCTATTAGCACCACTTATCAATATGTGGTTTTTTCAACACCATTTATTTCCTATTCATACATTTTCACAACCCAACCCAAAAAAAATGTACCTCTTAATTATATAAATTTCCAACCTTAACTTGATCTAATCAAAATGTTCATGGACAAAATGAATAGTTTGGAGTCATCCATATCTAACTCAACTAATGTTTTATC
Organism: Torreya grandis; assembly: GCA_037957365.1. Lineage (NCBI taxonomy): Eukaryota > Viridiplantae > Streptophyta > Pinopsida > Cupressales > Taxaceae > Torreya > Torreya grandis. The sequence continues at coordinate 20,494 of JARHVA010000323.1, forward strand.
TTAAAACCAAATTTTTAATGAGCCTATCTATCCATTCATGCCCATTCATGCTTACCCTCATCAATGGAAATTTCCCAAATTTTCTAAATTCCAAGGTAAAGAGGATCCTCAACAACACCTAAGATATTTTTTTCATGCTTATTACTTGATCACTTATGATGATTCTCTCCTCCTCTGGACCTTTCCCATGCCATTATCTAGAGCCACCCTTGAATGGTATAGTGCCCTTCCCACTCATTCTATCCTTTCTTTCTCTCAATTGGCACAAACCTTTTTAGAACACTTTTTAGTAAACATATCTAAAAAGGTTTCCATTACCAACCTATACTCCATCAAACACTTTGAAGACAAATCCATTATTGATTTCTTTTCTAGATGGAGGGGCCTCATCAATCAACTTACCTTCTCATTACCCCAACCTGAATTGATCAAATTATTCTCTTAGGGGTGTGCTAAGCATATTTCTCCAACTCTCTAAGTCTAAACCTTTAGAACCTTTGATGAAGCATTCACTATGTCCCATAAATTATAAAACCATGTTATTGATGAAGGGAAGTTGAAGCTTTGAAATAAAAATTCTAGTTTCAAATCCACTGACGCATCCACCACTAAAACCATGAACCTAACCAATTCTAATGCAAAAGCATTAGCACATTTGATTGTTCTCAAAACTATGCCTCCTTCAACCATCAACAAAACACCTTAAATGAACAATCCTTCCAATCACCAAAACCGTACCCAAAATTGGGCTCCTTCAAAACCATTTACCCTAATTGGGGAGTCTTATGCATCAATCTTGGACAATTTACTTAAATCTAATCTAATCCAACTTCCACCCATCAATCCCCCTCAACAATTCAATACTTCTCACCCCCTTCTTAGGTGGTACAATGAGAATGATCATTGTGATTATCATCTAGTTATTAGACATGATATTGATAGATGCAATACCTTTAAGAGCACTGTCTAAGACCTAATTGATAAAGGGGAGCTTGTGTTTGACAACCCAAATGCTCCTTCCAACCAATCTCTTGATATTTTCCAAAAACCATTCCCAAATCATCCACCTTCAACCCAACACCATGAAAACCAACCTAAACCCTCCAAATCACATGAGGCACATGTAATTAATGCCATCAATAAAGTACCCATTGTTGGAAAAGTCATCACCTCTATCACCCAAATAAAGGAAAATAATCCACCATCACCCATTTCTCCAAGTTCCCAAATGGATGAAGTAGTTACCCTTTCCACTTAATTAGATGAAAATATAGTTCTATCCACCTCTCCAATGGTGGAAATACCCAAGGAGATAACCATTCCATTGGCCATTTCATCCACCCCTCTAATCCAAGTAGAAACACCACCTACTTCTTTGGATAACCAAACCCAAGAAGAAACTATTCCTCCCCTTCCATCTAAAATCATTACCCCTACCACTCCTATTATAGAACCATCTATACCTCCCTTGGAAACTATTATCGAAGAAACCTTACTCTCATTTGAATGATCATCACCTTCAGAACCTTCTACCAAAGATAACAACATTGAAACTACTCCTTTCTCAAAGGGCTTGCACTTTGAAACTAATGATCAGATAAAAAGACCCATTTATAAACCTTTTTATTAGCTCATTCAAAGTTTAGAATTTACCTCCCAACCTAACTTTGATATATCCACCTTTTAGCATTGGCTTAGACTCCTATATCGAAGCAAATATGAACCTTCCACCTCACTTGAGTCTACCCTCAAGCCTATTGCTATAACTTCACCAACTACCCTTCTTAAGATCACCATTAAACCATCTAACCTACCCTCACATAAAATTTTCAAACCACCCTATGCTTCTTTCATCAATCCATAAAAAAATTTAGGGATCCTTCCCATCCCTGATCTCACTCACTCTCCATTGAGATTGGATTTAACTGTATCAACCCAATCAAAGCCAAATATAATTAAACCTATCAAAAAATGAGGGTTTCCTATGCCATAGCCTCAGGTTAGGCCCATACCTCCTCTAATTTTACCCTCTATTTTGGGACCACATCCTTCCACCATTCCCATTACCTACACTTCCTCTAAAAAACCATCTCCCCTTTCTCCACCTATAACAACCCAACCCTCTAGTTCATCATCATTCCTTACCAACCTTTCTCTATCCACTTTCCCATCCATTAAACCCTCATCATCTAGACCTTCAATTACTATACCTATTACAGCTAAGATAATTCTTCCTAAACCACCAACCAAACTCACTCCACCAATCACACCTCCTATCCAAAAAACTTTACCCCATAATATCCCTACACACAGAGTTCAAACTTCACCACCTTTTATATCTTTACCAAAATCTTATACAACCATTTTTCAAAGACTGTTGCATGCCTATATCATGAGATTACCACTAATCAAGTCTTTTGACCCTACTCTCCAAAATCCAACTTGGTTCAAGAATAGGCTGATTTGTCTTTATCATAGGACCCCTGGGAATGATACACAAAATTGTAAAACCCTCCAATCAATTATTCATTAACTTTTATAGGAAGATGATCTGCTATATGAATCTTTTATAAGTCCCTTACCTCTTCTACCACCTATCCAATCCACCTATCAATCATCCACTTCCTTAATTCTACCAAGGAGTGAATAAGAGGAACTAAAGCAAGCAACCATCCCCCTTATCAATACCATTCATATGGTGACTCAGTCTCAAGCTCAACAAAGAGATACAAGTAAAGCCATCTAATAAAATGAAAAGGGCAAGGCCAAGGTAGACATTCCATGGTCTTATCCTTCAACTCCCTAACCAGCCAACCACACCCAAACAAACACACTTTCACCTTCACCTTCACACTCACAACCACCCAAGACCAAAGTCTCCAATTTAGGATCCCCGTCTTCTTCCAATGCATCTTCATTCATCTAGTGCTTGGTATTAAAACAAATTCACCAAATACTAGTCAAAATGAGATTTTATTACTTAATTAACACCTCACCTCAACATCATTAGGATTTAATTGAAGTACTACATTATATATAGGTTCAACTAGATGACCTCCAACCTCTTGCATCTTTGATTGGATCCATCCAACATGTTGCTATGGTCAATTTTCAAGAATCAAAAATTTTGCCATATCATAGAAAATAACCTAATCCCCCTCTTTTCATCATTGCATCCATCAATCAAACATGTGTCAAAAGAGTCATGATTTATGGGGAGTGAGTATCAATATCATCTCCTCTCATGATTATGATCAACTTCAGCTACCTATAAGCATCATGTCTAAAAGCTCGCTAGTTCTTTGATCATTCAATGATACCCTTGCTACCACTCTAGAAATAGTTGTTCTCCACATCCATTTAGGGCCTTGAACTATTATTGAACTATTTTATGTCATATAGGGTGAGTTTTAATATAGTATGTTACTTGGTCACCCTTGGATCTGAGCCATGGGCTATGTCCCTTCCACCCTTCACCGATGTATCAAATTTGAACATGAGGGACAAGTCATTATAATCAAAGTCAATCTAAGTCCTTTCACTTCTTGTAATATGACATATCAACCTAATGATGTCCTCATTCCACCTTCACCCCCTCCATAACCAACATCTAATCAAACCACTACATCAACCCCACCCACCAACACTTATGTCTATAGAAATGAGGAAGCATCCACTAGTTCAACCATCCCTTCATCTCAAATCCCAGTTGAAAACCCCTTGCAATCCACATTTCAACTTATCACACTAGGGGAATATTGAATCCTAGCTTTGGATGCTTTCCCTTCTCTATATGAATTTGGGTACCTCCAAAATGATCCATCTTATAATCCCAATATCGGTACCCTTATCTCTTTTGGCCTTTCCAACAACAAAACATATTTTGTCTATGGGGGACATGATAAGCCACTCCTTGCTCCCATCATCATGCCTTATATCCAGCCATTCACTTCCAACTTTTCTTATCTTATAAATCTAACCTTTTTCAGGCATACCATCATCGATGAGCTTGGAAGGGATTTGGTTTTAGACTCTATGAACAAGGGCCTCACAAACTTCCCATCATTAAAACACAAAAACCTCATGAATTCTTTGGCTTGGGATACATTCCTCTAAAAGAACCCACATCACCAAAACTAGTTCTCACCACTATCAATGAATCTCCAACCTCACCAATCCCATCTCTCCCATTTGGATAACCTCCAACAACACCAATCTTAGTCAATGAACTTATACCCCTATCAACCTCACCTTTCCAATTTGAAAAACATCTACCCTTACCAACTCTATTTGAAGACTCTAACATCATCCCATCTAACTTTGTTTTTTGATTAGTACCATTAGTTTAGGACCACTAACTTATCAACATGGTGTCCAAACTAAAACCTTTCCTCTCATCCACCTCAAAATGATCAAACATGCTTCACCCACCATTTATACCATTTAGTGCCAAGATGATAATTCTATCCTCACATACCTTGGTGTAGAGGACTCTCCCATCCATAAATTCTTCCCTTCAAAAAAACCAAACCATGCTCAATGAATAAACTATTGACATTAACTTAGGAACCTAAGAGAATCCTTGTATCATTAAAATAGGCCAATCCTTGGACTCAAATGAGCAACATGATTATCCTGCCTTCCTTTGGGACCCTAGCATTACATTCACTTGGTCTTATCAGGATATGCCTGGGATTAACCCTTCCATCACCCTTCATAAAATCATTACCTATCTAGAGGCTAAGTTGATATGAAAAAAGCTTTATAAAATGCACCCTCATATAGCTCTTGTCATCAAGGTATAATTTCAAAATCTTTTATCCATCAACTTTATTCAATGCATTAACTACCCATAATGTGTCTCTAATATTATTTCTATTACCAAGGCCACTGGGGGACTCTGCCTTTGTGTGGATTTATGAGACTTTAACCTTACATACCCCAAATATGATTTTCCTTTACCCAACATTGACCAACTAGTTGACCTTACCACAGGTCATGAGATGTTATCCCTCTTGGATGGATTTTCAAGATACAATCAGATCTTAATCGATCCCTTACACTAACATAAAACTACCTTCACTACTACTTAGGGAACCTTCTACTATTGGGTCATGAATTTTGGCTTAAAAAATGTAGGATCAATGTATCAATGGGCCATGACCTATGTCTTCCATGATATTATTCATAAAATTGTAGAGGATTATGTGGATGATCTCCTCAAAAAATCTAAACATTGTAAGGACCGTTTATCTATTCTTACTATCATTTTTGACTGACTGATCCAATTTCATGTTTGGCTCAATCCTAACAGATGCATTATCATCTCCCTTCATGGAATTGAGATTGACCCTACTAAAGTAAAGGTCATCCTAGAAATGCCTCCTCTAGTAAACCTTAAACAAATTCATAGTCTACATGGAAAACTCCAATCTATCTGTCACTTCATCTCTCAATTATCATATAGATGCCAACCCTTTCACCACCACTTGAAGAAAGACACCTCTTTTACATGGACTAAATATTATCAGCAAGCCTTTGATTCACTCAAAGAGTACTTAATTTATTTAACTATTCTTATCCCACCTAGGGATGACCAACCTTTTTACCTTTATGTATCTACCATTGATCACTCTTTAGGTGCCATGCTAGCTCATCGAGATAAAAAAATGAGGAGTAAGCCATTTAATATATCAATCACACACTTCTAGAGTATGAGACATGATATACCTATCCTGAAAAGCTTTGTCTCACTCTCATTTTTGTTTCCTCTAAGCTTAGTCACTACCTTCTTAATCACAAAACATATGTTATCACTAATATCAACCCACTCAAGTATATTCACTCCAAGCCATACCAAAATTAGTGTATGACTAAGTGGCTCATGCTTCTGGCTGAGTTTGATCTTGGGTTTCTTCATGAAAAATTCATTAAGGGGTAGGTCATTCTTGATAAATTAGCTAAATCCCCTCTCCTAGATAACCATTCCATTCCATTAACATTTCCCAATGAGTCTATTATAACTCTTTCTCAGGGAGAACCCTCTTACCAAATGACCATGTTTTTTGATGGCTCTAAATGTCAACATGGTGTGGGTGCAGGCATAATTCTCATACCCCTTCTGGTGAACCCCTTCCAGTATCCTTTAAACTTAACTTTGAATGTACTAACAACATGGTATAATATGAATCTTTGGTCATCAATCTCTAAACTAATCTCACCTTAAAAATCAAAACCATTTCTATCTTCAGTGATTATCAACTCATGATTAACTAGGTCAATCGGTCCTATCATTGTCATAATGACATTTTACAAAATTATAAGCTCCTCCTTGATGAGATCTTAACATATTTTGACCATTATCAAATACAATTAGTGCCTTGATATACTAACAAATTTGTAGACACAATGACCTCTTTTAAATCTTGAATACCCTCTCAACCTATAGAATCCAAATTATTTGTCACCATCCACTATTTCATTAGGCCCTCATATATTAGTTCATACCTTCCAACCATCTATAGTGTGGAGTCATCTCCTTCTGATGTCTTGAATGACCAAACATTTAATTACCTTGGGCATCATTACACCTAACCTCTCAAAGAATTCCTAAAAGGCCTTTCTATAGGGCACCTCTCATTATAGCATAATGGGAGGAATCTTATATAAACATGGCTTTGATGGTCTTTTCTTGTATTATTTGCGTAGTCATAAGATTATTCATGCCATCAAAGAAACCCATGATGGAATTTGTGGGAGACATTTTAGTGGCCTCACTATTTCTAAAATAATCCTATGCCTAGGTTACTATTGGCCTACCCTCAATAAAGACTAATGTGACTATGTAAATATGTGTGTTAAATTCCAACAACATGCTAACTTACATCACATGACCACTCATAGCCTTTAGGTATTCATGGATTATTGGCCCTTCCCATAGTGGGGGTTGTATATCGTTAGAGAAATTGATCCTCACTCTTCTCAATGACACTAAGATATCATCACCGCTACAAAATATTTTACTAAATAGGTGGAGGCCATCCCCCTTATCTCCATTAAATCCAAAAAAATTGTAGATTTTATCAATCAACACATTATCTATCATTTTGGGGTCCATCACAAAATCATAATAGATAATGGCAAATCATTCAAAAATAAAATAGTTCAAGCCCTCTACGATGCCTTTGGCATCAAACTAAGCCATTCTTCACCTTACCATGTGTAGGTAAATAGATAGGTAGAAGCCTCCAACAAAACTCTCATACAAATGATGATCAAGGTTGTAAGTGCTTCAGGCTGAGATCGACACATACACATCCCTTTTATTTTATGGGCCTATCTCACTAGTATCTAAACCACAATAGGTGTTACACCTTTTTCCTTGGTCTTTGGCACAAAGGTTATTCCACCTCTTAAATTCCAAATTCCCTCTCTTCATATTTACTTACATGACATCATTTTCAAATAGGATTATTGTCAAGATCACCTTGCATGCATTGAATTACTTGATAAACATTGCCTTTCTACACTTAACCATCTTCACATCTATCAAGATCATATTACCCATGCTTATAAAAAGCACCTCAAATAATAGGAATTCAATATCAGAGATCTCATCCTAAAAGAAAACTAACACGTGACCAACATGGAAAAGAGTAAATGAGGAAAGTTTATTTTTAATTGGCTTGGACCCAACATCATTACCCATAAGCATAGATTAGGAGCTTATCATTTATCCTCTCTTGAAGGAAAACTAGAACTTGAGCCTCTCAATGCTTCACATCTATCACTTTTTATGTTAAAGAAGGACTAAGCTCACTTGTTTGTATAGATTAAGCTCATACCTTGATTATGAGATTTTAACCTTCACCCACCTTCCTCATCCCCTTTTAAGGACAATTGATTACAACATAGAACCATGTGATTAACCATCATAGTCATGGCCTAATTATAAATATGGGTACCTCAACTCTTCCCATAGCATGGTTCTCATGGATACTTTTCATCTCTAACAAGATGGAATCCCATGGTCATTATCTCTCAAAACCACATGTTTTCACATATCATTGACCTTATTGTGTAAAATTTTTCCCTCATAAAGGTAAACCTCTAAACCTAATTAGATTAGTCCATGTTGTGCACCAAATTTAGGATTCAAATAAAATATTGTCAAAGAGATAATGAAAACCCAAAGATAATGACACCAATAGGAAGGGATAGAAAAGGTAAATGAGAATGTAGTGTGCATGCTTACCATCATTTTTACCTTCTCATAGCTCTGATCCAAGATTTGTATGCTTGAATATGATTGTTGGATTTGCTTGAAGATGCTTGACAATGTCTTAGATATGCTTGATAGATGACTTGCTTATGATATGCTTTCACTTCTTTATTCATTCATTCATTTTTGCATTAGCTTGAGCAAGTGATGGTGTGTTAGTTTTATAGATTTATGGAGGGAGATCTTATGGTCCAAATTTGAATTTTGGGTCATCAAGATCTAGACTGGTGGATTTTCCATGGAATTTATAATTCCATGGAATCCTCTAGAATAGAGAATTCTAGAGGATGAGGGATATAATGGAGAGATTTTTAGAACTCTCTAATTCTAGACATCTCTTCATAGGGTTTTAGGGGTTTAGGAAAGGCTAGTTTAGGGTAGTGGGTGGGTAGGTAGATTATTTTGAAAATTTTAATTTTTAAGTGGGATTAAGAGTAGGTTTAGTGGATAATATGTTTTATTTAGGGATATAAATAATAGGATTAGGATTCTTAAAGATGTAAGAATTCTTAGGGGATAGGCTAGTAGGTGGTTAGGTGGGGTTATGGGAATTAAAAATTACCATATAATAGATAATTGGGATTGGATTAGGATAATGGTAGTTTAGAGGGAATTAATGGAGTAATGGGATGGGATAAGGTTAGTGAAATGTAGATTTATGGTTAGGAAGGGAAATTAGTGTCGACTAATAGGAATATTAGTCAGTTGTAACGGAGTGAGAAATTTTAGGTGTATACATTTTTCTCCTATTTGAAAGGGTATTATGAGTGGAACAAAGTGGAAGGAATAATGGTATTTCAAAGAAAACCATGTTGTGGGTGATTGTTAGTAGTTTTTATTAATGGATATGATGCCCCCTTGAGGGGACATGTAGGGAAGAATGACCTAGATGGCCACTCAAAAGAATAAAATGTGGGGTGGGATGCAATGGATAGATAAAGGGTTGGGATGCTAGACGTGGGATAGAAGATTAAGAGGATGAGGTTGACATGAGAAATGAGCTACAAATTGATAATAATTCCCTTGACAAGGACACATACACAAGAAATAGAGGTGATGGGTGTCATAGTTGTAGAACATCATAAGTAAGGACACATACATGGGAATTAAATATAACATGATGATGATATGATAGAAGGCCACAAGCTTTAGACATATCCTGAGTAAGGATGCATGCAAGGGAGAGATATAGGCTAGGATAAGATGATTTGATAAGATATGATAGGTGTATCTCAAAGCTAAAATTGATCAATATTATGATGATGACAAGAAAGAGTAAGGGATCATGATCAAGTGACCAAATGATTAGGATGATGCCCCAAGAAAATGATCATATATGAGGGTGATAGGGGTCAGTTGGGATTGGAGAGGATAAGAATCTAGGTTGGATTAGGTGGATAGGAAGGATAGCTAGGAGAGCGGGGGTGGGGGGTTTGATATAGGCCATTGGTGAGTTTGGGAGGTCATTTGCAATCTTTGTTTATGGAGATCTAGAGCTTGAGATAAGAACCATGGACTACATTCCTCAATTTTCACATCATAATGAGTGAGTCTGGATGTATAAATGAGTGCTCGAGGTAGGACCACCGATGATTATATCTCCCATTTTCTATTTTTGTTGATTATTTTAGTCTTTTAAGGGTAGAAAATAATTAGGGAATCATGGACTTAAAATCTTGTGATTATGCCCGTAGTTGTGATATTATAGATGTGAGTAGTAGGAATGGGGTATAAAATAGAGGGATTGCAATCCTACTAATATGGGAGTAGTGGGATTACAATCCCACTATTAGGGAATTATGGGATTATAATCCCATGAGATGGGAGTAGTGGTATTGTAATCCTACTACTAAGGAATCATGGGATTATAATCTCTTGAGAGGGGAGTAGTGGTATTACAATACCACTATTGAGGGTTACTTAGAAATATTAGTGAGGTCATAATATGGGATAGGTGGGGAAAAAGACTAGGGAGGATTGGTTAGGGAGCAGATGTCTTTGGTCAAGGAATTAGGTGAAGTGGGTAGGATAATGGCAAGATAAGGTAAATAATAAAAAGGATGGAGATGAGTGGACTAATTTGTGTTCATAATGCAAGAGTGCCTAGGCATATTGGCATCTTGATCAAGGCACCTAGAGGTACTCCATGAGATGTGGTAGGTGATGGATGAAGAGTACAACGTTCTAGAGATGATAGGGATACATGATGTAGTGACCATGCTACTAATTTAGATTGACTAAGAATTATTCATGGTGTTGATGGAGTGATGGCACTCAGAGACTAATTCATTTCATTTTGTGACCAGGGAGATGAATGCTACCTTGGAGGATGTTTATAGTATTTCTCATTTTCTAATGACTAGTGCTAGGATCTACTAGAGGTCATAGATAGTGATTCAGATGTTATAATAGTTGGGTGGTAGTTCAAAAATCAATGTGCATGATAGATCGATTGACCTCAATCAATGCTAGTGGGATGGGTCTTTAGATAGACTAACACTAGTGGTTATGGCTCTTATATCTAGCACTATACTACTAGATAAAATTGAGAGATGGTATCATCTTGGATTAGGAGAGGTGGTGGTAGACATGGTTCATGATCATCAAGTATTTACACGGGGACCTATCATGCTAGCTCATTTATATAGGGAGCTATATCTTGGTGATTACAAGAATAAATGGAGTTTTGGTCTATCATTGCTATTATAGATATGGAGTTGGGAGCACATTGTGATTTAATGGCCATTAGGTGTTCATGTTGATTTAGAGCTAATATAGGTGATATCATGTTGATGGCATGTGTGGTAGGTGTGGCATAAGAGCATGTAGGGGATTTGCTCTTTTACAAGGAGGCATTCAATAAATTATGGCTTAGACAAACTACATAGATGCCATATTGAGGCATTATGTTTAGGTGGAGAGATGAGGTATGTACTCAGTTCATGTTAACCCCTTACTATATCACTAGGAGATGGGATTATGTGATTGAGAGATATAGACTAGATTAGGTCCATTTCTAGTTTGGTTTTGTTTAGGATGTGCCTAATCTTGAGCATATTTTTGCACATAGTGTGTAAGAGAGGCCATTGGGGGAGGCCAGTGGTGATATTAGATGATATATTTGATTATCAAGATTTGGTGCCATTCTAATGGGATTTTGTGATAGTTATACTAGAGCTAGGGGTCATAACTAAGTATTAGGCATGGTGGTCAAGATGAGTACTAAGGTGATTAACTTAGCCTCTTGTGATGATGAGGAGGGTGGTAAAAAGGGTTATAGTAGCACAAGCTCACATTCAAGAGTAGGCATGATAATGGAGATAGGAACTAGCCTAGGACATGATGGATATTGATGCAGGGGGTGATGGGTAGGGATAAAGTCTAGATCAGTTAGTGGTATAGGGTGATGGGTAGGGATAGGGTCTAAATCAGCTGGTGGTATAGGGTGATGGGTAGGGATAGGGCTTGAATCAGTCAATGGTATAGGCACTTAGGTATCCATCTAAAGGAATGGGTCCATCTTAGGCACCATAGATTCTTAGGTAGTCATCTAGAGGAGTAGGACCATCTTAGGCACCATAGATTCCTAGGCAACCATCTAAAGGAGTGGGACCATCTTAGATATTATAGATTCCTAGGTAGACATATAGAAGAGTAGGACCATCTCAAGTACCATAGATTCTTAGGTAGCTATCTAGAGGAGTAGGACCATCTCACCCTAGTCAATCTACTGATGATGAGGCATTGATTTCTAGATTATAGGTAGAGCTCTAGGCTTGAGTGGTGGAGATTGGGGGTATTAGTTAGGAGAAAGAACAACTTCATGCATAGTTATAGGCTATGAGGGCATAGGAGGATGGGAGACTAACCTAGGCATAGGGATAAATTATTGGCTTATAAGCATAAGTGGCTTAATGAGAGAGTGAGTTACCCTAGTTGTCAGTAGAGATGGTAGGTTTGTAGAGTCAAATACATTAGTGAGATACCCAACTTAAGTATAAATAGTCATAGATTATGACTTTATAGGGATAGGTAGATGGGTCCCTAAGATAGCTGACATCACTTCATGGATGGATTCAAGCTTTGTATGGGGAGATAGCTATGGTTGAGAGGGCTTAGGATGTTGTAGCTACAAGACTTTAGGGATAGGGGATGATGGGGATGATGGACCAAATCATGCTATTAACATGGGAGGCTCATTATTATCAAAATCTTTATGAGGTAGTAGTACCTTTAGAGCATAGGGCAGGATTTTTTTGGGTGACTAGTCATTAGTGAGATAGCCCTCGAGAAGCAGGGGGTTGAGGCCACCATTGTCAATTCAACCATGATGGATAGTTTTGTGATGTTCATATGAGGACATTCATTTTTATATTATATAGAAGACCTTATATATATATATATATATATATATATATATATATATATATATATATATATATATATATTGATGATGATGGTTATGTACATTGATGTGATTGCATGTGATTACATGATGACTCATAATGATTATGCTCTTTATATTTATGTTGATGATCTCTAGATTGTAATTATTTATGGTGATGTATATTATGATTTCATGATTATGTTATGATGTTTTATGTTAGTTTATGGTAAATGTATTATGATGATGATGTGATTGTGAGATATTTATTGTGATGGTGATTTATTAGTTCATGTTATGACATATGTGAGATGGGATATATTAGTTATGATGTCTCATGGTGATTTTTAATGGATATGTTATTGATTATGATGATGAATATGGTGATGTACTTGATCAATGTTATGTTGCTAGATGATATGGACCATGTGATGAGCAATGTGCATATTTTTATGATTTTTTTTAGGATGCATATGATTATGATGGGTGCATATGATAAGATTTTTTTAGTTTATATTTGTATAATGGATATGGCTCCTATTTCATGATTGTCCTTTATGGTTTGACACTCTTGCATCATTGTAGTGGACTATGGGATGAGGATGGACGAGAAACTTTTGGTTTATGGTTTTGAGGGGATATGGCTTGGGATTGATTAATAGGATTGGGGCTTGGGAAGATTGTCAAACATCTATACAATCCATGTTAATGTTGCATCTTTATGAGATATGCTAATGGTCTTGACAAGGCCATGACATTTATATTAAAGATGCATAGTGGGAACTCCATTTAAAGTAGGATGAGCCATTCATAAGTATTTGATTTGATGGTTAACCCCAACAATATTCATTCCCAAAATGTATAAATATATAAAAAGTAAACTAATATAAAAGAAAAAATTTCATTACATTTACATCAATTTAATAATCATGCACACACACCTAAGTAAAAAACATTCACAATCTTCTAGATGGTTAAAAAATGGGGATGGAAGCCAAGGGTAGGGATGATGAATAGATGGGAATGACAATGTCTAAGCTATCTTTGGGCATAGAAATGTGACCAAATTCTTCCTACATAGTCTAAAAGACCTCAGGCCAATGTAGTTTTGGCTAATAGATGATGATGATGATGATGATGATGATGATGATGATGATGATGATGATGATGATGATGATGATGATGATGATGATGATGATGATGATGATGATGATGATGATGATGATGATGGTGATGATGATAATGATGATGAGGATTAATGGTTAGAAAGTGATGATGATGATGGTGACTAGGAAAATAGATGATAATAATGTAGTGATAGATAACTGATTGTAGGTGATATGGGAATATAGTGCATATGGATAAGGTTTGAATCACAAAGCTAAAAATAAAGGGGTGTGGACTATCCTATCAAGAATTGGAGTCATAGTAACACCTATGTTTTGTTGACCTTTTTTGATGATAGTGGGAGTATATGGTTTCATGGATGGTAATGATTTGACATGATGTGGTTGAGGATAATAGGAGACATATCTATCATCAGAATCTTGGATAAAAAAGTGGATATAGATTGATGGGGTGATAGAATATCTTGGGGATATGGATAATGTCTCTAAGGATAGGTGGATGATTTGAGAAGATTTATCTAATAAATGCCCCAAAAGTAGCCTTTGATACTTTTATGATAAAAGACACATGATTCCTTGTTATAGATTCCAACTTAGGTAGACCAAGGCCAAGTTAATCCTTACCATGGTGCTGAGAACTAGTTTTCACCATGGTACTTTCCCAAGGTGCTAGCAAGCTAGATTTCACCATTAGATGAGTTTTTTTTATATAGATGGATGGGATGAATGGGTTTTATAGATGGAGGATATAAGTACTAGGCATATAACCACTTGAGATGCATGATGTTCATAGGATCATCCAATTATTCTCCCTCAAGCATGGCCAACTTATATACTTTAGAGCAAAATTTGGCAACAATGATGAATGGGCCTAACCAATTGGCTTCAAATTTTCCCTTCTTGTCTCTTTCTACATTAGTGTTCTTCTAATTTTTGTTGAGGACCAAGTCACCTACTTCAAAATACCAAGCCTAAATATTCTTGTGGTAATATTTCATGAGCTTATTTTGGTACACTCATAGGTGATTCAGGGCTTGCTATCATTTTTCATCAAGGAGATCCAATGCTTGTAGGTTCTCTTGTTGGTGATTATGGTCAATAATTATGCCTCATAATGAGAGATGAAGAGATGAAAGCTCTACTTTGATGGGTAATATTGCTTTAGCTCCATATAACAAGGCATAGGGGTGGCCCTTGTGGGTGTGTGAATATTAGTGTGATAGGCCCATAATGTTAGATATAATTGAATATACCAATCACGCTCAACTTGATGGACTATATTTTTCAATATTTTGATCAAGATCTTATTGGTTGCTTCTACTTATCCATTACCTTGGGGATAATATGGGGAATATAAATGTTGTGTGATGTGGTACTTTAGACAAAGGGCCTCAACATCTTGATTCTTGAAGGACTTGCCATTGTCTGAGATAATATTGGTAGGAATGCCAAAGTGGAAAATGATTTGATTAAGAATGAATTTAGATATATGGAGGCTAGTTGTGTAAGTTAATGGCATGGCTTCTACCTATTTTGTAATATATTCTGTAGCTATGATAATAAACTTATTCCCGTATAAGGAAATAAGATTAATCTTGTCAATTAAATTAAGGGCCCATATAGAAAAGGGCCATGGGATCATGATAGGATGCAATTATTATGCTGGTGCGTGGATAAGGTTTCCATGCCTTTGATAAAATTCACATTTTTACACATATTAACAAGCATCATGTTCCATGGTTGGCCAATAGTATCAAACTCAGAGGAGATTATTGGCTAAGGCCATCCCATTGATGTGCCCTCTAAAAATGATAGAGTGGGCCTCCTCAACCACTTGAGCTACCTCTTCTGAGGTTAGACACCTTAACAAGGTTCCATCATAACCCCTTCAATAGAGTGTGATACCTAGAATAATATAATGGGTGGCTTGATGGAGAAAGGATTTCCATTGATGGTGAGTGAGATCAAGGGGTAAGATGTTGTTATGGAGGTATTGGTATATGGCATGATATTTAGGGAGATTGGGATTATTAATGATATAAATTTGTGTAGGAGCCAAAGAATGACAAGCTAGAGTGATTAATTATTCAATTAAAAAATTGCCCTCTAAAAATCCTTCAGGGAGATCAATGAGGGATCCTAGGGGAGCCATAGAGTTAACTACCTTATTATTAGATCATGGCACTTACTCAAACATGATATTTTGAAAACTAGTTTTTAATTAGTCAAGTAGTTGTTTGTATGGGAGAAACTTCTCATCCTTTGTTTGGAACTCTTTATTTACCTATTTTATGATTAATTGAGAGACCTCAAATACTTGAAAATGTTAGATGTTCCAATGTATGTAAAGATGAGGTCTTTCTATAAGGGCCTCATATTTTGAGATATTATTGGTATAAGGGAATGCCAGATGAAAAGCCTTAGGAATGAGATCACCTTATGGGGTGATTACCAGGATTCTTGTCCCTAATCCATGAGTGGTGAAGGAGCCATCAAATTATAACTTCTAGATTTTTTCCTATGAAAAGCTCATAATGGATTCATCCAGAAAGGGAGAGGTAAGTGGCTCAACTACTTCTAGTGGGGCTTCTACTAGTTGATCTATTATGACCTATCATTTGATTACTTTTTGATGGACATATTCAATATCAAATTCACTAAGCAACATGATCCATTTTTCCACATGGCTTGTTAGTGTTGCTTTGGATAAGAGATACTTTAAAGGATCTATATTTGTAATTAGGTGTACTTGATTTTTGAGCATATAATGTTAGAGTTTTTGGGAGGTAAAGACCGTAGCTAAACATGTTCATTCAATTGGTGTATAGTTTAAATCATAGCTATTAAGGTGTGACTAAGATAATAAATGGCTCATTCCTTTCCTTGATCATTATTCTTCATGAGTAAGGATCCAATGTCATAAGGAGTGGTAGATATATATAGCAACAATGGTTTTCTTGGAATTAGTGGAGACAAGATAGGTGGATTTACCAAGTATTACTTAAGATTCTCAAAATCCTCCTAATAATTTTCATCCCACTAATAGGTTTCTCCTTTTTTAATCAAGTGAGTGAATGGATGACACTTATCAGTGAGCTATGAGATAAAATGCCTAATAGCCTAGATCTTACCTTGAAGACTACAAAGTTACTTAAGTGTCTAGGGAGGTGGTATCTCAGTGATTGCTTAAATGTTTGCTAGATCTACCTCAATACCTCTCCTGGAGACAATGAACCCTAGAAACTTTCTTGATGTTACGTTAAAGACACACTTTTTGGGGTTCAAGTGTACCTTGTATACTATTAGTCTTTTAAAGATCCTATAAAGGACTTTAGGGTGTTAGGATCATGAGTGAGACTTTCCCAAGATATCATCAACATAATATTTCATTAATATCATGCATCATTTCATGGAAGATAAGTCATTGCTCATTCATATGTTTCCCCTACATTATTTAGGCCAAAAGGCATGACGTAATAGTAAAACATGCTCCATGGGGTGATAAATGTCATTTTATGTTGGTCTTTGGGAGTGATTTTGATTTGGTTTTATTCTAAAAAGCCATCCATGAGAGATAACATCTCATAACTAGCAGTTGAATCTATAATCATATCAATATTAAGAAGTGGAAAATCATCTTTGGGGAACGATTTATTGATGTCACAAAAATAAATGCATATCCAAATCTCATCATGTGGTTTTGAGATATGGACTATATTAGATATCCAATCAGAATAGTCAATAGGATGAATGAATCCTACATCCAAGAATTTTTACAATTCTTCCTTAACTAGCAATGCCACCTTTGGATGCATCTTTCACAATTTTTGCTTGACTAGTTTAGCATTAGGATGGACATCAAGATGATGGATTACTAGTGAAGGATCCAATCCAAGCATATCTTCATAACTCTAGGTGAAGACATCAATAAATTATTTGAGTAAGGTAGTGAGAATTTCACACTCTGATTGCATAAGAGATGCCCCAATTTCATGATCTTGGGTTTTTTTCAGTTCCAATATTTACTTTAATGGCCTCCTCAATGAGTGAGGGAGATTTTTATAATAGATAAAGGGGGTATTTGATTTATGGCATGTTAGAGGTGATAATTTTTGGTAGCTTGGTATCAACATCAAGATATTCTTCTGATTGAATGGGAATTTATAAAATGTTATCAAATTTTTTAAAAGATTCTCCTTCTATTTTAGATGTTTCATCATCTCTTTGTGTGCTTAGTGACTCTTGTTCTCTGAAATATGTTGATTCACATATATTGATTAAGAATCCTTTCTTGTGGTATCTAGATGGCATGAAAGTCCTTGCTCCTAGGTATTCAAGAATATCTTCATCATTTTGAAATATGTCAAAGGTGGGCTCTTGTTTGGCATCCTAGTCTATGAAGGAGGGATAATGAAGGGAGATGTCAATGGTGAAGATGGAGGTGTCAGAAAATAGGTTAGTAGTAGCCAACTCTTTAAATTGACTATAAATGGACTATATTTTAGTATCCTTATCAGGGAGAGTTTGATCTTTGGTCAAGATAGAATCCAAAATGACATTGAGAGGGTCATCACCATATGGTTTATACCCTAGACCATAATAGGATGAGTTACCTTGAACATCAATAGGCTATATCTAACCCTATTCTTGCTTGCCTAGTCCCTTTTCTTTAATTTCATATTTTCTATCATGTGATAGATAATAAGATATTTTTCTTAGGGTGAGATGCAGGTATCATCATCAAGTAAGAGCCACAAATCATCACCATCTTTAATGTGTATATCTGATAAAAATCCTACACTTTCAAAAGTCATGGGCCCAAATTGATACTTGATGGTCCAAACTTCCTTCATCATAGGGGACCCATACCTTTGAGGAGATAATGGGAGATGGCTAATGCAAAGGTTTTCTACTCATATTCACCACAACCCATGGATGTGATTTTTAACTTGGTAAGAATAGGTGCTAGGGTAGATGTGGTGGCTAATTGATCAGGAGAGACATATTTGGTAGTTGTAGGACTAAGGATAGAATTCTCAATGATTTAAGATAATGAAGGAGAAATGGTTTGATCCATTTGATAATTGTGATGGTCAATAATACTTGGGATGGTGACTTTTATCCCTGAATGGGGGAACTTAAGGCACTGATAAAGAGTAGATAGGATAGCTTGCATTTCATCAATCTAAGGTCTCCCAAGAAGCATATTATATGAAAAGTACACATTGACCACATGCACATATGTTTGATGGACCATAGGCCCCATAGTGATGGGAAGATAAATAGACCCAATAGATAGCCATTCATTGTCATTGTATGCTTTGATCATGATGAGATTAGGCCCCAATGGTGATTTAGAGTACCCCAAATTTTTCAAGAAGCACATATTACATAGTTTAAGTGACAATACTCCATATATAAGGACATGAGATACATGATGATGGGAAATGGAAACCTCAATGTACAATGGGTAGTTGTGATGAGGTCCAACTAGTGGTAGATCTTGAGTGTTGAAGGTAAGTTATGGGGAGGGGGATAAATGAGCCACTAATACTTAAAAATACTTGGTGTCCAAGTTGTTAGATACTTTTAGGTCATTAATCACTTGATTTAATATTTCCTTATGTAAAGTGGATGTTTTTAGAAGCTCCATAAGGGAAATCTGGGTAGGAGTCTTTTCTAACTATTGAATAATATCATATGACTTATCAGGCTTATTTGTGGCTTTATTATAGGTAGTCCCCCTTAGTATAGTGGAAGAAGTAGATGGTTATTGGGATGGTGCTACTAAGATGGTGATTTTATTTCACCAAGTCATAACAATACAATGAGAGGTGGCCAAATTTATTTTCAAAATTGGAGAAGGAGGTTCTTTATATGTGAGAATTTGGTGAATCTTGATGGTATTAATATAATGATATGGAATATTATGATAATTAGTATAATTCGAAGAGAATGCCTAAAATTGGTCCCTTGAGGGTCTCTAGTTCCTTTGCTCATGCTTTGGAAGGGATATTTGTAAATTCCCAATTGTCCATTGCCTAATTCAATAGGAGGGGGATCTTCTTTTAACTTGATGTCACCTCTCTCAATAAAATCTTATACAGAGAGTTTGAATTACATATAATTCTTAGTGTCATGTCCCTTTACTCTATGGAATTTATAGTATTCATCATCATGATACCAATATGGTTTGGGTTGGTGATCATCTATAGGTTGAATCTTAGGCAAAATTATCATATTTGATGTAATCAAATACTCTAATATAGTTGCCAAATGGATACCCAAACTTGTAAGAGGTCACCTTCTTGTACGGGGTCTTGGCTTTCCCCTAGGAACCTTGATAGAAGAGACATGTGATTATGGTGGGAACCCCTTTCTCTAAATATTTTTAACATGTTCTTGTGGTTTAGAATTTTTTATCCCATCTCCAATAACATTATTATTTTTTTTAAAGACCTTTGGATTATTTGAGAATAAGGTTGCTAAATTTATAGTATTCCCATTATGAGAGAATGGCTTAATGGTTCCTTTTTCTATGAGGTCCTTTTCAGTCTGCAACCCCTTTTCAATAATCTCATCAAAAGGTTTTTCACATTTTAGTTTTAACTGATATTTCAACATTTTATTGAGATTGTCCACAAATATTTTTACCATCTCCTTCTCAGGTATGGTGCATCTTAATCAACTTGCCAATCCATGCCAATGTTGTAAGAAATAAACCATAGTTTATCCATCTCTTTTTTTGTGTTATAGAGGTCAATAATAGACACACCATGTTTTATGTTGAAGGAGAAATGACTGATAAATTATTCTGTCAATTCCCCAAAGTTTGAGATTGACCCTTTAGGAAACTGCATGAACCACTCTAATGCTGGTCTCATCAGACTTTTAGGAAAAAAACTTAGTAGGTGGGTGTCTTCTTGTAATACTTCATGACAAGCGATGAATAATTATTTCATGTGATCCCTTGGGTCCCCCTTTCTCTTATATTTCTCAAATTTTAGAATCTTAAAGTGTGGAGGGAATGGAACTTGTAGTATACTATTATCCAAAGATGATGAACAAAAATCCTCATATTTGTATTTGAGGGCCTATGATATAGGGTCTACTTGTTGGAGGGTCTCATTCATCATCTTCCATTCTTGGGCAAAGGTAGGATCCCCAAGAGGATTGACTATTTAGTTTTCACATCTTTATGAGATATGGGTATGATGGTTGTTATGAGTGGTATAAATGGTATGACTATTATTATGTACATTGTTATTATTATCTCATTGAGCTTGGAGGAGAAGGTTAATTTGTTGTGTGAGTTGGTCTAAGTGATCCTCAATGGTAGCTTATCTTCTATTAGCCTCAACATGTTGATTAATAAGGGATGGTTATAGGTCACCTTCATCTAAAAATCCATGGTCCACTTTTTGGTGATCATTGTGTTATGGGGTTAATACATGGTCTACATTTTTTAGGTAGCTTCACCCAATTTCCATATTTTAATTATATTATTCCAAGAGTAGATAAAAACCCTCATTATTAAGGAGGTTATGAAGAGGGTTGGTGTTGTCATTTTCCTCTCGTGGTGTAGGGATGTCACTATGGAAGCTCTCATATTCTTTATTTGGATCCATGAGTTTCCCCTTAGTATGGTCTTCTTGATTGGAACCTTGTCCTTGGTAGAATTGGGCTTGGGTTTAGATAGCCATGATGAAAGAAGGTGAGGTGGGGATGAGGTACTATTGAAGGTTGTTTGACTATTAAATTATAGTTCAAAAGATGAGACTACTAGTGGTTAAGAGAAAAGTTTGATGGATAGGATAACTACAAATTATTAAGAGAACAATAGTTCTTTTAAAAGTTCAAACTAGCAAGGATGATGATTAGATTAAATATCTTTGTCAAATAGCAAGTTGACAAGTTGATGGGTGTTAGAGACAAAAGACACTTGATAATGATAAAATATAATGATGGGTGCTAGCTTGATGTCTTATAAGGCTATGTTCAATAATAATTTCAAGTTGGGATGATGATGTGTATAAAGGAGAATGAACACCAATAGTTTGATCTTTTGTATTCAACCAAATAGTCAAAGGAGGAATGAGGATGGGATGTGATTAAGAAGGTGTATGGATAAGGACCACTAATCAAGATGGCTAAATAGGGATGATGCAGGTGTGATTAGGGAATTGGAAGAGCAACATATGGATCCAAGATGGGGGTGATGGAAGTGGAGGATAATATGGGGATATGGACTAGGAATAAGGCATTAATGATGGGTAATTAAGGACACTTTATTGGATCATGAGGGAAATGGTTCTTTGTGAGTGATAACTAGGATATGGAATGGGTCAAGATGTTGATGATGATTATATGGGATATGTGGATGTCTAAGTACAAGGGGTGATGTTAATTAAAATGATATGGGAATGGTCAAGACTCTGGTGTGATTAGTAGATAAGGCAAGGTCAGATTGAGGTGTGATTGATTATGGATGAGGTGGTCTTATGACAAGGTGTGACTAATTTAAGATAGGAGAGGGGATAATGAAAAAGGATATACAATAAAAGGGTGACAAAGATACATGAGATGATGATTAGGTGAGGATGTAAAAATGATGGGGTATGATTAGGATGGGATGAAGACAAGATAGTATGGGATACGTAAAAGGATGTACAAAAAGATGATAATGATATATATATATATATATATGTATATATATATGTATATATATATATATATGTATGTATATATATGTATGTATGTATGTGTATATATATATGTATGTATGTATATATATATATATGTATGTATGTGTGTGTGTGTGTGTATATATATATATATATATATATATATATGTATATATATATATGTATACACACACACACACATAAGGGGATGAGTCAATAGGATAATATAGGTGGATGATGGTTATGAAATATGGATTATGTGGATAAAATAAGAAGATAAATGGATGATAGATGTGAAGGGCGGACTAAATGTAGGTATAATAGTATGGATGGAGGGATGAATAAAAGATGTGAGTAATGGACTATATATGGAATAAAACGTGATGACATAAGGATATGATAGGTAAATTAATGGATATAGATGTGAGGAATGGACTATATGGATAATAAAAGAAGTGAGGGGATGATATGATATAAGTATAAGACGGGTGAATAAATGGAAGATGGGTAATAAGATGTGACATAAATGGGGATGTTATAAAATAGGGAAAATGACAATTATATGTGGTTATGGATAGAGCTGAGTACTAGGCAGATATAGGTATGAGATGAAAATGTGAAGGGAAATAGATAATGAGGAGAGTGGGTGGAAAGGGGATAATAACTGTATGTGGGATGACACTAGGATTATAGGGAATGAATGTGATATGAAGTGAATAAGATGTGGACAAAGATATGGAATGGGACTAAATGTTACGGAATGGATATAAATAAGGGAATGCTTGTGGGATGGATGAAAGTATGATAATGTCTACAAAGAAATATGTGAAGAGATGGTATGTGGGATGGTCCAAATGGATATGACAAAAAGGATAGTGGATACTAAGTGTTATGTGATGGGTGGTGCTACTAATAAGATGTAGAATGATGGGATAGTATAGTGTGACTATGTAGAAGACATGGTATATGATGGTCAAAGATATACAAATGATCAAGGAGAAAGGGATGATATTAGGATGAGTGTGGAAAGTGATATGGAATGAAAAGAGGGTGGATTGAGGTAAAAATGTTATGAAGGGAAGAAAAAAGATGATGTGATATGGATAGTAAAGATGAGATGATGGAAGTGATCCTATAATTTTTCTAAGGTATGCACACAAAAGATATGGGTATGGCTGACTCGTATAACAAATAAAACATGCCTTATCACAACACATAAACAAATCATGCACATATATATCCCTAATTAATAAACCATATGAGAGTGTAACACAATATCCACACCATCTAATGGCTACACAAGTGAGGTTGTAGGTTAGTGACCCATTATGGAATCAACCAAGCCCTCTTGACCTTGCTTGTTCTTGATGGTTACTTGGGTACTAATACTAATTCTAATAGTGAAACACCTATTATAACCATAAGCTCTTATTCTAAGTTTTACACAAGTATCTAAGGGGTTACCCTATATACACAAAGGTATGATGGGGCCCAAGTTTGTATAGGAGGTTGTCTGATTGCCCTTGGTATATGGACTTAATCATCCCTCACTCCATAAAACCCTTTATGGGGAATTTTTCTTAGGCTATAATGATAATGTTCTCTTGATATTTATACTCCACCAAAACATGGAGTATGGTTAGCATTCAGTGGTGAAATCCATGATACTAACCCCTAAAGACTACGCCGTGTGTGTGGTGATGAAATCCACATCATGTATTATCCTAAGGAAGGTTTATACAAACAAGAAAACTCATGATACAATCAATTAACTATTATAATTACATATGTGAGCTTCACATGATATGACAAATTATGTACACACACACACAAACAAAAAAAATATATGCACACACACGCACATGGATCAAGCAAAACTAATGATTAACTAATAATGATAATGTAATAATTATGAAAAATACTTAATCAACAATGATCAAAATGGGCACCCATTTTTCCTACAACACAAAGGTTAGAAACCCACTAAGGGTGCCTTAAGAGTCTAGCAAGATCTACAAAATGGTTAGAAAACTTGAAACTATAATACTGTTACTACACAGAGCAATACCTCTATTAGCAAGAAAATACCACTATTATAAAAGTCATGGTATTGTACAGCTTAATTAATGATCCTAAATTGAACTAAAAAGTGTTAAATAAGACTTTCATAGATTGAAAATGATTTAAAGGATTCATTTTTAATACAATTAGTGATATCAAAATTATCTAAAATCCAAAATTAAATTCTAAAATAAAGATATTCAATATTGCTACTCCAGATAATAATCTTGCTACTTGCAAGATAATCCTACAACTATGAAAGTAGTGGTATCATCTAATCTAGGCAGACTCTAGCAATATTCTCTTGGATGTTATAAACCCTACAAGAGAAAATTTCCCTCAATCAGTTTGGATGTTCTCTACAAAAATAGAACCTGAATAGAATGCTAGATTAGTAAAAGAAATAATAGGGAAGAGTTCTGACCTGAGTATACTAGAAAAAACAATACCACTACTATAAATTATAATACCGCTACTTATTGTGAAATATGACTAGTCTCAAAGTGGTGAGATTGTCAAAAGGGACATTTATGACCCTCTGATAATTCTTTAGGGAGTAATATATTTCTTGCACACCATAAACAACATAACTAATGAAAATATAGGGTTAATCTATTAGCTGTCTAAATGTGAAAAGCTTCATGTTACAATACCTCTATTGGGAATAAAAATACCACTAATAAAAAAGAAATACCATGACTTTAAGAGTATAGGTATTATTAAAAACCAATGAACCTAACTTTTTATTGTAATATCACTACTAGGAATGATGACCCCATTATTAATAGAGCAATACTGTGACTTGTGAATTAATGGTATTGTTCAAATGTAACACCCTACTAAAAACTTGATTGCTAATGGTTTAACCTACAATACCATGATTTTTGTTAATGATACCACTACTGCAATACCATGACTTGTAAAGCAATACCACTATTTTTAAAAACATGTGAAAACATCAAAATTTGTGATTGATTTCTCTTCCAGTTGGCCCTACAATCATCCAAAATGCTTCCAACAAGAGTGTTAGTCTATATAAGGGAGGTTGGTCCTATCATGGTCACCAAAATGTATACCAAATTTGGGATTCAAAAAAAATATTGTCAAAGAGATAATGAAAACCCAAAGATAATGAAACCAATAGGAAGGGATAAAAAAGGTAAATCATAATGTAGTGTGTATGCTTACCATCATTTTTATCTTCTCATAGCTCCGATCCAAGATTTATATGATTGAATATGATTGTTGGATTTGCTTAGAGATGCTTGACAATGGCTTGGGTATGCTTGATAGATGAATTTCTTGTGTGCCATGATTTTACTTCTTTATTCATTCATTTATTTCTTCATTAGCTTGAGAAAGTGAGGTTGTGTTGGTTTTATAGATTTATAGAGGGAGATCTTATGGTCCAAATTTGAATTTTGGGTCATCAAGATCTAGGGTGGAGGATTTTCTATGGAATTTTTAATTCCATGGAATCCAATAGAATAGAGAATTCTAGAGGATGAGGACTATAATGGAAAGATTTCTAGAACTCTCTAATTCTAGAGATCTCTTCATAGGGTTTTGGGGGTTTAGGAAAGGCTAGTGAAGGGTGGTGGGTGGGTAAGTAGATTATTTTGGAAATTTTAATTGGAAAATGGGATTAGGGGTAGGTTTATTGGATAATAGGTTTTGTTTAGGGATTTAAATAGTAGGATTAGGATTCCTAGAGATGTAAGAATACCTAGGGGATAGGATAGTAGGTGGTTAGGTGGGGTTATGGGAATTAAATTTTCCCATATAATAGATAATTGGGATTAGATTAGGATAATGGTAGTTTAGAGGGAACTAATGGAGTAATGGTATGGGCTAAGGTTAGTGAAATGTATATTAATAGAAGGGGAATTAGATTTATGGCTAGGAAGGGGAATTAGTGTTGACTAATAGGAATATTAGTTGGCTATAATGGAGAATTTTTTTTAGGTGTATACACATGTCTAAAAATTTTTTATCTTGAAACAATTACTTGGGTCAATATCTTAAGCATTGTAGATTGCTCCCTTCAAGGATAGCTACCCAAAAACAAAATAAAAACTGCTAAATGTAAGGTAGATGACTCTCTTGAAGGACAGCTATCAAGATCATTAACTAAACCCAATAAGTTTAGACCACTCCCTTGAAGGATGGATAAGTTAAATTTGTCAAGATAAGATCAATTTATTGGAATCTTACCACATTAATTAGCTTCCCATATATAGAAATAAAGCAAAAGGCCCACTATCACAACAAATTTTAAAACTGCAATCAGATCTCCAACAACATAATAAGTCTGAAGTTGTAATCAAATTCCACATGTAAACTTCTTACATTGATCATTCTAATTGTCTATTACCATTCTTAGGTCACCTATAGAAGGGGTAAATTAATTCACATGTAGTTATCATACATATCACCCATTACCCTTCACACCACCCATCACCCATCTTCCATTTAGACTATATGTAAATCAAGGGATCTAGAGCTTACTTGATAACTTGTGATCAAGAAACCTTTTTTTATTGACTAACGAACACTCATGTGTAGTGTTTGAGGGGCTTATATTCATTAATCTAATCCCACTTTAGGTCTATTTTTAGTCCTTATAAAAAACAAAGCATTATGCCTTGTTCCTAATGTGCTAAATTGGTGTTTTCCTCATAACTTTTACCATCTAGTGTTGAAACAACAATAATCATTATTTTTACATTCAATGAGATTATACCAACCACAACCTTATCAGTCATAACCTTAAACATAACATTTATAAGTATCCACGCAACCTTAATCATGATACCATTTGACCAGTGACATCTAACACATTTTGTACATAAAAAAAACTATGCAATATCTTATTTAGGGTGTGATGAATTACATGATACATAAATAGTCATCAAATTACACATGGCCTAAAGCACATGCATACATTGACATACCTTATGAAGAAGGCATCATTTATTTAAGAAAGTTTTCCTCATGAGCTAGATGGTAACATTAGTATAAGATGAGGGGATGGTACTCCTATTCATTATTATTATTATTTTTGATGATGAATGTGGTTGAAGATAGTAGTCTTAGTACATAGATGGACATACACCATCATTTTCAATGGAATGTTGAATGATGTTTGTGTGAAGGTAGATGTACTCACATGAAGGACATGATCTGATCCTGGTACTAGTCCTTATCATGATTCTTTAAATAGAATACCTACCCATTCTTCCTCATTGACTTGGTTCTCCATTTTATTAATCAAGGTCATATATTTCATTGATTCCATTGAATAATATTTTCACTAGAAACGGTCATCTCTACCTACATTTTCACATGGACACATCACCCCTTGATATGATTGGTCATCTTGATAAATCCATTATGCACCATCATGATATCTTTTTATTACCCTTATCATCCAATTTGCATTTGATGTATTTCCTTGCTTTGTCATCTCATGACCCTTGTTGTCCTAGTGGTCATTTGTATCATTATCACCTTTGGCTTGGTTGACATAAATTGGATTCCAACCATAGGCTGATATAATGATCATGCCTTCAAAACTACCACTATTACTGGTAGTGGTAACTCCCAAATCTTTGCCACTATAAAAAATCTTCCATTAGAGTTAGACCACCATCAATTAACACCAATGCATTCACCTTATTGTCCCCTCTACCCTCCCCTTACTATGAACCCATTGCCATAAGCTTTGAACATCAGACCCTAATCATTAGTTGTACCTGCCCCAACATAGCAATATTTTCTTTTGTGCCAGTTGAACATTCATTTGTAGCAAGGGAATCACCATCTTTTCTTGACCAGGAAGCTTCTTGTTAGTTAGGCCCAAACTAGTAGAACCAATAAGTCATTACTTCCATGGAATTGGGATAGAGGATGTAGACATGTCCACCATTTATCTAGCCTACCAATGTAGATCTTAGGTTAAGCAAGGTCCATCCTCTGTCACTCACCATGCTACTAACTTCCATACTTGTAGAATCTACTCAACCATCAAATAAATTCTTTATAGGTAATCACTTTACTAATACCCTTAAAACTTAGCTTGTATTGGTGATGAACCTTGGCCAAAGTGACTCTATAGATGTGAATTGACCCCTACCGCCTAAAACTTAGAACATAATGGTCAACACTATCTCCAAACTCCTACCCTCGTATAATTTTAGAAGGTGTAACCTCCTAACAAAGGCACATCTTCTTTGGATTAACTCCATTAAAGATCATTTTTGTTACTTATCATTGTATTTCCTTCAAATTTATCCTACCTTGCCCATTTTTATCTCTAATCCTACTAAATATGGGATAATTATGGTAACTATTTACTGGTCTACACCATTCACTTTCACTAACACCTTCACCAAAACCCAAACCTATTGTTTTACAAAGCCTTCTCCCTCAACCCAAACTAACCCATGTGGTCCATCAAATTAGGGTATCCAATTTAAACACCACTCACCCAAACCTTGTTGAAATACATTGGCCTGATGTCCATGGACTATTTAGGCATTGATTCACTTCTAAGGGCAACTCGACCACTAACAACTAATTCCCATCCCCTTTTTCTTCTCACTCATTTCCATCATTAACAATGCCCTCTTGCTTAGGGCATACTACATTAAGGAAGATTTGAATTATTTCTATAGTTTCCTTATGTTTTAACACCATCTAATACTTCCTCTTAAGTTTTTCCCCCATTTTTGGGAGAACTACATTGGCCTGAGGTCTTTTTGGACTATGTAGGTAGTGCTCAGTTACTGAGATTAGCTTGGCTGGATCCTTTATTTTTTTTCCCTTCTCACTCAAAATATCTTCCTCCACTTCTCTACCTATCCCCCCACCACCTCCCTCCCTTCAACTTTTCAATCTCTTTTAACCACTTTCCTATCCTATCAATATCTTTTAACACAAGGGTTGACAACCTTCCTCATTCGCCCCTCTTATCTCCCATAAAACCACCACCTATTCTACCTTGCTAGCCTCCCCATCACCTTTCCTTGTGCATACTTCATAGATCACTCCCTCACCCACTTCTCATGTTTTTAGTTTCTCTCTCCACGTATTACCTTCTTGTCCTTTATCACCTTAAACTTCTTTCACCATCCTCTTCATCTCCCTTCGCCATTGGCTAGTTGTCATACCCTCTTTATCACTCTCTTTTCCTCACCAATTCCCCATCTTACTATGCATATTTCAAGCTTTCTGTTTCTTCTATAACTGTACTTTTTATTTACTTGTACCTCCACTCTCTACCATTTCACCATTTTTCCCACCGTAACCATTTTCCATTATTCTTGTTTGCTTTTTGCCATCCTTTTTATCTTCTTTTTTTCTCCATAACTAGTTTCTCCCTACGTATTTATCCTTTGAGAATCCTTCCATAATTTCCTCTTTTCTTCTTCTTAGTTCTTGCCTTTTGTCATTTAAATTCCCCTTTTCCTCTTTCCATCTTGGAACTCACGTATCTTTTGCATATATGTGAGTATCCTTGCTTTATATCCCTGCTTCAATTCTTCCTTTTTATTCTTATCATCCGTAATCTTCATACTTTATCTTCATCTCATTTCCTTTCATTATTTTCCACCATCCTCTCCCTTTTCTCCATTTCCTTTCATTTTTATCATCTTTAGGACATTTCTTGTTCTTCTTGACCTTCTTTCTCCTCCTATATGACCATGCTTGGCTCCTTCCATCCTTCTCCACATTCATATTTATTTGTGACCTTGTT
Source organism: Torreya grandis (assembly GCA_037957365.1). NCBI lineage: Eukaryota > Viridiplantae > Streptophyta > Pinopsida > Cupressales > Taxaceae > Torreya > Torreya grandis. The sequence continues at coordinate 50,789 of JARHVA010000323.1, forward strand.
GTTTTCTCTACCTATTTCTTCATCCATCTCTTGGTCTACCTTCACCTCATCCCTTATTGAAATTCCTTTATTCTCTCCCACTGGCACTCCACCTTCTCACTCATTAGAGTGAATTCACCAGTTGAACTACTTCTACATGCATCTCCTTGTTTACTTCCTTGTGCCCTCCATGCCCTTGCCTTAATGCATGAAATCTAGTCAGGTTCATAACTTTAGGTGCATCCCTTACTTCCTTTAATGCCTCTATGTGTTATGCTTAGACCCTCTTTTTTTTACCTCTCTAGGTACTCCATTTACCCTACCTATCCCCTTTCTCCCTTTTAAACCCTCTACCCATTTTGAGCATGCTACGACCTCAAAAGTCTTCCACTCAATTTTGGTTTACTATGAGATATATACCAATCTTATGACTTTATGAAATAATTGTCTAGGACTGTGGGATCATACAACCAACTAGGAAGCCTGAGCATTGCTAAACCATCAAGAGGAAGATTCCTTCCCCACCCCCTATGGTTTTGCCTATTTTAAATCCCTTTTAATCTAACTTTTGAAGATGTTAGAATCAAAACTAAAACCACCTTAAAATAGAAGATTTAGGATACCAATGTGGGGATGATAGCTACACCCTCTCACACACCTTAACCTTCTAACCAATAATTTCTCTTGATTCTCCCTTCTTAGATTACATCTTCTTATGCCTTGAAATAGCCTTTCTCTTTAATCACAATCCACAACCTATTCTCTTAATTAATTAATATTATTATTATTCACCTTACTCCATAATCCAAAACTGCCTAACATCTTTCTCTAAATTCCCTCAAAACTCAATGCTTACTTATTTTGGGGCCCCACTAACTCAAGGGTCAAGGGTTTGAATCTTCACCAATTCTTGTTTACCTACTCTGCTACTTTTCTTCCCCAAATTGTTGAATCATACCCTTCCATAGCCTATTAACAACATTGTTCTAAAGTGTGCATAATATTAGCTTATTTGGATGGTGATAAAAGAACCTATTAGATCACCATGGAAATTTAAGTAGTGCTATATTTTCTAAAGCCTGGTAAAGCATATTTCTCCTTTTTTAAAATGGTGACCAATATTTTATTCTTAAACCTAATTATCCATGGCTATAGATTTCTTTTACATAGTTGACACAATCATATAATTGCATCCTATGTAATCTCATCCATCGTTTCTACCAAACCAATTAGAAAACTATTTGATACCCATATTTTCCACCCTTTTGTAAATTACCTTAGTCTAACATCCTTCAATGGGACCTAACTACATGATATTAAATCAGGGCAACCAAGTTAACCAACACTCTTCACGTCAAATGAATTCAATTTGGCCTAACATTATTTTTAGATTCTTATTAATGGAACTATTTAGGAAGACTACACTTGCTATATGCATATAGAGTTAGTTTGACCATCCCCTTCTAACCCATACCCAATCCACCCACACTTTCACCATGTCTACCTTGATGTTGGTTGCTTCTAACCTAGAACATTGGCATGTTTTACAAAAACATTTGATCATAATGACCTACCTTACCATATTGAAATTTTCAACATTTACACCACCTCGTGCATGACCCAATCAATTGTGTTGTTTTATAGGAGCACTTCTTACCCTAGATACTTACAACCAACACTAAACCATCTAGATGACTTGATAGGCCTAACTCGATCAATTATGACCAACATTGTGGACTAGTTATCCCTATCACATGTCCTTTTAAGATCAACCTTATTTTTACCAACATGGTAGATTTAGTCTTTACACAATCTTGACTATTATGCATAGACATATTTTGTGAACCCTCTATCATTTCACATGCCCAACTACCTTCTAGCACCACCTACTACCTCCCCACCAGCTGCTTGTCAAACCTACACCCAATTTGGTCTTCCCTCATCAACTCTTGGTTTGAGGGGGAACACCTCCTCCAATACTTAGAGCACCTTGACCTTCAACTAAGTAATTAATTTTTGTTTTGTAGCTTGTTAATTCAAAGCCACATAACAAAAAGGGGCAAAATGTAGACACTACAAAACTATACACTTACAATTTTCCATGACGAAATGCCTCAAGACCCCTCTAAAGACCCCCTAAACCTTTTTAACCCTTTAAAAAACCATCTTAACCCAACTAAATCACTATTTTCCTAGTCACATAATATTATTTAAAATTACTATTCAAAAGTAAGATTCACTATCACTATTCACTATGGGACCCACTATCACTATTCACAATGACATAATAAGTGGTATGTCATGTGACATGGTAAGTGTCATGGCATGTGACATTTCAAGTGACATAAAAGGTGATTTGGGATGTGATATGGCAAGTGACATTGCTTAGAAATGATGTGGCTTGATGTGGGACATCATACCCCACCTGAGACCCTTCCCAAAATGCTTGATGACCATATTTAAGCATCACAAGGGGCCCCCTTTAAATATGGAAAATTTTACCTCAAGGGACCATTAGTAAACATGCATTTTACATGAGATTAACGTCAAAAATAAGATATCTACCTCTTTAAGACAAAGGGCACCCATTTTTGACTTCTTAACCCAAATGGGAATCCCCACCCACCTCATTTTGACTAATTCATCCACCACATATAAAATAGTGTCATACCTATAATATTCTAGTTTTGGCATGACTCTTCACAACATATGATATAAATCCCCCATGCCCTTTCCTTCACTCAGGGTTAAGTTAGAAAGTGGCAAATTAATATTTTTTGTTATCAACATTTTATTGTAGGTTTTAGAGGAGGTTATCTACTTGAGAAGGTCATCCTCATCTTAAAGGAGAAAATATTCAAATAATTGAAGCTCTACCAGAATCACTCTAGGATTTCATCAACAATATCATCAATAACACCATCATTGACAACCATCTGAAAGGTTATTCCTTCTTAGTCAAAGAGGAGTATCCACCATCATTTGGATCATGTGTGCATTTTATACCAGGTTCTCATAAAATTTACCATTATTGATAGTTTTTTATTTTCATACTTATAAAAAATAAAAAAATAGAGAGAAACATGACCTTTAATGTTGGTCGTTGATCATTAATCTGGGGTCCTGAGATTATGACATATGATAGCATTGCATTCAATTTGAGCTCCTTGACCTTTGAATCTCATTAAAACCATTGGATTTGGATGTATTTTAAAATTCCAATGGTTAGATCTACCTCTATTTGAACTTAAATAGCTACTTTATGATACTTTTGATACTTTATTTTGATGTCCACATGCCCATCATTGATGTTCATGCAATCATCATTGATGTCCACACACCTGTCATAATTTAAACCCTAATAGTTAACTACTAATAATTTATTTTGATGTATGCATGCCTATCACTAACATTTGTGTGACCATCATTAACATCTACATGCCAATCACAATTTTAACCCCAATGGTTAATTATTGAGGCTTGATTTTGATATTTGCACAACTGTCATTATCTTCTTGTTCAACATTAAAGATTTATATCTTGAGATAGAAAGCTCATCAAGATGTCATATTTTTGGGGGATTTTCTTGTTATTAAGGCCATTGATTTCATGTGATATTTTGGCCATGTAAGGCTTATTGAGCACATTTATAATATGTATAAGTGAGCTGACCCATTTATTTCTATATGACATCTTATGATGGTCTGGTCTAGTTAGAGTTGTGTTATGATATTTTTCTTAATCCTATATAACTCCAATAAGTTCCTAAGGCATATAAAAACTTTTCCCATGACCTTGAGCTTCTCAAACACCATGAAAACCTACTACTTGCATATAAGACCCCAAAATGACTCATATTGACATAAAACTTAATTAGACTATGACCAAAGATAAAATGGAATTAAATTACACAAAATGAACTACAAAACACCATATGAAACTATGTTAGACCGATATATAAGTTTTTTACTATAAGAGGGTTGACCTATTTTGACTTGTGTTTAAAATGGTCAACATCTTTGGTGATTTCCCAAGGGTAGTATGCTTTCTATGCCATGACTAGTTGCCTAATCTTGTCCATAGGGATATGGAGTCACATGTAAACCATTTGACACACAAATTTCCTTTGAAAACACACCAAACAATAGAAAACAACAAGAGCAAGACACAAGACAAGAAACACACATGTGCTCAACTAGAACACTTAGGGAACATAACACACATAATTGAAACAAAACACACACCTATATTACTATTTAAAAAACCTCATATTGAGGTGAAACATATTATCACACTTCAACTAGGGTCAAAAATGGTTCCCCTGGCATCTTCATCACTCTGTGAATACCACCTAGCATGCGGAGCATACTCATCACCAATCACTTACATATGTAAGTGATCAAGAAGCCTATCACCTTTGAATCTTCTTAGGTATACAAGTGAAATATCTATGACCTTCATAAATGACATTTCTTACTCTCTGATAGCCTTGGTTAGATCTGAAACTATTGTGATCTCCATCATATCCATTGAATGTTTTTAAAAAAATGTAGATTAAAGTGCTTGATGTTGGAAAGCATAAATATCCTCTTATTCATGATAAAATAAAGTTATATCTAACTCAAAATTAGGTGAGTATCATGACTATTCTTAGGGAACAACAAATTACAATTTAATCTCATTATCCATATCTACGACTTCTTGGACACTAGCATCACCAAATTTCTTCATGACAAAATATTATTGATCAGCAAAATGACCTCCATCATTATTATTGATATAAAACTTTTCAACATGATAATTAGTCTCATTATCAACCTTGACATTAGATATAGAATTTCTTGGAAAAAAGGGAGACTTATCCAACTTGTCAAACTTATTGCATATGCCATTGAGATTTTACCATAGTTCTTCTTCATTCACAATGTGAGATGTTTATTCATGCTTATTGAGAAAATCAACATCATGTTTATTAGATGCATTAACTAAATCATATGTAGACTTATTAAGAGGATTAACATTACCAAGCTGATCAAATTTATGACATATGACATCAAACCTTTGCTACAAATCATTCTCATCCACCTCATGAGCATCATCATCCAAAGCATCCTCATCAATGGTAGGGATAAAGACATAATTTTTCCCACTATGGTGCTCAATTAAACTCATCAATATATGATCATCATGTTCATTAATCATATAGTTACCTTTAGTAGCATGAGAATGTTTGACACTCACCTCAGCTCCTTCAAATGGCTCTTCATGCATGATATAAGTCCCAAGGTTAGTTTTTTAAAATTATGCATAAGGATCATGTCCATATGCATCTACACCATAATAATCCAATAAAAATCATAGATTAATTCAATTTTAGAATCTCCATCATCCACATTAGACTCCTCCTTCTCATAAACAACATAATTCAAGTTAGAGCTTGTTTAAATGTAAGGATCAATGTGAAACCTTTCAAGAGGATGAGTTATAATGGTCACTTTGGTCCCATTTATTTTCCTAAAGGCCAAGAAGGACTATTCATATAAGAGATATCCAAATATATTTTTTGTAAAGTCTCTTGATAGGTAGATTTCAAAGTGAGTTGGGAGGTCGATAGCAACTATATCTTGAAGGATTGAAAAAGTACGACAATCTTGTAGGAAGACCCTCAATTTTTTTTATTAACCCTATGGTATTAGAAGGTGTACCATATAGGTAGAGCACTCATTTGATATGAGTCTCATTTTATAGGCCCAACTTATCAGCTTCAACTCTGGGCATAACTAAGGTAGAGGCTTCACTATCAACTATGCAATCATGAACCAATTTATCACTCACTATGAGAGTGAGGTAAAATGGTGGAGGTTTATTAGTCCTATTAGATGATTCAAAAATAGTATTAGGATAATTTTCAAGGAAAACATGACTATTAATTTGATTCAAAGATTAAGGACTAGTAGGAATGGTGGACAATTGCTTTTGCAATAACTCTTTTTGCCCAGGCATGTGAAGGATATCCCATAAGGAGATAGATGCTTTGCCACTTTTCAAGGAATCCACTATGTTTATAACAAAATTACTCACATTTTATTGAGTCCTTTAAGGTAAATAATTTCTTGAAACTTGAGTAATGAATGCACCTTGATCAGACTTTATCATATTTTAACTGGATGGAGGTGCAAGATCTTTTGGAATTGTCACACTTGTATACAAGCCTTGATACCTTATAGAAGGATTAGATGAGTTTGTGAGCATGATAATACTACCTCCTATATCATTCCTCTTATATCTAGTATTTTCTATAATAGAGGCTTTTTAATTGAGTACAAAAGTGTCTTCCACCAAGAAATTGGTGAAGCTTTCACCTTCAGGATACTAACCCTCATTAACTTGCATCATCACTTCATCTTTAGCTAATAAGAGGGAAGTAAATCCTCCTTGATAAAAAATATTTTTCTCTCCACCTTCATTAGCATCCATGAATTGGATTTTTTGCTAATCTTCTCCTTGTATCAAATTTTTATGAATTAGTACCATCTCTCGTGCATTGGTGGTAGATTTAGGATTTTATGAATTGGTAGGCTTGTTGGGGTTAGGATACCATTGACCTCTTCCTCTTCCATATTGATGAACAATTTTTTTCTAATAAGGATATGAATTCTACTGGGCACATTACTACATATATTCTTGTCTATTTTGAGCCTCTAATGCTAGGAATTTTACTTTCCAATCAATATTATTTTATACCTACTTAGAATTGGTATTGACATTAATAATTTGGGCCACATCTATAATGTTAGCATAAGTATAAGAAAATGGAGGCATAGACACTTTAATAGGTAATCTTCTAGCTTTGATAAGGCCATTCTCAGCTTTGATATCAATTTCATATGCTTTGAGTAGAGTGGAACCCCCCATGGATTGAAGCATGATAGCAATTTTAGTACCAATGGCTCTTAAGTAGGTAGGGAACACAAAAATAGGAGGTGGCCTCATGGGAGAAGGTAATCTAAACAAAGTATTTTGAAACCTCACATTGAAATCATGCATCATTTCTTTGGACTCTCTTTTGATAACATTTAGTTAATATATGAGAGAGGCATGATCACTTTCATTTCTAAATCTTGAGGTCAGTAATACTCCAAAATCATCCCATGATGTAATACATCAAACTTATAGAGCCCTATACCAATCAAGATCTTTCCCCCTAAGGGATATGAAAAATATTCTAATATAAATGTTCTCTTGAGTGATATTATGGAAGCTACCAAAATTGGAGACATCCCTAATGTGCTCACTAGGTGTAACATGACTCTCACCATTGAATATGGGCACACCTTTTATGGCATTAGGAGGAAGAGCATCATATTCTTGAAGGTGAATTGGATTTTTAGTTTTGAAGGTAGGTAATCATGAGGTCTAGCCATATCTTCTTCAAACTCCTCAAAATCTTCAATTTTTTCAATTTTTTCAACCTCTTCCTCTCTAGAAAAATCTATTGGTTCTCCAAAGGGTATATTAGGCCAAGGATATTCAACTTCAAGGGGAAGTTTAGGATGCATAGGTAGATTAATGGGGTTGATCACTCTAATAGGGGATGACCTAGAAAGAACCATAAATTATGAGAACAATTTATAATAGGATAATGGTTTTGAACCAAATCTTACCTTGATGGAGTTCCCAAATGTTGAGTAGCACACCAATTTGTAACTAATGTTGTCAAGACCAACATTCAACTTAGCTAGTTATCTTGGACATATTATAGCTATTATCACAAAATATTTCACCCTAGAAGAGGGTTTTCAATCTTATTCTATATTTGGGAAACATGGGAACACTTCTAGGTATGTGGGTGTACCTATAGAGGAAGTGAGCCTCTAGATTTAAGGGCTAGCTCCCTGAATGTATCATGAAGTGATTTTATCTATGATAATGCTTGATTATAGGGAAAAGAGTTAGAATTTAAATTAATAGAACATATTATAATGGGTTGATACACCAATATGTTTTCCACATGGCCATCACATTTCATTCACTAAGAAATAAAGCATACAAACTAGTCTCAAACTCTTAAAGGATTTTAACATGAGTGTTTCAATATAGAGGTGATATGTATGAAGTAACACAATAAAAATGAAACAAAGGGAAAATTTCACACTCCAAGGACATTTTTATACTTTAAAGGATCCTAACACACTTTACTACACTCTATATGACTTGTTAGAATGAGATTTTCTTGCAGAATACATGAAACAACAAGGAAAATCAAAGGATATAATCATTAAACTTAACCATTGATCACTTTTCGCACTCAAAAAAGATATTATTTAACTCAAAACTAGAGTTATTAAATTATTATAAGGCAAAATGTGACATCAAACTAGCAAGGTTTTTCTATATGAGGTGTGGTCTTTCTTACAAAGGCCAAAATGGTAGCTACTTATAGAATTTCAGAGAGAGGATAAATAATGAAGTTCAAAGGTCACTAGAACACATGTCCAATCAATAAATAGTTAAATTTTAGGGGACTAGAGTATAAATATACCATTAATGATTCTTAATAAAAATTTCCATATAAATCATGACAAACTCTCCAAAATAGTGCATAGACTCTTCAGCTAACCTTTGTGAAACTACCTTCATCATGGATCATCTCTTGAGCATTTGAAATTTAATTAGAGAGAGTTGACACATATACACTATCTAAGGGAGGTAAAAACATGCTATGATAGTCATAATATGTGCTCCCAACTACTATGTATCTTTTATACACATGTATTCATCATCTATAGTCATTCATTGCTTTCCTAGACTTTGTTCTTCACATTTGGTAGTCACTATTCATCTCAGGTCTTTGACTAAGCTTTCATGGTGGCATATGAGTTTTAATATCTTGATTTGATACAAAATCCTTGATCCTACATCATTACCCACGTGGAATTCACTTTCCATGTTGATCATTCCATTATAAACTATGCCTATTTTCTTTTAGACATGTAGCCTCATCTTGTCCATTTAGAAACTGATTGAATTTATTCTATTGATCTTGTTTGGAGTCTCTTTACTTTTACCTTCAATGTTGGTCATTGATAATTGATCTAAGGTCCTAAAATTATGACATCTAGTAGCATTACATTCAATCTAAGCTCTTTGACCTTTGACTCTCACTCACATCATTGGATTTGGATGTACATTCAAATACCAACCATTGGATCTACCTCTATTTTAATTCAAATGAATACTTTATGAGATTTGATTTTGATGTCCATGTGCCCATCATTGACATTCACATGACTATCATTGACATTCATGAACCTGTCATAATTTTTAATCTAATGGTTAATTGATAAGACTTTATTTTGAAATGTGCATGCCTTTCATTCACATTCACATGAACATCATTGACATCCATGCACCCATCATAATTTGAACCCCAATGGTTAATTGTTGAGGCTTGATTTTGACATCCATGTGATCATCACTATTTTCTTGTTTAACTTTAAATATTTATATCTAAAAATAGAGAGCTTGTTAAGATGCCATATTTATAAGGGATGTTCTTTGAACTAAAGTCATTTATTACATATGATATTTTGGCTAGATGAGGCTTTCTGATCACATTTATAATATACACAAGTAAGTTGACCCATCTATTTTTGCATGATGTCTTATGATGGTCTAGTCTAATTAGAGTTGTGTTATGAGATTTTACTTAATCCTATATCACTCTAATAAGTCCCTAAGGCATATGAAAACTTTTCCCATGACTCTAAACTTCTTGGACATTATGAAAACCTATTACTTGTATATAAGACCCCAAAATGACTGCTAAGTGACTCATATTGACATAAGACTTAAATAAACTATGAATAAGGCTCAAATGACATTAAATTACATAAAATAAACTATAAAACACCCTATGACACTATATTAGACCCCTATATAAATTTTTGACTATAGGGGGGTTGACCCATTTTGACTTGTGGTCAAAATGGTCAACATGTACCACTTCTTATTTTTACTACATAGATGGTAACTTCAATCATTCAAGAAATGAAAGTTTTAGCTTGAGTTATAACTAAAGTTACAACTTTGGTCTTGCTTTCCAATTTTGGCCCACACATAAAACTTTTGCATGGTTTGATGGATTGAGTGGACCAAAGGTTTAGAATAGGTCTAAGATTATAAATGGAGATGAACATGTAAGTTATCATATGTTTTAAACATTTAGGAGCATGAACCAAGTTAAAAAATCTTAAAAACCCATAAAAACCTTGAAGGAATGATCAAAATATGAATTTTACAAGTTTGAAGGATCAGACTATCATCAGGACATCATAAAGAACCAAACTAGACAACGTGTTTGTATATTTTATAAAAGATTTTGAGAGGCCTCACATGACCAAAAGAGCACATGAAATTAAATTTATTCATGCATAAAACATACTTTACAAGTTTCATGTATTGATGAACTTGCTATTTAAAGATTTATATCCTCAAAATTGATCACATAGAGCAAGACATTTGCACAAGTGTCAAATTGAAGCCTTGAAAAATAGTCATTTATGTTAAAATGATCATTGATAGGTGTAAAGATGTCATAAATAATCACATAGGTTATCTCACTTTAACACCTTATAAATAGACTTATAAATCTCTTAGAACTAATGGATCAAGTGGGCTCAATCCTTTTAGTATCAATAACATCTCCTATAAATTTGGTGCCTCCATAAACTTTTTGTTTTTAGATCCAAGCCTTCAAAAGTTGGTCAAAAATGGGAGATGTTCACATAGACTTCAACTTTAAGATATGACAAAAACCATTAGGGTCATAAATTTTATGGTTGTATAGATGTCAATGATAGTCTCATGGACATCACATGATAGTTGTGTAGATGTCAAATTTAGACCATGATAAATAGCCATTTATTTTCAAATGCAAGTAGATCCAATGGTGGGAATTCATTCATACCAAGGGAGATCAATGGTGTAAGATGAGTCAAAATGTCAAGGAGCTCAATATGACACCATGTAGAGTAAGTGCATAAAGTAGTATATTGATAATAGGATCTTGAGATGAACATGTGATTGACAAGTGGTATGAACACGTTTAAGTTGATAGAAGATCAATGGAGTGCATTTAATCATTCAAATCAAGATCTGATGGTGTGAGTGAAATTTAAGAAGTCAAGATTTAATAGTAAGGATCTATGGGACCAATAAGAATAAATATATCTAGGCATAATTTGATTGGTCTGAGTTAGTTTTTGATGAACAAGTTGAGCCAAGGAGTAGTTTTTCAAGGTCATCATTCTACCATTAGATCTCGATCAAATGCCAAGAAAAGGACACAATGATGCAGTCAAGTTTAAAGAATATAAAAGGGCACCATTGAATCTAAATATGGACCTCTAGTTTGATATTTTATATCTTGTAGGGTTCATTTTGTGACTGTGTTTTCCATTCTTAAAGAGGATCCATGCATATGGTGGATTCTTGATCCTTGTAGAGACATAATAGATCTATTTGGACCTATTTGGATCCAAAAAAGGGGATATGCAATTTATAGGTCTACATCAAAAAAATGACTATAAGAAAACCATTAATATTATATTGGTTTTTCATCTATAGAATAGACATATGATCTACATATGGAGATAAAGTAGATATGTGATTAATGAAAAGGGTCTCATATATCAACATGGATTTATCATCAACAAAATAGGTACTAACCACTATTTATAACATGGCTCTATTAGTTTCAAGATTTGAGGATTTGATCTAACTAACCAAGTCAAGTAGGATTAGGGTCCCAAGGTGGAGAATAGGTAGTTGGAGAATAAGTTAAGGGTATTTATTCCTTTCAATCAAACTTTGTCATCATATAGAATAAACCTTTGTCTTTTAGTGGATCTCTCAGCCAATGAGAAGGAGCTAGAGGATTATTGGGATAAAAGGAGGTTTACTTATTGATAAGGATGAATCCTTATTGAAGGCATGTGTACATAAAGGAACCAATTAATTTACACCACATTCCTTCATGATTAGGATCCTTTCTCCACTCTCTTATGCATTATTCCCATCTCTCCCTCTCCCTTTCTATTATATATAGAGGCTTTGGATCCTAAAAAATTATACCTCTATTCCCTCTCTTGGGCATGACTAAACTTTGACAAGATTGAGCTTGTAACCTCTTGAGATGAATACAATATTGCTTTTAGTTTTCATTATTCTGGTATAGTGTATACATGCCAATTTGATTTGCATATGTGATATAAATCTCTCCCTTGTCAATTCCTAATCTGACCTAGTCTGAGGAACTAATCACAAAGGGGAATAAAGTGATAAAACTAGCCATGGGATACTATAAGACTTTGAAGGATGATTGTGTATCTCTAAAGGTAGAGATAATAAAATATGAAGAAGAGATTGAAAGGATAAACCTATACTTTCCAAAATTATAGGCTATTGACCTGATTAAGATTGACACCCTTGTGTTAAAAAATATATTAAAGATTTCTATAGAGAATGAAGAGCTAGACAAGGTAGCTAAATTTAGAATCAGAATACTCATTGAGAGTATTGAGAATTCCAAAATTACATGTGACAAGGCCACATATACAATTTATCATATTGAAGATTTACTTGGTAAATTGTCATGTGATGCAACAGATCACTAGGTGAACCTTTTCCTATTCAATAAATCTAGTATAAATTTAAAGGGGTAGTTAATCAAGAATCAACACATAATAAAAATTTCAATTTGAATCCATCCACTGATTTATCACGTATCATAATATAGTGGATCAAATGGGAAAATATACTCAAGTCTACAAAGTTTTGTCTAGAGAACTATCTTAAGTAATAATAATTAACCTTAACACACTTGGTCATAATGAAGAGTGCCTTCAAGAGATATTTAGCATATTTTATGCTTCTAACAAGAATAACAAGAAAAAAAGGACAAGGAATCTTTAGAAGTCATGGTTATGGATTGATTTTTTCAATTAGTTGTAAAATACATTCTGTAAACTACATTTATTGTAAGATACATTGTAAAGTTGTAAGTTGAAAACTACAACTATCATTTTGACAACTCTTATCTTTGAGTTGAGAAAGAGCTACTTATGATTTTCAATTATCTTTTTGTCAATATTTAATTGTAAAGTGTAACTTATAATTCACATTTTTCCTTTTGACAAGTTTAAATTGTAAAAACTCATGTTGTAATTTGCACTTTCCTTTTTATTAATTTGAATGAATTAAATTTGTAAAAGCCTTCACTACAAATTACAATTTAGGGTTTTCAAGTTATAACTTAAAATATCCAAAATCATTCAATTTTGACCAAGTCATGGTTCATTTATATGCCCCATTTTTTATAGAGAAACTTCTTCAAATGAAGTGATGGAGAAGTGGTTCAACTGAAAGACTAACAATTTTTTTCTCTTCTTTCAACACCTGGTGAAGCATCCAGTAGTTTAATATTTATTTTCATATATATACTCCACTAAGGACACCATTTAAAGATGGAAAGGATGACATTTTCATGAATTTTACCATATTTCTTGCTTTGGAATTGAGCGTAAGGTTTTGTTAACTTCATCTTTCTCAAAGGAGTGATTTTTGTATAAATATGGGTTCTCTATGTATCCAATTTTATCTTTTTTCTATTATATAAATTATTCTACCTTTGAATACTTGATCTACATGATGTAACCTAGATAATTCTAATATATTTAAGTTTTGACTTCCTTGTATTATGTTATTTTTGTGTATGTATGGATATCTATTAAATTTTTGAATGATCTAAGTCTTGTTTCAATCATATATATTCACTTGTGGTATTATTTCTACCCTTTTGAAATCTTTTTGATGAAAAATAGCTAAATTTTTTCCTAATATGATAAATGCCCAATATTACCTTTGATCTCATTTTTGTATAAGATTATGCTTCAATAAATTTTAGTATATTAAATATTCAACTATGTTAAAAAAATCATTAATTTATACTATAATATCTGGTGCAATCACCATTTTCCAATTTTAAAACTCATTTTAAAGATCTTTTCCTCACAAATAATAACCCTAGTTAGGAGTAAGATCACTAATATGTAGTAGTTTGATGTGAACTAGTCATATACCAATTACACTAAACTTAGTAAAAAGACACTGGTCTTCTCCAAAGGTTCACCTCAATTTGAAAAGGTTTCAAAACTTAGAGGTGATCCCATTGTGTCATTATATTTCCCATGTACTACAACTCACACTACTCATAATAATGCAAATAAAAATTAGTACAGAATATAATTGATAACAGTTTTGGCATGCCTGGTGGGACCCAAAGATCATAGCTAAGAGATTAGTGTTATTCTCAGCAAGCATTATGTGAATATCATACACATTTAAAGAGCACCTAGTAACTCTACTTGCTTATGAATTTATGAAATCAAGGTTTAAATATGCCAAAGATATAGGCATGGTCATCTACTAAAGGTAAGAGGAATGACTTGCAAGAACTCTCATTTCCATATAAAAAGAAATCAAGATTAGTTGTACCTTTACTAGAATAAATATTACAAATCTATCTAAATCTCCCAAAAATACCCATAGTTATTTCATACCTCCCATAATGGACCTAATAAATTAGAATTTCATATCATTCAATTGATGCAACCCACTTATGTTAGCCTAGTATGATGATATATCCACCTTGGCTTTGTAAATCCTTTTGTATTTTACTCGTGAAACTTCCACCACACCCATTAAACATATTCAAGATATTGTTAACATCTATATGGTTCATAACATAGCATAAGAAAAATTTTCTATAATACTTATTTCCTCCTCATTTAAGGGTAAAGCCTTATAATGGTATATAAGTTTGATTCCTAATTCCATCCATGTTTGGGATGATCTAGGGTCTACCCTATGCACATAGTTTGAGTATATGAGTGATCACTTTTCACTAGTTGAACAACTAACCACTATTAAATAGGTTCCTCATGAGTTCTTAAGTGATTTTAATTTACACTTTCAAAATACATGGAGTAGAATCCTAGTATTAGTCAAACCAACCCCAAACAATTCTTTCTTGTATTACTTGAGAGTTTAAAATAGTTATATAGTTCTCATGATTCAATCGATGGGTGTTAACACACTCCCTAATTCTTATGAAATAATAATAAGAGAATAAAATTGCCTCATTCAAGATAGAAGAATTGCCTCTTAGCATCTAATGCCATTATTTCTAGAGTTGCCTCCCACACAACCCACTGTGGCCCTAATTCCTAACACAACCAATGCACCATATTTATATTCTACTGCTTTTGATTATTTGTATGAGGTTAATTCACTACTTAAAATCTTTGGCAATAAGTTGGTAGATATGAAAAGGTAACAATCCCAAAAACTATAGGCCTTATCAACTAGCTAACTAAACATATTAGTCCAATAGATATCCATAACAAGGAAAATCATATCCCCAAATTCAAACCATGAAAATGAAGCCTTCAAATATTCATTCTCTACCTATACCAAGTACTTCTAAAGCCATTATTCCTATTCAGAACAACCTAGCTCAAGAATATGAATGGTGTTATCCTTGTGCTCAAATAGATAATCAGAATGCTTACCCTCATGGTGTCATTAGTCAATCCTTGATGGTACAAATCATATAAAACTCCTAAGGGTAGTAAGAGGAAGTTAATTCTCAGTAGGAAGATGCATAATTACCTATTCAAAATGAGACCACTCTTTTGAATTGGTAAGAGGAGGATTTTTATGACATGAATCAAGAGGAAGCACTAACCATTAGTTGTAGTTCAGTGGTAGAAAATACATGCTCTAAAAAGAGAGCAATATAATGTGATCAATCCCATAGGGTTGACTAGACTACAAGTTCTAAAGCTATATAAGAGATTACAAAAAGCGACATAGTTTAGAAACTACCTAATGTGCTAATGGGCTAGCCACAATCAAAATTATTGACTCTAAATCTCAAGAAAGAAGATGTATCTCCCATAAATCCACCAAAAAATGTTGGTAACATTTCTTTTAATATGTTAGAACAAATGAAGAAGAATAACTTAAATTTCACCATTTGGGAAGCACTGTCTATCCCAACACATAGGGAGTTACTTCAGGAAGATCTAAAAAACTTCTAACAAATAGATAAAGTCTTAGCTAAGGGACCTAATACTATAGTTAACTTGTGTTAACCTCAAATGGACACAAAATCAAGAAAAAATGGTAAGCCTCCCCCTTTCTACCTTTAACTCATAGTTGGGAAAAATCTTGTACATAACTACATGGTAGACTCTAGGGCTAGTAATTTTGTTATGCCCAAGAAAATAGATGATGTGTTTGGTATTAAATACATACCTATCACAAGAGGTATGGTTCAATTAGATGGGACTACTATAAAAATAGTGAAGACTATAAAAGGTTTAAACCTTACTATCCATGCATGTCCAAGATTATCCATATCCCATGATAAATTATTTATAGACCTATCCCCATATTTTATTATCTGCCTTTCTCAAGTCTTCACTATAAAAAGGGAGGGTACCTATCTATTGAATGGTCCCATATGTTTCTCAAGATAAGATATGGTACTAGAGTGACAATAAGAGTTGAGACAATTCCTAAATACACCATTAAACTATACACTCCTATCCTTATAGATATGAATTACAAACTATAAGATCAAAAGGAGTAAATTGACCATGAAGTTGCAACACCGATGGAATAAATCTTAGACACTCGCTTGGATGAATGGGGATCAACTCTCCAATTTGATCCTTATGATTATGTTATGTAAATAGGACTACATATTATTGCATTCATGAAGATGATGTAATCATCCCAAATATTATGAAACTAGTTGAAGATCATAAGGGAATGTAGCAAATTTAATTTGATGGCTCAAGGAGTCAAAATGGTGTAGGTATAAGTATTGTTTTGATCTCTCCCCAAAAGGAGAGTTATTTCTATTCTTTTATATTTTAGTTTTGCTACACTAACAATGTGGTTGAATATGAAGCATTGATTCGAGGTCTCAAATTGGATATGGAAAGGGGAAAATAGTAACTAAAAGTGTTTGGTGATAATTAATTGATCATTCACCAAGTAAAATAAAAAATCAAAACCAAGAATAACTTGCTAAGATCTTACATACACAAGGTTTGGGACCTATTGGAAGATTTTATCACTTTAAACATTCAAGTGATACCAAGATCATAGAATAAGGATGTTGATCACATGGACTCAATGGGTTCTCAATATGACCTACCTAAAGAGATTAATAAGGACAATAACTAACATGAAAAAATAATAGTGAGACCATTTGTTCTTGACAATACAACCAACTACCAAGTTTTGACAATGATCAATAAATTGTTAATTTTCTATGAGATGGGGTTCAATTATTGGATAAAATTCAATCAAGACTCCAAGAACAATATGGGGATAAAATAGTTTAGTTGAAGACAAACAAGTTGTCCATGGGTCTTATCACTTTATAAAGTATCTTGAATAGTGAGACCATCTGTTCTTGACAATACAACCAACTAGAAAGTTTTTGACAATGATCAATAAATTGTTAATTTTCTATGAGATGGGGTTGAATTCTTAGATAAAATTCAATCAATACTCCAAGAAAAATATGGGGAGAAAATATTTTAGTTGAAGACAAACAAGTTGTCCATGGGTCAGCTAAAGTGTGAGAAGAAAAATCTCATAGATGAGGAAGAAGTCTATGAGCCATTATTCATCTTATAAGGCAAAGCATTGAACATTGAAAAGGTATGCAATACTTCTATAAAATAATATTTTATTGGATTGTGTAAAGAATTTGATGATAAATTTGATTGGAGTTGTAAATATCTAAGGGGTTTTAACCCTAGCTTATCCCATCACACAATAGAACTTGACCCAAAAACTAAGCTTGTTAGACAAAAATAGAGACCATTCAATCCAAAAATAGATCCCTTGATGAAGAGTGAGTTATCCAAATTGATAGAGGATAATATCATTTTCCCTATCAAACACTCATCTTGGGTTGTTAACTTGGTCCTTATTAGGAAAAAGAATGGTGAAATCAGGATTTGTGTAGATTTCCAAGACCTAAACAAAGCATCCTTGAAGGATCATTATCCCCTTAAACACATAGAGTGAATCCTTCAAACTGTATCTAGATCTGAAAGGTTTTCCCTTTTAGATGGTTATTCTAGATATAACCAAATCCTTGTTTAAAAATCCAACTGGTTTGATACCACTTTCACTATAAAATGGGGCACACATGCCTATAAAAAGATGACTTTTGGTCTAAACAATGCTAGTACTACATTCTAAAGGGACATGGATATGGATTTTAGGGGTTTGATAAATGAGATTATTATAGTATATCTAGATGACATCACTATTTATTTAAACTAGGCTGGTGACTACCTAGATCACCTTATGAAATTTTTTGAAAGGTGCAAGGAGTTTGGAGTTTCCCTCAATCCAAATAAGTTAATTTTCATAGTTTATGAAGGGAAATTACTAGGACCCATTATTTCAAAAGAAGGCCTTGCAATATACCTAGAGAGTAAGTGTTATATCTTCATTAGAACTTCTAAGCCATAAAAAGGGGTTACAAATTTTCCTAGGGAAAATTAACTTTTTAAGGAGGTTAATTCCAAAATTTTCCTCCATGGACAAACCCCTTACAACCATGATTAAGAAGGGGTTAAATTTTAGCTAGACAAGGGAAGGAAAGGATAGTTTTTAATCCATCAAGTAGGCTATTTCTCAAGCTCCTACCCTTATAAATCCCAACTATGAGAATGATTTCATTTTTTATGCTTTTGGAGGGGAAGGCAACATATCAATTATTCTAACCTAACAAAATCAAGAACAATTGGAGTAGCCTATATCATTTTTAGTCGATCCTTGAAGGATTATGAGGAAAAGTATAGTTTTGTTGAGAAGCAAGTATATGAAGTAATAAAATATCTCAAAAATATTAGCAAACACATTCTCTCAAATAACAAAATTTCTCTAATGGTTAGTCACTAGAGCATCAAGGAGTTCCTATTGATCTAGGAAATAAATGAAAAGAGAGTGGGTTGGATCATAAAAGTCATGGAATATGACATGATCATCAAAATAACTAAGCTTGTAAGAGAAAAGGGCTTATGTGAGTAGCCTATTTCTAATATAAAGACTACTAATGTAGTAACTAATGCAATATAAGTTCAATAGGAATTCTAGCACACCACTCCACATCTGATCAACACCTAGATCAATGATATGAATACCTTCTTGTAGACTATAAAATACTTGTGTGATCTCCATCAATCTAAGAAGAGGTACTTCAAAATCCAATCTATTACTTATGATCTTATTGA
The DNA here is from genome assembly GCA_037957365.1 of Torreya grandis. NCBI lineage: Eukaryota > Viridiplantae > Streptophyta > Pinopsida > Cupressales > Taxaceae > Torreya > Torreya grandis. Next base: position 70,159 of record JARHVA010000323.1, read on the forward strand.
CTGGATATTTTTTAGGAAATATATTAATGGAGTTATGTTGAGGTGCATCGATCATGATCAAATTCCCAAGGTGCTCAAGGAATTTCATAATGTCTCATTGGGTTACCATTTCTCTACAAGGACCACTACCATAAAAATAATGAGGGTAGGCTTATATTGGCCTAATCTATTTAAAAATGTGCATAAATGGGTGCAAAATTGTGAGAAATGTTCCTCCTTTATAGGAAAATAAAGATTAGTAGCACTCCCTCTCCAACCAATATAATCTAACCAACCATTTTATCAATGGGGATTAGATTTCATTGGCATGATCAATCCACCATAAAACATCAAACAGAAATGGGTCCTTATAACAACTAACTATTTCACTAGATATACTGAATCAGTTGTATTGAAATATGCCATAAAATCATCTATCTTAGAATTCATGGATGGCATTGTCACTATATTTGGTGTTCCTTACACCATTATCTCAAATAATTACAAATCTTTTATGGACACTCAGGTGAGTGAATGGGTAGTTAGACATAATGTATACTTGAATACTTCATCTAATTATTACTTGAAAGGTAATGGCTTGGTAGAATCTACCAACAAAAATATCATAAGGATTATTAAAAGGAAAATGGAGGATAACCAAAGGACATGGCACACCATTTTTAAATCAACACTTTGGGCTGACAGGGTCACTCCCAAGAGATCCATTGAAATTTATCCATTCTTATTGGTCTTTATAAGGGAAGTTATATTTCCACTATCAATAGAGTTACCATCCATATATCTCAATCATCAGTTGGAATTAATTAAAAATGATGCAATGACCATGTGGTTCATAAAACTCATGGAGTTAGAAGAAGTTAGGATCTAATCAATGCAAGTTTTGGAAGAAAATCATGCTCAAATAAAAATAACTTTTTGATGTGGATTAAAAGAGCCAAACAATGATTTAACTCATGAAATTAACAATGGAGACATACACATAGAGAAAATTTTCAACACACAAATATTCTACTATCTATTCTCATTAATTTGATTAAATAATTCTGGGACATGTTACATATTTATAGGAATATGATTCCTATAACTTATCTAATATTCTCTCACCCAAATCCTATAATAAAGCAAACCTATTACAATATATTTTTATAATAAATAACAATATATCACAATAATATAGTATTCTAACTTACGGTATTAACCATACGGTTATAACCACCCTATAACTATTATTTACCTCTCAGTAAATATCAACCTTTATTATTTAACTTTCTATAAATACCAAAACTAATATGATGTTTAAGCTATTTCTAACATCCCCCCCATAGTTTTTACATGGTCTAAAAATAATCACATTATTATTTGCAATATGCTCACCCATTATAGCATGCCTTATTTAGCTCATGAACTCGATACAAAGAGAGCCTCACTCCTCCCATGGTTTTATAGGTTTACCACAAACCTTGACATGAACAAAAAAATAAAACTATATGCCATCGCATACTCTTAATTCTGCATACTACTGTCTAAATCTTATTGTTTGGATCTTGATACACATGACCACTAATATGAGAAAAAATGCATCCTACATTTACTCCATGTGACCTCAATGGATGTGTCACTATTTGATCATCTCCATAAAGAAGTAAGGCAGTCAGAGGATCTTTACAGTTAGAGGATTTATGTGGTTAGCTGCCCTCCTATACAACTATTAGCCAAAACACTATTCACCTCCTATGGTTTTCTAGATCTATCACAAACCGTTTCAATATCCATGAAATGAAATACATTGGTGTTTTCTATCATTTCAATATGTTCTCACATCAGGGAAATATGTTTGGAATTTCACACAAATTACAAATCTTGAACATGCATATTATTTTATTCTTATTTTGAAAAACATAGTAGAAATGAAAAACACACCATACTATATATGTCACCACATCATTGGTGTGGCCCCATAATTGAAAATTAAAGAGAGGTCATTGAAATACCTCCATCCTCTATGTATCCTCTAACCTCCAGTATGTCACTGCTCACTCAGATGGTATGTTGGTGTAACTTGGGTACATGATTTTTCTAAGGGAAATCTCCCTCACAATGTAGATGTCTGTAAGGCATTTTTTTTATTTTACAAATTGGACTTTTTGACAAATGATGAAACATGTAAAATATGACTCTTAGCTCAATATACTTTGAAGATATGACTATCTTTGACATACAATAAATGAACAACTTTTTTTAATCATTTTTGAAAATAACACTAAAAGCAATATACCTAAAAAAGGCAAGATATTTTACTAAACCCCTTACTAATCCTAAACCTAATTTATTTAAAACAATAAAATACCATATTAGACTAAATATTTAATGACTAGCAAAATTTTAAAAAATAATCCTATTTAATTACTTTTTAAATAATACTAAAACAAATATTTAAAAAATAATGAAAAAGAGAAATATTTACCATATAGGCCTTTTGACTATATCTAAATTCACACAGTGAACCACCACTTAATTTATAAATATAACTTTGTAGCGTATGTCACTCTTTGAAAGAAAACATAACAACCTAGACACAACTCAAAGTTACTTGACTTATTATTAAAAAACCATTGACTCAAGGAGTATATCTAAACCTATAAAACACACTAAGTCATCACTTACAAATAATTTAAAATATCCCATCAAATTTATAAATAAGTGAGGCTTCATGGGAGAGGGAAGAGGTGGCACCAAAGGGACATGATAGATATAATTGTCACCCAAATGTTTTTTTTTAATGATCTAACAATGATATAGAAGATATTATGAGTAGTTGGTAGAGTTAAATAAGGATTTATGACTTGAATGGATGTATAGATGTGGTTCCCTAAAATTCATAGATCAAAATTCTTAAAAAGAACATTATTGGCTACCAACATAAACCAATCAACATAGAGCAGACTACACATTAGATGGCATCAAAATAGACTGCCAATAAATTTATGAACACCATCGATGTTTCCAAATTATGTGAATAATTTAAATAGGAAACACACATAATTGATTTAAACCTTCTCAAATACCCATGACTTCTACAAACAAAATAGTTTTTTAGACATGTGTATTTTAATATATTCACACCTTCTAGTGACTAAAATAGAATGGGATGTGATAGTGGGCAGTTTGAACTTGGCGTAACAGACTTAGATGACAAATTCAAGAACATAGTTTTTGTATGCATGAGAAATCTCTTTTACATCGACATCCAATCCATAATTATCATGCAGACTTAACTACCTACACTATCTATTCAAATAAATATGAACATGTCTCTCATATTTAGGGGTGAGTAATAATGAATGCCCCTTAAAAATACATTTAAAATCTCATTATGCATATGATCATACATCACTTTCATACCACTGATGTGGATTCAAAGATCCAAACAATGATTTAACTCATGCAATTAACAATGGAGACATACATAGAAAAATTCTTCAACACACAAATATTTTGATATCTATTCTCATTAATCTGAATAAATCATTCTAGGACATGTTACATATTTATAGGAATATGATTCCTATAATGTCTCCAATATTCTCTCACCTAAATCCTATAATAAAGAAAACTAATTATGACATATTGTTATAACGAATAAACATATATCAATATAATATAATATTCTAACTTACCATATTAACCATATGGTTATAACCACCCTGTAACTATTATTTACCTCTTGGTGAATATCAACCTTTAATATTTACCTTTCAGTAAATACCGAAACTAACATGATGTAAACTTTATTCCTAACACTTTTGACAAAAAATCATCTAACAAGAGTTTAAATAAAGGAAACATGGTTTTGTAATGGGATGTTGAAAGATCCAAGCCAACCAAGCATACAAAGTTTGATATAATATGGAGTGGTCCATACATCATAACTCAATGCAAAGGAACCAATTCATTCCAACTATCCATGCTTGATGGATCAAAGATGCCCATCCTAGTCAATGGGATATACCTTAAAATATGCTTCTAAGGTTGGAATTCTTTCCAAAAATTTGTATATATTAGGTTATTTGGTTTTCTCCAATAAGTGCTTTCATACAATCTGTAACTAATTAGGAGTTTTGTTTCCTTAGTTTATTTTTATTTTATTTTCCCTATTCCATTCTTGTTTAAGTGTTTCCCAATTTTGTTTCTTTTCTAAGTAGAATGTATTAATCTTAAAATGACTCCATGCCCAATAAACTAGAAGGATACTAGGAATAAATTGATGAGTAGACAATCACCCCATAGAGGTTGCCAAAAATGTTAATATTTTTGTGCCAAAAATATTAAAACACCTTATACCCTAAGGGAGATGCATAATGTTTTTGAGAAAAATCTTTAAAAGTGACCTAAATATATTTTTTCAAGACCCAAGTGGAAACTAGAGATTTGGGTGTAGTTTGAAACTTTTTAAAGTTTTAAAGTGCACCCAAACCTCTATTTTCCTTCTTACTTAATGACTAGAAAAAATAGGAATTCATTTTGAACTTTACAACTTTGAAAGTTGCAAAATGGAATCAGAACTCTACTTTCTACTCTTACCTAATATCAACAAGAATTAAAACTCCAATTACACTTTGTAACTTTTCAAAGTTTTAAAGTAAAACACAAGCTCTACTTTCTACCATTTATAATCACCCTACAAAAATCATAAGTTTGATTACACTTTGAAACTTTGTAAAGTTTTAAAGTGCAACATAAACTCCACCTTCTACCTTTTGTCCTGACCTAGTGGGAATAAGAACTACCACTATAATTTGTAACTTCACAAAGTTACAAAGTGAAACTAGAGTTATAATAACCACTTCTAAGGCCTTTCCCACCTCCAAAAAATCTACTCAATAGAAAGTAGAGATTAAAAAGCAAAAGACAATTTTACAACTTATAAAATTGCAAAATTACTTTGATAACCTACTTTCTCATAGTTTATCCATCCACCACCATGCTTGGAATTTATTATATGGTTTATTAATACATAATTAAATTTTTAAGTCTTTATTAAAGTTCAAAATAAAAATTTAATATCCATCATAAATAAACCTATGATCAAGACCTCCAAGACACACAACATAATCACTAACCTCCATTTCCAAGTAACACCAATGCCATGCACTAGATCCATCAGTGCTAACTCCCAAGCATGAAATCACAATATATTTTAGGTTGCCTAAATTTCCTTCAATTATTTCCTTTATTATTCCAAACAAAGCTTAGGTTTTCCTTGCTAGATTTTAGGGTTTTTTCAAAATTGTTAAAGTATCATCATTGCTCATAGATTCTATTTTCACATTTGTATGTCAACAAATCTATCATACTATTGTGGTTTCATTAGATTTGTCTATGAAATCTAAGTTTTTAAAAACTATTAAAAATATAGAATATTAAAAAAAGATCCCCTATAGAAAACCCTCCTATTATTACAAGATTAAACCCTATGAAGATTCTAGTTATAGAAACATATAAAAACCCTATTAGAGATTCCTCTTTCTTTAAAAACTTTGAGTTCCCATCAGAAGTCTAAATTACCTCTACAGACTAATTTTACCACTGGGCATTTCATTGGACTTTACAAGTGCAATTACAAGTCAAGACTCCACTAGACATTTTAGTCAGACTTTATAGCTGCAATTGCACATTATACATTAGCTAGAATTTTTAACTACCATTGCAAGATAAAACTCCCCTAGTTTAAAGGAAAAGAATAACCTATAATTTTAAGTATAAACCCCATCCAACTATGTAGTTCATTTTTCCATGCCAATTTACACATAGAACATGTTTGAAAAGGAAGTGAATGTTGGATGGTGGAGCTTGATCTTATTATAATGCCCAATTCTCGACAAGGAGGTGTTGGGTAATGCCCCCCATTAGGGTCATCATGGGGGTTCAAGGGGAGGTGACCATATTTGGAACCCCCTAATTAGGGGTTCAGGGGAAGCACCCCTAAAGAAAATTTTTGTTAAAAAAAATGGTAAAATATTGCAATTTTTTAGTAAATATGGATCATTCACTATTAGGTCACAAATCTAATGGTAAAAATTATGTTTGTGCATTTTTTTACCTAATATGGAACCCTCCTTTGATATGAGGTAATTGTAATCATGGTGGTATAGTGTGTGTGATTAAAGAGGATATTGTAGTGGATGTATTTCAGGTTTTTTCCCTTAATTTATTGGGATGAATATTAAGAAGGATTAGTTATTTCTATGTGGATGTAGCCCATATTTGGTGAACCACATTAAATCCATGTCTCTATTATGTTGTGTTTTTTAAATTTTATTTCCATATTTAATTCATTAATATTAATCTATGTTTAATATTCCTAACAATAAATTTTAAGTCAAATGGACCTAATGTCCCATCTAGCTTGGATTTAAACACTTTCAAGATCACTGACATAAATCTAGGTCACACAGACCTAGAAAACTTCTAAAATAGAGTAAATGTATAATTCAATAATGATTGGATTCAGAGCATCTATGATAGTGGCAAGCTATAGCCTTCCCACTTTTAGTATAAATCCATAAGCTTATGCTCACCATGGCTAAATTTTATGATGCTGAGAAGAGGGAAGTAATGAATGATAAAGGAGAGAAGATTATAAATCTTGATCTTGATTTAATTTATACCATGTTCATTATCCTAGAATATGAAAGCTACATAGATATAACCCTTAAAATTTCTATCGGGATAAAAATGTAGCTTGTCTATGGTTTTTAAACAAATAGTGGTTTAAAACCCCTAGTTATACAACCACAAGAATGTATAGGACCTTGGCTAGGATAGACTTCAAGGATGAAGTAAGAGACACCATTATAATCTTGCACAAAGTTACAGGGAACCTAAATGCAAAGATTTATTAAGATTGGATGTGCCAGTATATCTAGGTAATCGATTAGAATAAACATTACATTCATTAGGCCCAGCTAATTTCTGATTCCATTCACAAATAGTTGATGGAGGTCCAAACTATAGATAAATTATATATGACTTCCTACCTTGTGTATATCTTAGAAAAAGGGAGGGCATTCCTAGGATTAAACACAATGCCCAATCAAATCAACAAAGTTTTTAACTACTATCTTGATATCACCTTTGAGGCAAAAAAAAATTTAGAAGGGTCAATGATGCTTTTGTCTACTACATCATAATCATGTTTGAAAAATAACTAGGGAGGAGAATTTTTTTTGATGTTTCAATAGCATAAATTGCAAAATGAGGGGCCATATTTCATTCAAGTCCTAACATATTCATATATAAGAGTGGGTGGTTTTAGTGGTTATCTTTATACCCTACCAAGGTATGTAAGCGATAAATGGGCCCTAATGGAACTTATGAGACAACTAGTGAAAACCCACAAGTTTTTATCAAATAGGCACAAGACAAATATCCACTTCCCTACCAACATAGGGAGATACACCTACCCTTCCCTATCTAAGGCCAATTATGTGGATGCATAAATGACTCAAATAGCCTTGATAGCCCTCAATGTTAGGCCCCTATATGATGTGATTCATATTTTAGTAGTCTAGTGGGTGCCACATATTCCCACATTATTTTTTATGAAGATTACTAGGAATACATGCAAGATAAAGAGGAAGTTAGGTTATGACATTATTTTAGAATGACCCTAGAATAAATCAAAACCTATGATATGGAACCAGTCCCTAAATATTTAAAAGATTATAAGCATCAAATAGACATGATGTACTATGAAAATCAAACATATCTCCAACCTCTTCCTCTAGTTAGGTGGTCTACACTTAAATCCTTCTCCTTGATGGATGGGACCACCTAGGTTATAAATAGAACACTAAACTAGTTAAGGCAAAAGGGGGTTGTAAAAACCAAAAATACCCTAAATATTATAGACAGGTTGAGAGAAGTGAAGGATAAGGATGTAGTGAAAACAATAACAAAGGGTTCTAGCATTGGAACCCAATTAGATCAAACAGTGGGGCCAATTTTATTACACACGTAAAAGTAGAAGCATAAGGCAAATAGGGCTTTTTCTATTAGCCAAGATCCAACATCCCAACCAATGGATCAACCAATATCACTTTCCATGGATGACATAACTACTGCTCAACCAACACAAGTAGTCCCTCCTCCCATCTCTACTATTCAACCAACTACAATAATCCCTCCTCCTATCTCTATTACCCAGTCAACACAAATAATCACAACTAATATCTGTACTAGCCCACAAATGTAAGTAATTACACCTTCATCTAACCCACTTGTGCAAGTGACTCCCTTGGAAATAAGCCAATCAAGATAATTGGATACTATAAATCCACCTTCACCTCCCTCTTCTACACCCTTGGTAAAAAAATCCACTTCACCCATTCAAGTACCCATTTCTTCCACTCTCACAGTAACCCATGCCTACACTAAGGAGATAGAAATATAGATACCCACCAATGGGGAAGAGATATCTAAATCATCAGCCAAGGATTCAATGGTAATATTAGTGATATATATAGCACTTGTCATAGTAACCACCAATGTAGCAGTTTTAGCTACAGACTCATAGATAATAGTCCTTATTGGAGAAACACAATATTCATAGGTAGCCACTCCAAGTTGGATGACACAATCAGTGTCAAAGAAAAAGAAACAAATGATATCTCCCAACACTCTAGACTTTGGTCTATTAGAGGTATCCAAATGAACAAAGATATGCCTTGGGACCATCTCTAAAATATCATATGATGCAATAGGGGAAAAATATATGGAGATAGTAGTTCCCCCACTAGAAAAATAAAATGAAGATTTAGTGGTGGGGGGTTATCAAATATATAAAGTACACTTAGGTTGTTCGATAAGAGAAGGCCTAAATCATAATTTTTAGTCAAGTATAAGCTATTTTTTTAAGAGAACAAATAGTGAAAAGATCACTAATGATGAACTAAAGAACAAAGTTGAGTAGTTGAAAATTGCTTTAAGAAATTTCAAAGATCCAGCTAATCCACTTGATTCTACCCAACCTTTTCATTCCCTATCTTAATTCCATGATAAAGAAACATTTGAGTTAATGATAGAGATTAGTATCATGGGAAGGGCTACAAAATATTGGGATAAATAACTAATCACAAATGGGAACATAGTTATATAACTAACCATGGAGTACTATAAGGCTTTAAATGATGATTATGTAGATTTAAAGGCAAAGATAACCAAATATGAAGAAGAGATTGAAATGCTGAAAATATACTTTCCAAAATTGTAGGCTATTGACCTGATTGAGACTGATAGCCTCATGTCAAAAAAGATATTAAAGAATTATATAGAGCATGAAGAGCTGGACAAGGCAATTAAATTTAGAATTAAAATAATCACTGAGAATACTGAGAAGACCAAAGTAGATGTGACAAGGCCACATATATAATTTATGATATTGAAGATTTACTTTGTAAATTATCATGTGATGTTTTAGATTACCAAGATAAACCTCTTCCTATTCAAGAGGTCTAGGATAAATTCAAAGGGGTAGTTAAGCAATAATCAATACATGATACAACTTTCAACTTGAATTACATCCACTGATTCATTATCATAATACACTAGATCAAATGGGAAATCATACTCAAGTCTACAAAGTTGTATCTAGAGAACTATCTAAAGTAATATCATAATGTGAGATTAATAACCTTAACACACTTGGTCTTGACAAAAATAACCTTCAATAGATATTCAATAGCTTTGATGATTATATCAAGAAGATACAAGTAAAAAAAGACAGAATATTTAGAAGTCATGGTTGTGGATTGATTTTTTCAATTAGTTGTAAAATACATTTTTTATAATATATATTGTAACGTTGGAAGTTACAAATTACAACTATCATTTTGACACTTCTTATCTTTAAGTTGAGAAAGAGTTACTTATGATTTTTAATTATCTTTTTATCAAGATTTAGTTGTAAATTGCAACTTGTAATTCACACTTTTCCTTTTGACAAGTTTGAATTGTTTTAGTTATAAAAACTCTTGTTGTAATTTTCTCTTTCCTTTTTGTCATGTTTAATGACTTAAAAGTTGTAAAAGTCTTCACTGCAAATTACAAGTTAGGTTTTTCAAGTTATAACTTGAAACATCCAAAATCATTCAATTTTGACCAAGTCATGATAATTTTGGTGCCCCATTTTTTTGGAGAACCTTCTTCAATTGAATTTAAGGAGAAGTGGTTTAACTAAAAGAATCTAACATATTTTTCTCTTCTTTCAACACTTGGTGAAGCATCCAACAGTTGTATATTTCTTTTCCTCCATCTACTCCCATAAGGAAGCCATTTCAAGCTAGAAGGGATGACATTTTCATAAAGTTTCTCGCATTTCTTTCTCTAGAACTGAGTGTAAGTTTTTTTTAACTTCCTCTCTCTCAAGGGAGTATTTTCTTTTATAAATATGGGTTCCCTACATATCCCATTTATCTTTTTTATTAGAGAAATTATTCTTCCTTTGAAGAATTGATCTAAATGTTGTAACTTGGAGAATGTTAATAGAATGAAGTTTGTCCTTCCTTGTATTATGTTATCTTTATGTATGTATCGATATCTATTAAATGTGTGAATGATCTAAGTCTTGTTTTAATCATATAGATTAATTTGTGGTATTATTTTTGCCCTTTTGAAATCTTGTTGATGAAAAATAAAGAACTTTGTTCCTTATCTAATAAATGCCCAATATTACCTTTGATCTCAATTTTGTATAAGATTGTGCTTCAATAAATATCAGTATATTAAATATTCAACTATGTTTAAACAAAACAAGCATTAATTTACACTATACTATTTGGTGCAATCACCATTTTCTAGTTTTAAAACTCATTATAAAGCTCTTTTCCTTACAAATAAAAACCCTAGTTAGGAGTAAGATCACTAAAATGTAGTAGTTTGATGTGAACTAGCTATATACTAGTTACACAAAACTTAGTGAAAGGAATCCAGTCTTCTCCAGAGGTTCACCTCAATTTTCCAATGTTCCACAACTTATAGGTGATGCCATTATGTTTTTAGATTTCCCACATCATGCAACTCATGCTACTCATAATAATATAAATATAAATGGGTTAAAAATATAATTGATAATAATTTCCTTTGAATAGCATGATCAAAGCTTTTAAACATCTTTTTTATAACCCCTCTAGTAGTATCTATAAAACTATAAGGATATTATTTGTATTGATTTGGGTCTGAGGCATTTACTTTTCTTCTCTTCATTATAGATAATATGTTTTCTCTCTATTCTAACTCAACCTATTTCCCCTTTGAAACCACCAATTTTTCACCTTCATGAAGGTATTCATATGTCTATCAAAATGAAACCTAACTTTGGGCTACTCAACAATCACTAGGTCCTACCTTACATATTCTTATTATTATAACTGCTTAATCCATGAAACAATGTTTAGTGTGACATGTAGTTATAATTTTGATTATTTAATAGAGGAAGGGATTTGCCTTAGAGGAAACATGTTTTTGGGAGAAGATGTACCTACTATAGGGAAAGGAGGTATAACTTTCCTCCATCCAATAACCTACTTTTGGAATAGTTTATCAATTACATATTTATCCTTCCTTGTTGCTCTATATATTGAAATTGTAGGTGAATTGGTTTGAGTATCCTGATCAATGGGAATGTAAAGGTATGAATACAACCTAAGATGGGTGGCTTATGTGGTAAAAATGGAAGTGAAAACTAAGTTTTTAAAATGTACCCTCTTTGATGTCTCAGGAGACTGAGGATTGTTTCCACTAAAGAATGAATAGGTCACTAGGGTGATTATTAGGTTTTAAAAATAATTTATCACTAATGTATAGGAAATTCTAGTAGTAATAGTAGTATTAATAGGACTTATAATAATAAATTGGTATATGGTAGATAAAATTGGCATAATAACTACCTAAGGTTTTTTCATTTGGCCCAAAGAATGCAAAAAATGAATAGTATTTTTCATACTAATAGTAGAAGTAGGAATTGAGCAATTTTTTATAGAATGATAAATGGGTGAACTTATAGCCTAAGAAGAGATGGATAGGGCACCAAATGCTATGGTTTTCATTGATGTAATTTGATCTAGAGAGCTTGAAGGTGTAGTTGATGTTATATCATGTAATAAAGTCTATGTTTTTGATTCTACATCCCTTCCCTTATCTGATAAAAATTATGTATCCCCCAAGTTATCACCTCCATAGTCAACCTCTTCAAATTTTATTAGATTTTTAGTTCCCATAGATTAAGTTATTTACTCAACATCCATTCATCATCTTCCTTTGTTTTAGTTGTTTCATCAATATATTTTATTTCTTTTGTATCAGTCTTAAACACCCATTCTTCTTCATCTCTCCATATTTTATACTCTTCCTCACTATCATAAATTTGAATAGGGTCTAACCCTAGCCTACCCTTATTTCTTTTCTTTCCTTGGGAAATTATACTTATTTATCTTTCACTTCCACCTTTTGAGGTGAAATAGGAGGGGTCTTAGGCTTCCTTGTATATGTCATTATTCGTTTGGAAGCAATATAGGTTGGCCTTGTAGAAGTTAGAATGGGAGTTAAAGGGGATATAGAGGTATGAGATGGAGAGGGAGTGAGAGGAGTGGTGACTACTATAGGAATGATGGGTGGTGAAGATGGTAATCTAGTGGATTGAAGCACTAAAAATGATGGTGTTGTCATAGTAGGTGGTTATCTAGGGGGAGAAAAAATATAAATATGTGATAATAAAGTTGATAGACTTACCTATTATACTTTTGTCAATGGAGGTAAAAGAAACATGGAGAAAATTTTAGTTGATGTGCTAGAACTTGCAAGTCTCTGATATTTAGTTATGTGTTGAGTGGAATCAATAACAACTATATATGTAGGGGAGTTTGGAGGTGTCCTAGCTTTTTCTTCAATATCAACTTCCCTAGATAGGATTGCTTGTTCTTGCATTTCTTCTTCTTCATGTGTAGGAGGTCCATGAATAGGTATGGGAACACATTACTCCTTGCCAATTTTATTGGTGTCCTCCTCAGTGATTATAAGATCATATTAAATCTTATACACTGTAATAATTAACATCTTCACCATGTACATTCTAATAGACACCTCAATTTCATCTTCTACATTCATGAAGATACTATCATGATTATAGGATTTATGCACATAATTAATTTTCACCTTCTTATCATATTATTTAATATGTTACCTGATAATTTTCTTTGGGTCCCAATATTTAAATGTTGCCCAGTTTAACCCATAATGTGTCCTTAGTCTTCCAATAGCTTACAAGTGCTCCTACACATTGTATACTATATTCTAAAAATGTTGAGAGGGGTTGGATAAATAGATACTTATTTAGATCTTATTAGTTAAACATCTACACTATCATCCAGTTGAGTAGTTATTTCTTATTTAGCTATTTTATATGGCCAATCCTAGGTAGGTACAAAGGTTGTGCCCTAGTTCCTTCAATCCTGATGAGAGTGCACTCAAGATATAACCAATAATATCCCATATTTTTAATGGTTTTATTTATGTGATTATATAACCTAGGCAATTTATTTTCATATATTTCCTAATATACCTTTGGGTAAAAGGTCCCAATCAATCTTTTCATATGCTTCCTAAATCTATGCACATGGAGTTTATTTAATTCATAAATAATTATATTATTAGGGTATTCCATAGATGGTTTCCAAGGTTATTCGTGTGGGGAATGAAAAATTGTAGTCATGACATCTAATACATAAGACATCATATAAAACTTAGCAATTTGGGAAGCTCCTTAGGTTTGTGATTTATGGAATCAAGTTGGAGCTGATAATCTCCCTTAGGTTATGATTTTGGTGGAGATCAAAATAATGTCTAGAAAAGGGACCCATACATTATTAACGTTAATGGATGAGAATCCATAAAAAAAATTTAGTAGGGCCATGGAAATTCTAACCCCTATCTTTAAGGCATAAATGGGGATAGCTGAGGTAGGGCCCTAAATTGTGAAGCTTCTTAGGGTTTCTAGTCCATTCTTGTAACTTGATATTGATATTATTGGTGAGGAGCCAATAATTCACCATGTCCTAATTATAAGTCATTTCAATCACATGGATTATATAATATATTTCAAAGTAATTCCCACCTATGTATGTTGTAAGGGTCCTGTAAGGTTTAAAATGTAGTATTTTCCTTAAAAAATTACCATTCACAAATAAATCAAACAAAAGGTTAATGCAAGGAATTACCTTTAGTTTGGTAGTTGTGTTATGAAGATTGACTACCTTTATTTATATAAAGTCATCTCTATCCATTCATGTGAAGATCAAAAGTTGATCATTAGCCTCATATTGTTCAAATGCATTGACTTTGTCCAAGATAGCCGAGTAATGTTTGAAGTCACGATTGAGTACTACTGAGTTAAATGTTGTATCTATGTATTTAGTCAACCCTATAATTAAATATTCAAATATAACTAAAATGAAAGATGAGGAAGTCATTGAAACTCTAGTTTGAAATCATCTTTGCTATGAAAATAAACCTATAAACTTTTGGTTGTAATGGATTTATGGATTCACAGTTTTCACTTGAGCTCATAATTTTTAATACACTTTATAGCTAGAAGGTAATGTAATTAGACTGAATGTGGCAATTCAAAATATATTTCTTTCAATGTGATGGATATGAGAATTGAATGTATTAATTCACTAGTTCATGCCAATTAATTTTAATAACACCTTTAACTCCATTCATCATTCATTATTTTCATTTGAATTTCATAATGTTAACTTTCATGGTTTTTTGGCCATGTGGCTTCTTTTGCTTGCTCCCAAATGCTTAATCATTTATATGTGGCAGAGGTCTCCTTTTTGCCCTTTTGGGATTAGCATTGCTGTCTTTATTTTTTACTTCTGTGGTTATGAAAAATGTGTGTTTACATATCACTATTCTACTCATAACTGAGTTATGGCTTGTTATGCTTTATCTCTTTAGCCACAGGTTAGTGGGATGATGAATTATGGATAACTCTTGCTGCTCCACTTGCATGAGAATTTTCATATAAAATTCTATGATGACATCATCTCTAGGTTAGCAAGATGATGACATGTGGATGTATCTTGCTTCTCTACTTACCTATAAATTTGTATATAAATGCCTATCTTGATGTCACCTTTGAGTTAGCAAGATGATGACATGTGGATGAATTTTGTTGTTCTACTTGCCAGGGACTTTCCATACAAAGGGATATTCTGATGTAACATCCAAGATAGTAGTATGATGACACATGGATGAATCTTATTGATCCACATGATTGAGACTTTTCATATAAAAGGTTATTTTGATGTCACCTCTAGGGTAGAGGGATGATGACACGTGGATAGATCTTACTACTTCACTTGCTTGAGACTTTTATATAAAGGGATATGCTGACATCACCTCTAGGTTAGTGAGATGATGACATGGGGATGACTCTCATTGCTCTGATTTCTTGAGACCTTATGTACAAAGGGCTATGTTGACATTACCTCCAAGTTAATTGCATTCTTTACTTAAGCTTTGAGTTAGTGAATTGATGCCATGTGATAAGAGAAAATGCACTATGGGAAAGCTCAAGAAACACCTAAGTATGAAATAACCTATCTAAGAGATATGTAGATAAATAACCCACTAAAATCAAAACACATCAGCCTAGTTAGTCATTAAGTCATAAATCAACCATGCATATAAGCATAAGTTAAATGAGAATCAAAGATGATGAGTAAATAATTTAGTATGGCTTATACATAGATTTTATTCTTCTATAGCTTTGAAACACTACAAAATTTGAAGTAAATCTTGTCAATCAAGTCAATAAAACAACAAAGATTAAGAGAGGCAAATGCATTCATTTTAGCATCAAAAAAATTCCTTAGATTTTTTATTTTCAAACTCCATGTCATAAACTTATGTATCAAAAGACCCCTAATAATGATATTCAATTAATAGTAGGTCCCTATTTGAATTTTTAAATGGGGTTTGTGTGTTAGGGCACAATAATGATGAGGATGAGCATTTATTTTATCCTACCAAAATAGGTAAGAAAATTATGGATTTTGGGTCATTTTCCACTATTGGTATAACATAGGTTGAAACATCATCATCTAAGGAAGAAGGATACCTTTTTCATTTACAAATGTGGTGAAAGGGAAATATATTCACTTTATCATTGACAATATAAGAGAAAAAATCTTATTTCTATAGAAAATATATGAAGGATGAATACAAAACACATCTCATCCACATTCATACTCCATTAGATGGCGGAACCAAGGCATATATATTTATGTCAGTCAAAAATGTATTATTATATACATTATTAATCCATTCAAAGATGAGTTATTTTGTGTTGTGTCACTCATGGAGTTTTTTGACATTTTTCTTGGGCATACATACATGCAAAAATAAGATGGAATCTATCATCTCAAGACCCACACTATCATTATCACATTGGGAAGGAATTCTTACAAGATCCTTAAGGTTTTTCCTAAGAAGATAATGGGATTGATTAATGAAAATAAATGTATGTGTGTGATTTTTCACACTAATAAGTTTGTGCTAAAGTTTATTAGGATAGATAACACTTTAAAAGTCATTACAACCATGCAAAACACCATACAAAATCAGATTATACAATAATAATAGGTGGAAAGGATCTTAACAGATTACACAAATGTCTTTACCATATCTACCACACCTATTGTTGTGCCCTTACACTACCATGTGACTCATCCCATTGTCATGATTCTGAGGAAACCCTTGCCAAATGGACCAATGTACAAGTGATCAATGCTAGAAAATGAAGAGATAAGGTGAGAGATATAAGAGGTAACCTAGAAAGGTCACATTATTCCTAGTGCCTCAACTTGTGTAAGCCCAATCATGTTAAAGACACTAAATCTGAATTATATAACACATCAGTCCTGTATACCTAATAATTAATTCTCATGACTATACCCTTTACTTCCTAAGATCTTCATGTTGCTAAAAGGCTTGCATCCACTATCTCTTATGCCTATTGCTTATCTCCTAGTTAGACCATATGATATTATGATGATCAGGCCTTTTCTACTACTTAAAGGGTTATAAACCTACTTATTATCTTCCTTTGAAAGTTTTGGACATGTACCTATTTTATAGCTTCTTGGACACTTGTGTCCTATTCAAATGCCTACATCGATGCTAGTGTATTATACCAAACTAAGTGTCTAGTGCCCTAAAGTCATCAATTTTGAAAATGAAATGTATACCTATGATTAGCATAAGTGATTTAATTTAATATATTTTTGAAAGGGGTTGGTATATATATAATATCAATCCTCATTCATTCTTCACCTAGCATAGACCTAACAACTCACAAGGCAACTTACCAAAATCACTCAATCAAGCATTCAAGTGAGAAAAGCTTACCTATTCTTTCCTATTTAAATATCAGTCATAGGGATAGCCCATCTATAGGTATGAAGTATTGAAGGATAAACTCATGAGCCATATTTTCCATATTACAATCTAGAACACTATTATACTTGATTTCCACAGATTTCACCTTGTAGACACTATTTTTGAATTATATAGTACCTTAATATTGTACACTTGGAAAATGCATATCATGGATGTAAATTTAGATTATAAACCCTTTTTAATACCAAAAGACTTGAATATACTATCTATTTGTGATTATTGCTTATCTCTTTGTCTGACCAATGCCATTTTGATGACCTAGTCCTTTTATATTGCCCATAATGTTGTAAACCTATTTATCTTCCATCTCTATATGTTTTGGACTTATACCTACTTTTTTGCTTCCCTAAAACTTGTATCCCAGGTATATGCCTATAATGATGCAAGTGTCATATTCTGATGTAAATGTTTAGTGCCCTAAAGTAATCAAATTTACAAATCAAATGTATTCCTTTGGTCAGCCTAAGTGCTTTAATGCAAGATATTCTCCAAAGGTATCAATATAAATACAAGATCAATCTTCATTCATAATTCACCTAAAAAACACCTAATACAAACCAAATAACTCACAAAGAAACTTACCAAAGGGATTCTATCAATCACTAAAGTGAGCAATGCTTCCCTATTTTATTTGATTTCCATATCTTTTGGAGGGAAAACACATATAGAGGTCTAAAGTACTAAATGATCATCCCATGAGCCATATTTTCCAAGTTATAAGATACATCACTCTTGTAATTTATTATCACACATTACATGATTCACATGCAAGCCAACATGTAGGGAGAACTAAATAAGTCTAAGGCCCTATTTGAAGTATTAGCTATGTAGGAAATGCTCATTGATAGAGGGGTATTTGGGGTAATTTGACATCATGTTCCCACTAACCCATTTTTCCCACAACCAATATGCAAATGAAGAATTAGGGTTTTTATATTTGACAAGGAGTGATAGTCCATGACCTAGATTTGAATGCACTAAAGCGAAGGTGACACAAAACCGAAAATCATATAGGTGGTCACATCTAGTTGGAGTAGGTATTCCATACTAGACACCTACGTCTTATCAAGATAGAATCATCTATATAGCTATCTTAGGTTGATGAAAGTTTTTGTATCTATAAAGGTATAATTTCTAGAATTAGGTGACTGATCCAAAATCTAGATCTAGTCTATTTTATACCTATTCTAGATCCAGATCTATATTAGCATCAAAAACAACTAAGTCTCTTGTTTTCATTATCATTTTAATATATATCATAGTTATGATTTCCATTTTTATAATATCTTAGCATAATAAATTCAATATATGTTTTATCTAAGTTTTATAATTAATTGGCTTATTATAGAAATAGTTTAACACCATTATGCCCTAGGTTATCACTAGCCCTTTAACCCTAGATTCCCCAAGATATATTTTACGGTTAAACATTTCGTGAACTTGATTCATATGAATGTATTTTTTTATTCCTAAGGTTTTCAATCAGATAAGGTTTCAGATTGATGTTTTTAGAACACAGCTAGATACTGAGAGGGGATGAATTAGTATATCAACTAAAACTAGTTCTTTTAATACTTTTAAAGTAGATTAAAATATATATGCAAATAAAATAAAATATGTATAGATCACATAAACACAAATACACATGATACCATATGTATACATGGAAAACCCATTGGGAAAAACCACAATGAGAATAACTACTAAAATCTATTATTCTAATCTAGCCTCACAATCAAAACCTCACTAGTTACACATTAAAGGGAACCAGCCCTAAGGAGACACCAATCCACTAATTTAAGAGCTTCAACTCTAAGGAAGCACCCACTTCCTAACTAAGCACCAACTCATATTTTTTGATGGCACCAACCAATCAGATTTACTATTGAGCTATAAATCTAAATCATAATATTGATTCATAAAAAATACAATCACATGTTATTTGTTATAAGTCTAATCTGCAACTATTCATGCTCTACATTTCATTTCTTTTTTCTTCTCTTTGCTCCTTTAGTTTTGTGTCTATATATATAGATATATATATTTGACACACTTCATTAAACTCTTGCTCTGTACCTCTCTCTCTCTCTATTTGAATTTGATCAATAGTAATAGTAATAGTTCTAATAGCTTTTACCTATGTCCTAGATGTCATATATATAAACAATTGATATAGGGTTCCATATCTTTGTTATGTTTACACTTATTTACCAACACATAACACTGTGTTCTAGACTCAGTTCATTATCTCTTCAACTGTAAGTTTCTCATGTCTAGAACTCATGCATCACCACCATGATTCCTAGTCTATTTACTATATATAGCATTTTTTGGACTCTATTTTTGATGCACATGCACATTTACATAGATTTGATTAGTTACATCGATCAATATCATGATTTATGTCTTACATGTTTTTGCATGTTCCTGCATCTAACCATTAGACTAAATATATCTTTAAATATTAATCAATGATATTAAATTTGGTGCCATAATTTGATGGTATTTATTCAAATAGATCAACTTTAAAATTCATATATTTGATCACATTCTAATAGGCTCACACTATCCATTGGATCCTTGTATGCTTCCTAGCTTTAATGTTCTCACTTTAAAACACATCCATTATATATTTTGATCTAAGCTCCTACATGCCATTTGATCTCTAAATATGTATGATATTTAATTCTATTTAATCATTAAACATAAAGATATTTATCCCATCTCACTACTTCCTAAGTCTTTAGATTACTTACGCTCTATCAATCTTCTCAAACTTGCTCAATATTTAACTCACCATTATGTTGATAAACCTTGAGCACTTAATCTCATCTGAATCCACTCACTCTATTGGATATCCTTTACATTATCATATAATCAACATCATATCTTTTGATAAGCTCAATCTTTATCTCTACTTAGCTCTTGATAATGTGACACTTGGCATTTGTGTGTGTATTTTGAACATTATTATCAGTTCCTGATATTGAAACACTTGACATCCTATCATTGCTCATTGATGATTTTACTTTAAATTACATCATATATTTACTATACAAGATTCATGATTGTCAAACTTATCACTAGTGGAGGTCCCTTTGACAAATTGACTTTACTCGTGATTTATTGGATCTTCAACCTATGAATAAGTGCTAACCATTGATCAAGATTTAAAATTTGACCACCTATCTTCATCTTGCTTCATCTTGGCATCTTGGAGCCAACACGCTCTATTGATCTCTTTGATACTTACTCAAACTTTACCTTGTGTAGATTTGTCTAAGTTTGGGGAGCTTCTTAATTATTCCTAGAAGGTTAACTTTGCACCTTCATATCTTCTACTTCGCTCAACTGCTTGGTCTAAAATTTGAACCATATATACTAGGCATGAAGTGAACAGACCCATATGCTCATTTATTCCTAAATATTTTACACATGAGATATATAACACCATTAATCTACTCACTTATATTATTCTATCACAAAGCTAGTTATGTCTTGAACTTACCTATAAGGCCAACTTTGTCCTTGCATAACTCTTGTCGTGCTTAGTCAAATAACCTAAAATTTAGTGCATAAAATCCTCTTACATAGGATATTCCATCCATATATCCATTTTCTCCTAAAACATCCATATATGAAATATATGACATCATAAAAGTGCCTATTTATCTTTTATCTTGTAACCTACAAATTTGACTAAGTGTTGGAAAACACTGTCAAAATGTTTGGGAGCCCAACTTTGCTCAAGCATATATTTTATCATGCTACATAATGTGACTTGAGATTAAACACATATAAACTAGGCACAAAAATTAATAAACCCATGTGTATAAATGTTGACCTCATCAATATGCTTACTTGGCTCTATTTAACCCTTTTGCAAATTTGGCTAAGTATAGAAACTTAGTGATTTTTGTCTAAGTAGCCAACTTTGCATCCTCATATCTTTAACTATGATTAATTTTATTTCTTAAAATTTGGTGAATAATAACTTGGAATTAGTTTTATCATAACCACGTGACCATCTCCCCCATACTCATTCACACATGGCAATGGTGATGTTATAAAAATACCTTCTCAAATTTTTCTGTCATAGACCAAAAATGTCTAGATGATCAATATGAAGAACCAGATGAATTCCATTCATGCATATAAGAACTCCAAAAATATTCAACCTCTGATGGGATCTTTTTCATATCCTCTAATCACCATATTCAGTCCTAAACATCAATGATAATCATATTTCCAATAGATGCAACTTTTCATTTTTCGATTATATTATTTTGCATGTAAACTAGGAGTAGCCCTAAATTGATAGGTGTGGCTATTAAACACATTGAGATTACTCTCCTACCACATAAGATGTCTCAAACTAATTAAGGTCCTAATATTATGGTCTATGATGATACACAAGTTGAGAATGAAAAACATACTGATGAGGTTATCATAAAATAATATTCTAATAATGAAAAACATGAGACTAATGAAATAGAAGAACATGAACAAATAAATCATGAGAAAGAGAAAGAAATTACATTATTTCATGAGAATATACATAAAAACCCCAAAGATATTGATGAAATCCTAAGAATCATATTAGAAACTAAGAAAGCAAAAATCATAGATGCAAAAGTAGGTTCATATATTGATCATGATATTAGAGATATGGTACATACCCATATACCAATAACCCTCCCCTTAAACACATTTATACTTCATACTTCTAATGGGGGCACAAGTTATGTATTTTAACCTTTGTTTCCTAAAACTACTATAACCACATCTTACATGGGAAACCTTAATACTTCAACCCAATTATCGGTTTTAGTTCCTGTATCTACCCAACCTATGGGTACACCTCCTTTGGTGAATTATAAAATATCCAACCTATGGGTACACTTATTTTAGTGAATTCTCAAATATCCAACCTAAAATACTAAGAGGTGTAAGCTCTTATCCAAACTATAAAGCTTTTATAAAATAAGGTTACAAATATTGAACAAAATTATATGAAATCACCTTATGCTATTGATTCACACGAGGTGTTACATAATCCTCTTGTTCTATAGATATATTTTCACCCCTTTCCAATTGGTTTTATTTCACCTAAGTTCCCATTTTATGATGGCAAGGGTGATCTTGAACATCGTCAATATTTTTATGTAGCATGCCTTGATTATGCCTCCAATGATGAAATTTTTACCAAATTATTTCCAAGGATCCTCAAGGATTATGATTTGAGGTGGTTATATGATTTACCAACCCAATTATTAAATTCATTCAAACCTCTTTAAAATCAGTTTTTGTCACACTTTTCTATTAACATTACCAAAAAAATTTCCTATGCCCAAATTACAAATATCAAATAAGGAACCAATGAACCTATTAATGAGTATGTCTTGAGGTACAAGATAATGTTGGATAAAATGACCAATCCTATGGTAGATAAATATCTTAAATACATCTTCAAGAAAAGTTTTATTGTTCATTTGCATGAGTATATTGTATTCAAAAAGTTTAAATCTTTCGATGACTTATGCCACATTGTTTGGGACTATAAAAAGAAGATTATTTCATTACATAAGCTTAAGTATGTAACAAACACATACACTACATATACATCTAGTACCAAGTCCACTATCAAACCAAGTTATAAGGACAAACTTATTTGAACCTAAAAATGAACCATCTACCATGGTTAATGTAGTGTCACAACAACATAAGTAGATTATGTTATCTAATGTACCACAAAGACAATTTACATGTTTAGTTGAGCCTCCTACTTCATTACTCCTATGGCCTTTAGAATGTCACCTAATATCTCTCTCTCATCTTATACAGGTTGATATGAGTAGACCTATACCTAAAGGGTATGATGAAAATGCTTATTATTACTATCACCATGGCCTTGAGCATTATACAAACATATGTTTTACCTTGAAGAATAAGATAAAAGACCTCATAAATGAACAAAAGATTGCATTTAATGATCCTCCAAAGGAATCAAGTTCACAACCTAGTGAACACCACAAATAAAAAATATTTAACAATCATTTGTAAGACCATTATAAGAATTATTTAGAAGTGAAAATGGCATATAATGTACATCCTCATCCATCTCATTATGGGAACCCATTGAATGGGATTATCTATAAATATACATGGCATACACCTCTTATGGTTCATAGATAGTCTATTACTTTTGATGATAGTGAGATTAGGGATGATGATGCATAGCTTCATTCATTATTCATTTGAGTATATCTGGATCACCAACATATATAGAGTGTTATGAATGATAATTATGAAAGCAATAACCTTTGTAATATGACATAACTTATGCATTTATGTTATATAAATCATGAATTACATCCTTTGATCATATTAACTAGAGCATTTTATGGGACCTCACAACATCTTCTTGGTGATATTGACTTACTTTTATAAGTGGGTCTTGCATATGTGATTAATACTTTCTTATTTATACCTTCCACATGTGTCTTTAATATGTTTTTAGGATGAACTTGGATACATACACTTCTATCAGTACCTTATACAATGAATGGGTGTGTTCAATACATTCATACCAATTGGGTAATTATAATTTATAGAATTTCATACGAACATCCAATTGAATAGTATAAGTTTATACCTAGATAATTAGTTATAAAACCTATTAATGTTAATATTCCACAAAATGGTAAGCAAAAAGCAATCCTATTTACTAGGAAACTAATATTTAAGTGACCATTACACTATAGATCCATAGTTGGTTCTATGGAATCTTCATCTACTGCACACCATTTTCAGATATGTAGATCGCCTAAACATATTCTTACTATTTATATTCCAAAGAAACCATATATCAATAAATAATGGTTTTTACAAACCCCTAATCCTATTATTTTTTCACAATCATAGAGTCTTATTAAACATATGTAGAGTATGTCAGATTTTATAGTGATAGATATTGTACCTATAAATTTTCCTTGGTAGTACCACCAATTTATTGCACTAGGTTCCAAGTGGGGAAATACCTATGATCATCCATTGGATGATATCATAAGATAGTTATTTATTTAAACATATTCCAAAAATACATAAAAAAATAAAATCTTTAAAACTCTAAAAATATTTTCAACATTTACATGTTCTATTAGCTCCTTAGCATATATATTATTGGTTCCATGTTAGTTGATGGCATATCAATATTTTACATATATACATGTGTTTCATGAATGTTTTAAGTGTGATAAAATCATACACATATACATGATCTTTGCACTTTTAGATGTTGGGCCTTCCATCTACTCATGTCATGAGGACAATGGGGCATCCACTTTTTTATCATGATACATCCATGTTATATCATTATATGGTTATTTTACATTATCATGTTTGAGATTATGTACTTAGAAATGCCTTTATCCATGCTTATATCTTTCATAATTTACTTTATATAATATGTACTTAACATTTTTTGCTAACACATATTACCTTGATACTAGTATGATATGTTAATGCTAGTTGTTTATACTTTTAATTTATGCACTTCCTTGATTTTCTTAATTAGCTTATTTAAGAATTTAAATATGGTCCATTATTTGTAGCCCTATGCTTTTGTTGCCTCATTTACATTTGAATATGTCATCCATTTTTATATGTTGACATTTAAATACGTCATTCTTGATTTTGTGGACATTTGACTAAGTCATGTCCCTTCAATTATGTGACATTTGAACATGTCCCTTGTTTGAGGTCTCCTTGGACCATTGTTTTTTGATTTGATTTTGAGTGCTCTTATGTGTGTGATTGATTTCTTATTGAGCTTGTGATATTAATATATATACATTTCCATGATTTGCATCATGCATCTTAGGGTTTGGTGTGATCACATTCTTCATAATTCAAAGATATATCTAATTAGATGTATTATTTCTATATGATACTTGGTTCATACGCAAAATATACAATTATATTATAATTTTGAGGTAAGGTGACTACCAATTTATAATTCCACTCACCTCAAAAGGAGGGGGCATAATAGTGGGGACATTCCATAGAGGCATGGCTTTCAAATTCTTCACTAGATTTAGATATACATGTTGACACTGGAGATTGCACTCGGTGGCAGGAAAATAGGTTCCTACCCTCTCCTCACAACATGGAAACTCCTCTCTCACCTGTGGGATGGTGAAGCAGGAGAGAAGAGTCTCTAGGTATGGGCTAGTTCCCTCTAATGTATCTTGCTTGTTTCAGGCAGTGCAAAAAAAATGGATATACAGCTATATACAGCTATAAACTCGGGGGATGAAAAGGGAGAAGAAAATACAAGAAAACAAACAGCCTACTCTAAAGAGGTGATACACCAAAACTAGATGACCTCCCCACATTCACACATGAGATCAGATAAAACAACATACATACACTGAGACTTGGCAGAAAAGACCAGGTTGCTGGAATGACAGGGAGGTTTTAAAGAAAAATGCAGGAAACAGGGACTCACCAAGATGCTGTGGAATGCATACTATAAGTGACCTCCTCTATTTCTGCACCTCAAATGGAACTCTTCACCTGTAAGCTACAAATTGAGACTTTGTAGATAGCTGGTGCGTTGGTGGTTAAACTTGTGAGAGCATTTAAAAGAAAATGACTGAACACAAATTAAACACATAGAACATACATAGGGTATCCACCAAAGAAAGAGGTAAAAACTATATTTTATTGATTTAGGTGGGAAATTTGTAGAGCTATGCTCTTTACAAAATTAGAGAAGATCCCATTAAAATGGCCAAGTCTACCAATTTATATGGGAAAAGCCAAGAGGAGTCTCATTTGGAAGAGGGAAAACACTGTAGCTGATGTCAAAAATCTGTTGGGACCATGCTTGATGCCTCATTTTGCATGTAGCCTACTCTTTTGCTAGTTAGTTGGGCCTTTTTCTATGTTATATGGGCCCTTTTTGCCGCTGCCTACATGTTGACTACCGTGCATGGCAATATCACCGCTCACGGCAGTTTTGGCTATCGTGCACAGTGAAATCACCACTCACAGCAATTTTGGCTATCATGCATAGTGAAATCACCGCTCATAATAGGTTTGGCTGACATGCACAGTGAAATCACCACTCTCGATAGGTCAACTACTGTGCATAGCAATTTTGTCACTCACAGCAGTTCGTGGGCTTCTACAGTTTCCATGGATTGTTATTTCCATTTGTTAACTACGTTTGTCTCCATCACTGTTTGCTTTTGGATGGTCTGTGGCTTAAAATTTTACATCATGCTTGGTTTTCTTTTGTTTTCCAATCGGCTCTAAATGAATCCCACGGGCCCTTTTCCCTGCTGTATGTTATTCACGGGCCTTTTACGGTCTTTGGCAGACTTTCCTCGCAGACCCTTTTTCTCTGCTCACTACTTCATGTGGCAATTTTGCCACTCACTGCACATGGTAATTTCATCACTCACTGCTTACCACTGGCTGCCATGCATGGTGAAATCACCACTGGCTATTATGTTGGCAGTCTCTTTTTCCCTGTTGGCTATCATGCATGGCAATTTCCCCACCCATTGCTTCCCACTTTGTATGTCGGCTAATCTACAGACTTGTGCAGGCTTGGCTTCAAACGGTCCATCGGGCTTAAGCTTTCATGGATGTGTATAACCCATGGACTGTTGTCCGTGGATATTGACCAAAATTTTGGTCACCAAACTGGTGACTCACAGGGTAAGCATGCCTGTTAGGTTTAGGACCCAGTTGCCTTTGAATATCCATTGGGTGTGGAGTCAGATGGTGACTTTGAAGAGAGTTCACAATAGCTTTGATAATACTAAAATCAAATACACAGAATTTACCCCCACATGCAAAGGGAAACACACAAGGCTAAAAACAACTAACTGTGCAAACTGCACTTAGGGAAAATAGGAAAAATAAGGAAAACTATGTACAGCTAAACTAAAAATTAGTGGCAATGCTTCAGATGTATCTTGTTAACTGGGATACATAGTTCTTCACCATCTAATCTGGAGAGCTAGAACGCGTTATGTTGATTGTACTAAGTAATCATGTAAGGACCACTCTAGAGGGCATCAAATTTTGCATGTTTTTTGGGCTTAGCTCTATCTTCATCCGATTTTAAGACAATGTCTCCTTCAACAAAAATTTTTGACAAAGATTTCTTATCAAAATGTCTTTTCACTTGCTGTTGGCGACTGATCATAGAGACCATGGCCTGATTCCTTACCTCCTAGAGCTCCATTAGTTTACACAGTCTAACTTCCATGCTGCTTCCTTCTTCTAACTATAACTAATGAGTAAGGTCCAGTGCTGGCAATTCGAGTGAGATGGGAAGCTTTGCTTCCCTTCCATATACAAGTGTATATGGAGAATTTTTGATTGCTCTCTTCTGAGTGATTCGATCAGCCCATAGAGCTATTTTCAACTTGGCATGCCAAGTTTTTTTTATTTTCTTCCATGGTCCTCTTTATAATCCTAATCAAATTTTTGTTAGTGGACTCAGTCAGCCCATTCCCCTACGGGTAGTAATTTGACAAAGTGCTGAGGTATATACCATACTTTAGCGCCCATTCACTAGTTTTGGTTCCCAAAAAATCCAAGGCATTATCTGAGATTATGGTGGCTGGGACCCCAAACCTTGTTACTAGGTCTTCATAGAACTCCAGGACTATGCTTTCATTTGCCTCTTTCAAAGCAATAGCTTCCACCCACCTGGTGAAATAATCCATAGCAATTAAGACCCATTTGTGTTTAGCACTAGAGGGAGGATTGATCATCCCTATGAAATCTAGGCCCCATTGCATGAATGGTTGTTCAACTTGAATGTGCTATAGGGTTATGGTAGCCAATCACTGCTTTCCATCAAAAAGTGCACACTTTTGGCACTTTCTTACCTAGGCATGGGTATCCTTGAAAAGAGTGGGCCAAAAATAGCTAGCTCTCATTATTCTTGCTGTTGTGGTCTTAGGGGTGAAATGGCCACCTGGTGGCCCATCATGGAACTCAGCCAATACCTTGTCAGCCTAACTAGGGTCAATGCATCTTAGGAGAACCCCAGAGAGATCCTTCCTAAATAATAATCCATCAATCAAAACATAGGGAAGGGACTAAAGTTTAAAATACCTTCTTTCAACCCTACTGAGACCCTATGGACATTCGCCCATAAGAAGGAAGTGCCTCATGTCCAGCATCCAATCTCTTATGACAGCTAGTTCTTCTATAGTGGCTATGTCATGGATCAGCAAGTTGTCTTCACCCTTTTGTCTCAAATCTACTACTAGCTATTCACACATGCCCCTTCCTCTCACCAACTTGGTGATTTTGATGTCTATGTCATACTCTATCCCTTTGGTGAACCATCTCGCTCTTTTCTCATTTAAGTCTCGATTGGTCAAGAAATCCTTGACACCAGGATGTGGAACCATGAGATGGATCCTACTGTTTGACAACATATATCTGAATTTCTTTAGGCTACGTACTACTGCCAAGACTTGCTCCTCTATGTAGGTGTACCTAATTTTGAAGTCCTATAACCCTTGGCTAAAGAAGGTGAGTGGTTGCTTGAGGTCATCACTATTTGCTTGAGTAAGCATAGCAGATATCACTTCTCCATTGCTGAAGGTATAGAGATTGAGGGCTTTATTGAAGTCAGGGCTGATTAGAGTGGGAGCCTGGGTCAAAGCCTGTTTGATGGCTTCAACGCTGTCTTTTCTTGGCATTGTCCATTTGAATTCTTCACCTTTCCTCAGCATAGAGGTTAAGGGTTTAACTATCTCAACAAAATTTAGAATGAACCTCTGAATGAAATTTATTCGGCTAAAGAAAATCTGTAGGCCTTTCTTGTGCTTTGGTAGGGACATCTCCAGAATGGAGCGGACTCTCTCGGGGTCAATAGACAAACCTTCCTTGGACACAGTGTGGCCAAGAAGTTTCCCCTCATGAACAAAAAATACACATTTCTTTGGATTTATGGAGATGCCAAATTCCCTACACCTCTCAAAAATCTACCTGAGGTGCTCCATGTGCTATCCTGCCTCTCTGGAGAAAATTGTTATATCATCAAGGTACACCAGCACGTTCTTATTTATCAAACCACTGAAAGCCATGTCCATGGCTCACTGGAAGGTAGCACCAGCATTAGATAGCCCAAAAGGCATCTTTAGGTAGGTGAGAATTCCCCATTTAGTGGTGAAGGCTATTTTGTATTGGTCACAGCCTCGCACCAGAATCTGATTATATCTTGAATAACCATTCAGGAGGGAGAAACATTCAGAATTGGTTACCTTTTAGAGGATCTACTCCATGTTTGGAAGGGGATAATGATCCTTTAAAGAGACTTTATTAAGGTCTCTGAAGTTGATGCATAGCCTGATCTCCCCATTTTTCTTTCTAACTAGAACTAAATTGGCCAGCCATGAGGAATGTTTGATCGGAAATATAATGCCAAACTCTGTCAATTTGACCAATTATTTTTGCATAAGGAGTTTGATCATCAGATTAATAGGCCTCTACTTTTGTGTGACTAGTTTTACACCTTCCTCTAATTCAATGGTGTGCTAGGTGAGTCTTGGATCGAAGCCTTTCAAGTCGCTATAATTCAAGGCAAAAATGTCAGTGAACTCCTGACACAGCAGAATGAAAGCTTGCCTTTCTTGAAACATGTAGACCTTACCAAGCGCTAGTAGCTTGTCCTTGAAGATTTTAACTTTTTCATAATTCCCCTCTCTGGTAGTGATGCATGCTTTGTCATCTCTTAGTTGGTCATCTCCATTGAAAATACTTTCAAGTGTGACCAAACCCTTAGGGAGTTTATTGTTCTTCAATTAAACAATCTGATTTCCGTATTGCTGCTACAATTTCACTTGATTATGAACTGCAAACTCAGCTTCTTCCTGCAAGAAGAGAGCTATCTATTGGTCACTTTTAAAGACCTGCCAATTTGTAATATTGTCTGGAATTGAAGGCTGAACCACCACTTTTAAATGGCACAAACGACAATCCCTACTTATCTTTTTTGAAACATCAAATTGGGTGCCAACTACTACTAGCCCGTCAGCCTGCTTATTCTATTCCCTAGGAATTGAAGTAACGCTAAGAGCAAGGAAGTCCTCCATCAAGTCCCAGACTCTATGCTTATAAGACTTTAGCAAGGAGTTCTTGGTCAGGTTTAGGCCTCTTATTTGGTTTACAACTAGTTCACTATCCCCCAAGATTTGTAGCTTCCTGATCCCTCTCTTTCTTGCCCACTCAAGTCCATGAATCAAAGACTCATATTCTACAACATTACATGTGCAAGAGAATTGGAAACAAAAAGCTAAAAAGTATCTCTCTTTAGAAGGGGAAGCTAACATTGCCCCACCACTAGTGCCCAATTTACTTCTGGAACCATTAAAGAATAGCTGCCACAGGCCAAGGTCTTCTTTATTTTCCTTCATTATATTGGGCATGATGGCGCCTTCTTCATGCAAGCAATAGATGCCAAGGTCTGCTTCCTCAATAAACTTATAAGGATCATGCTCAAATTTATCGCTCCCCCACTCATCCAAGAGTAGATCTGTGACTCCTTCAAGAGTAGAAGATGAAGATTTGTCTGTCTGAGACTCTTCTAAATCGATGATAGTGTAACTGACATTCACTACCTTGGGTGAATAGGGCTGTAGGTGGTCCTTGTAGAGTGGCTTAGATTTGATTTTCACTTTGGTCTTGTATTTGGTTCTAAAAACTAGATATGACCAATTCGCTGCTAGATAGCCACCTATCTTGGATGTAAAGTCCCTAGACAAACAGATTGTGAAATATGGAGGAACGTCCGCTACCACTATATCATGAGGGATTGAGAATGTCGGGTAGGCATGCAATGTTAAACTCAATCCTTTCAAGATTTTGACTATCTTTGTAGGTGTCCCATCTAATTGTAAGACCCCTTTATTCATTGCTTCATACTTTAATCCCATTTTATCGACAATGCACTTGGGCATTACCAAAGTGCTGGCCCCACTGTCAATTATGTAATTATGTACTAAGAAATCCCCTATGATCAAAGATACATAAAAGGGGGGAGTCCTTTCTTCTTTCTTTACCTGACCTGAAGTAGAAGGTTGCCCATTCGTCATTAGGACATTATTAGTGTCTGATGGGACAGCCTACCGATCTAGCTCATGTAATTCTTTCGTCAAGACCTCCTTTTGTCCTGGAAGAGACAATGAATCCCATAGAGAAATGCTCACATGCAATTTCTTCATTTGATCAACTATATTCACTTGGGGGCTGATTCCCTTCGTGTTTTCTTTTAGGCTGATCTCGACTAGAGCTGTAGACTAAGGAGATGGAGGTGCAGATGGTTGACCATAAATTGGGGCCCTTTGAAATGGGTGTGGTGGAGGATTTGTTACTACCTGAGGGGAAGCTTGTGCTTCTCCAACTGCTCTTCTTTTAAATCTTGTGTTGGCTACAATACAATCAACCTAATTATCTGCAGTGCCCCCATGATTTATCAGGGTAGAATCCAACTGAGTTTGATTATTACTCATGCTGGGCTAAGCTGGAAACTCAAAAAACTAGGAATGATTAGCAGCTTGGTTTTTTGAATTCTAGAAAAAAATCATCGTATCATTCGTATGGACAGCTTGCTCTTGACCATGTCCTATGGTCGAATAGCTAAGCTATTCTTGTACAAGGTTATTCTGAGTAGGCACCATGGCTTTGGATGACAAAGAGGGACTTGAGTTATAATTTTGATAAGGTCTAGTCT
The DNA here is from genome assembly GCA_037957365.1 of Torreya grandis. Classification (NCBI taxonomy): domain Eukaryota; kingdom Viridiplantae; phylum Streptophyta; class Pinopsida; order Cupressales; family Taxaceae; genus Torreya; species Torreya grandis. The sequence goes on from JARHVA010000323.1 coordinate 102,449, forward strand.
GAGTAAGCTGACCCTATCCTTGATTATAGCCTTGAAAAGGGTTTCTAGGTGCTTGACCATAATGTTGATATCCCAGATTTGGCTTATTATTTTAAGCTTATTGCCTTTTAAGAGCTACAAGTTCATTCAACATGTTTTGCAATAAGATTTTAACCTCATGTAGTTCATTCAATGGAACAGTAGCTAGCTTCTCAATGCTAGGCATAGGGGCTAATGTGGGTGCAATAGTTTGGATAGGGGGCATCATCTCTAGGAAAAGTGGCATGTGGGGCCTAGGGGCAATTTTCCCAGCTTGAACCAAGCAATTTTTGGCTGCTATGGCAATGCCGTAAGTAGCTGGCAGTATATGTCCTCCCATAGATTGGATCATCATAGCAATATCACTATTCAATGCTTTTAAATAGTACAAGAAAGCGTAGTTGGGAGTCAGTGTTACCAGGATGGGAATTCTATCCCAAGTCTTTTGAAACCACGTGTTGAAGTCCTGCATATACTCATCTGGAGCTCTCTTTATAGTCGTTAGCTACTCAACAAGAGAGAGGCCATCACTTTTTTCTCCAAAATGACTAGTTAAATGGGTGCCCAATTCATTCTAGGAATGTATTGAATTCATAGGCAAGGTGCCATACCAGTCGAGAGCTTTCCCTTTCAGAGACAAAGCTAGCAGTCTGATGGCAATGTTTTCTTCTATTATATTGTGAATATTGCAAAGGTTGGAAATATTCTTGATATCCTCAACAACTATAATAAGTCCCACTCCATCAAAATAAGGTACATTCTTGAGAGCTATTCTTGGGATTGGATCGTAGAGTGGGAGGTTTAAGGGGCTCTCACCGTAGAAAGCTATAAAAGGCAATGCCATGGCTAGAACAGGTTGTAACTATGGTTGAGCTGGGTTGGTGTTCCTAGCAACAAGTCTAGGAGGATTTACTAATGGATAAGGGTGAGTTCTTTCAAACCTAAGCCTTTTAGCAAAGTTTAAAGGCAGCTCAATGAAAACAAAAGGGACCCCCCTTGAAGCTGACCTTGTGGTGACTTTTGGCATAGAAGTTTAAGTGACTGGTCTTAAAATAAAGAACTAAGCTCTTACCAGTGGAGTCATCAAATGCTGGAAATCTTTGAAATGACTATAGCAAGACTAGCATCAATCTTGAAATACGACTGCATTGGAGACCAATAAAATTATGGTCCCACCGAGCGTGCTAAAACTGTTGACGCTGGAGATTACACCCGGTGGTAGGAAAATAGGTTCCTTACCTCTCCCCACAACATGGAAACTCCTCTCTCACCTATGGGATGGCGAAGTAGGAGAGGAGAGTCCCTAGGTATGGGCTAGTTCCCTCTGATGTATCTTTCTTATTTCAGGCAGTGCAAAAAAAATGGATATACAGCTATATACAGCTATAAACTAGGGGGATGAAAAGGGAGAAGAAAATAGAGGAAAACAAATAGCCTACTCTAAAGAGGTGATACACCAAAACTAGATGACCTCCCCACATTCACACTCAGGATCAGATAAAATAACATACATACACTGAGACTTGGCAGAAAAGACTAGGTTGCTGGAATGACAGGGAGGTTCTAAAGAAAAATATAGGAAATAGGAACTCACCAAGATGCTGTGGAATGCATACTATAAGTGACCTCCTCTGTTTTTGCACCCCAAATGGAACTCTTCACCTGTAAGCTACAAATTGACACTTTGTAGATAGCTGGTGCACTGGTGGTTAAACCTGTGAGAGCATTTAAAAGAAAATGACTGAACACAAATTAAACAAATAGAACATACATAGGGTATCCATCCAAGAAAGAGGTAAAAACTATATTTTATTGATTCAAGTGGGAAATTTGCAAAGCTGTGCTCTTTACAAAATTGGAGAAGATCCCATTAAAATGGCCAAGTCTGCCAATTTATATGGGAAAATCCAAGAGGAGTCTCATTGGGAAGAGGGAAACACTATAGCTGACATCAAAAATCTATTGGGACCATGCTTGATGCCTCATTTTGCATGCAACCTACTCTTTTGCCAGTTAGTCAGGCCTTTTTCTATGTTCTATGAGCCCTTTTTGCCACTGGCTACATGTTGACTGTCATGCATGGCAATATCACCGCTCACGATAGCTACACACAGTAGTTGACCTATTGAGAGCAGTGATTTCACTATGCACAGTAGCCAAACCTATCGTGAGCAGTGATATCACCGCTCATGGTAGTTTTGGCTATCATGCATGGTGAAATCACTGCTCATGATAGGTTTGGCTGCCATGCACAGTGAAATCACCGCTCTTAGCAGGTCAACTACCGTGTGCAGCAATTCTGCCACTCATGGTAGTTTGTGGGCTTCTACAATTTCTATGGACTATTATTTCCATTTGTTAACTACGTTTGTCTCCATCGCTGTTTGATTTTGGATGGTCTATGCCTTAAAAGTTTACATCGGGCTTGGTTTTCTTTTGTTTTCTAGTCAGCTCTAAATGGCTCCTGTAGGCCCTTTTCCCTACTGTATGTTATTTGCAATCCTTTTACGGGCTTTGGTAGACTTTCCCCGTAGACCCTTTTTCTCCACTCACTGCTTCACATGGCAATTTTGTCGCTCACTGCACATGGCAATTTCACTGCTCATTACTTACCGTTGGCTGCTGTGCATGGTGAAATCACCACCGGCTACTGTGTTGGTGGTCTCTTTTTCCCTGCCGGCCATTGTGCGTGGCAATTTCCCCATCCATTGCTTCCTGCTTTGTATGTCGACTAATTCGCAGACTTGTGCGGGCTTGGCTTCAAATGGTTTGTTGGGCTTAAGCTTTCACAGATGTGTATAACCTGTAGACTGTTGTTCGTGGATATTGACCAAAATTTTGGTCACCAATACATTGGGGTCATGTTTTGAAAACATGCTCTTCACATTTGTCACAATTTTATATTATAGTGGGGGCATGCTATGGAAACATGTTCTCCACACATACACTCTTTTTTAGTTTTAGATATATAATGGGGGCATGTTTTAGAAATATATTATCCATAGTTAAATAAGTTTAAATTTTGTCAAATTCATAGTTATATGATTTAAATACACATTTATGATAAAATTATATACATTGGTACAATTATTATACATAGTTTCAACATAAGACATATCTAAGGTGCATATGCTATGAAATGTGAACCTAATATTTCAAAATCAAATAATTTTTAGATTTTAAACACTTTTATGGATTGTCATCACCCACTAGGTTGGACTTTTTAAGACTGTATTGAGCTAATGAACTACAACATTGGTTCATTTTGTTATGTTTGAGGTGATTAAATCACTTGATATTTCCACATTTCGAGGTTGGACTTGATTACTTCATCTAACCTCACTAGTTTTATAGTGTGAATTTGACTTGGTTCACTCATTCTCATTAGGTTATAAGTATGATAAGGTTGCATAGTTGAGTTAAGCTCAATTGTTAGGTGGAAACTCACTTTTTCTCCAAATTTGGGGGCATGTGTCCTCCAATAAATCTCTATTTATCTATATATATGCACTTTATAAATTTCATATCTGATCCTAATCTCAATTTCAATGACTCATAAGGATACTTTTTTCCAAATCAAATTTATAAAAGGTAAGTTAATTACATTGATACATAGGTGTACTCTTAAACCTTACTATCTTTTAATTTTGATGATTTAAATGCTTTCAGTTGTAGATTATATGAATTGATTATACACTATAATATTCTCTTAGTTTTAGGTTAGTCACTATAAAATCACTCAAGCTAGACTCAAACAAAGGCAAGGTGTGTTATACACACCCTGGTATGTATTCCTTTTCCATTAAACTATTAATATCATTACTAGATTAAAGGGGGGGCACATGTAGACACTATTTATAAATTATGTAGCACCTTAAAATTGTACACATGGAAAATACATATCATGGATGTACCTTTAACTTATAGACCTTTTTGGCTACCAAAAGGATTACATACACTATATCTTTATGATTATTACATATCTCTTAGTTTGAATAATTCCATTATGATGACCTAAGCTTTCTATCTTGCCCATAATGCTATAAACCTACTTATTTTCCATCTCTACAAGTTTTAGACTTACACCTACTTTTTTAATTCCTAGAAATTTATGTCCTAGTTAGATGCTTATGTCGACACAAGTGTCCTATTCTAATGCAAGTGTCTAGTGCCCTAAAGTCATCCAATTTACAAACGAAATATATTTCTATGGCCAACCTAAGTGATTTAATGTGAGATATTCTCTAAAGGGATTGATATAAATACATGATCAATCTTCATTTATACTTCACCTAACAAATACCTAGAATAGACTAAAGAACTCAAAAGGTGACTTATAAAAGGCATTCAATAAAATAATCAACTAAGAAAAGATTCCTTATTTTATCTTATTTCCATATCAGTCATAAGGACAATGCATTTACAGATTTGAATTATTAAAGGAACATCCCATGAGCCACATTTACAAAGTTACAAGCTAGGTCATTATTTTAATTACTTGTCACACATTGTATGATTCACATGCAATTTGACACATAGGGGATAATTACATAATTCTAAGGCTCTCTTTGGAGTATTGGATATGTAGGAAATACTCATTGATAGAGGGGTCTTTGGGGTATCTTGACACCATTTTCCCACTAACCCATTTTTTCCATAACCAATATGAAGATGAAGAACTAAGGTTTTACTATTATGATCCACACTTATAATATTCAAAACTAATGTAGAATAAATGTAGATCAATTCAACACAATAGTATTGGTGGACCAAGATGTCCAAATATTCAATATATGTAGAATACCCTTAACGTAGGGCAACACCAACAATACTCCTTTAGGAAGGAATAAATCCACAATGTCTCTTTAAGGGTACAACTTGAAATATCTTCTTATGATAGAAGACTCAATGCTTACTTGATATCTTTACAATTATAATCATCTCCTTTGTATAGACCTCTAATTGATGGGTAACCTCATATTCCCAATGTAGGCTGACCATTACCCAATGAACTACTTCCACAAGTTACTCCATTATCCTAATATATTAGACCCATATAACTAACTAAGGGGATGTGTGCCACATGTTGGCATCTCCATCAACTCATATACATTAATATATCATATCCTTAGGTACATAACATTTACTATTTTACATAGAGTGATAATTTATGACCTAGATAGAGTGAAAGTGACATAAAACCCATAAGCATTCAGGTGGTTGAATCTAGTTTGATTACGTATTTCATATTGAATACCTATGTATAATCCAAATAAAACATTCAACAAAACTATCCTAGGTTGATGTAAGTGTTTGTGGCTATAGATGTATAATTTATAAAATCTAGTGATTGATCTGATATCCAAATCTAGTCTAATTTATGCTTGTTATAGAACTATATTTTTATTAACATCAAAACCATCTAAACATCTTGATTTTGTTATCATTGTAATATATAGCATAATTGTACTTTCCATTTTTAGTATATCTCAACATAATAAATTTAGTATATGTTTTATCCAATTTTTTTAATTAATTAGCTTGTTATTGAGATACTTTACCACCCTTATGCCTTAGACAATGTCTACTCCTTTAACCCTAGACTACCCAATATAGATTTTAAGGTCAAATACACCCTTGTGCAAACACAAATAAATGCACTAGGGGAGAAATACATCAATTTGAGGTTCTCTTTAGAGTAGTGGTTATGTAAGAATCATTGATTAATAGAGGGGTATTTGGGGTTAGCTCAACATTATGATCCCACTAACCCATTTTTACCAAGGTCACTATAAAGATGAAGATTTATGATTTTTATGGTTTAATAAGAGTGATAATCCTTTATCTAGATCTGAATGCACCAGAGTGAAGGTGACACAAAGCCTATTATATTTTAGGCAATCACATCTAGATCCAATATGTATTCTTTACTAGACATCTATGTCTAATTTAGACAAGTGTTGATGTAACCATCTGAGATCAATAAAAGTGTCCAAATCCATAAAGGGAAAACTCCTAGAATATAACATCTAATCTATAATCTAGATCTAGTTTATTTTTAAACTATTTCAACCCATATCCATATGCACATAGTAAACTAGCTAAGTATTATTATTTTACATTTATTACAATATCAATCGATAGTTTTACTTTTTATTTTTAGCATAAATCAAAATTATAAATTTAAAAAAAAAATTATCTCAGTTTGGATATTAAATATCCTACTATAGATTTATTTATCACCTTTGTTCTTATTCATTTCTATGTTCTTAACCCTATACTATATTAACCCATCTCAATTTAGCATTAAAAATAGTATCTTAAAATAAGGATGGGACATGGTGACTTTGTATTAACTAAAAGGCCCTTAACATGATCAATGTTAATAATAGGTATCCACTCCCACACATTGATGACCTCTTAGACCATTTAAAGGTAGAAAAGTTCTTCATAACGATTAATATAAAGCTAGGGTACCATTGAGTTACCCACTAAACCATTTCACATTTGGAAGATAGTGTTTAATTATAAGGAAGGTCTATTTGAATGGTTAATCATGACCTTAAACTTAAGCAATGAATTTGAAACATTTATGTAGATGATGAATTATCTCATGTGACCATTCATTGATTCATTTGTGGTTATTTTCTTAGATGCCATCCTTATTTTGAGTAAGACATGGGATGAAAACTTATAATAGGTTTGATAAGTTATGAACACCCTATGTAATCACAAGTTATATGCCATTAGGTACAAGCATTATTTTAATTTAAAAAGTCTAAAATTTATAGGATACATCCTAGATAAGGATGGTTTATAAGTTGACCTAAAGAATATCATAATAATTAGAGAATGGACAACACCTAAAGCACTTACAAAATTAAAAAGCTTATTGGGGTTAATTAATTTTTACCATTGGTTCATCCTTGGATTCTCTCATCTTGCATCCCCTGAACCAAGCAACAAAATTAAAGAAAAGGCCAAATTTGTGTGGAACACATCACAACAATGAGTTTTTTGAGGATGTTAAAGGGTGACTTTGTTTATCACTAGTCCTTTCCCTACCAGATCATAAAAACCCTTTGATATTGAAGTAGATGCTTCAAAATATGCATTTGTTAAAATTATTAACCAACAAAGGCATACAATTACTTAACATAGTGAAATATTCAAATATATGGCATACAAGTATCCTACATATGAAAAAAAATTTATGTCATGTCTAGGCATATAGGCTATAGAATAGGGTAAATTTTAAGAGCCCATATCTAAAACCCCCTTAGATTCATTTAGTCAAATCTGATTTGCAGCCTTAGTAAATCAATGGTCTAGAATTTCCTCTAATTCACCCAACCATATTTTTATGTTAATAGGTTCAATACAAGAGGTAAAAAATTTAGGTTTATTTCTATGTAATGGTCTTATCTAGATATTTCATCACATAGCAGGCTCTGATTAAAGAGCATAAATTTTAGTTTGGCTCCAAGGATAGTTGAGCCATTTAGTTCTATCAATGGTTAAGCCATTTAGCTCTACAGATGGTTGAGCTCTTCAACTCTATCACTAGTCGATCCATTCAGCTTTACCACTGACCAAGCTATTTGGCACTACCCATGAATGAGTTATTTGGCTCTACCATTTGATCATGACTGAACCATTGGGATCTACCTAGGGCTAAGTAGTTTGGCTCTACCCATGGTTGAGCTATTTGGATCTACCCATAGTAAAACTATTTGGATCTACCCACATCCAAGCCACTCAATTCTATCAATGGTAGATCCATTTAGTTTTGTTGATGGTGTGTTTATTTAAATTTATCTAATAGATAAAATGAATGGCTCTACCTAATGACTAGACTGAATAACTCTATCAAATGACTCAATCAAATAGTTATACTATCACCAACATTGAATGTTTTTATTAGGCTCCTATGTTTGGATTGAAAGGGTTACAAGTGTGGCCAATCTACTACTAGGTTACTCAGTCACTTCCAAGTGGTCCTATAAATTATGCCTTTAGTGCTCTATAAGCCATCTAGAGCATATGGGCTCACCAAAAAAGGGGTCAAGAATGTTGTCGTTGAATAATGATTAGTCAATAAAAAATATAAAACCCTTACTGACATAAAGATTAAACTATTTATTGGAATTTAGGATTAGACTAATCCTATCCTAAATCATATGCAATAGTTCAATCTTTATGTCACCAAGGTTTTCATCTTTTTTATTGTGGACCATTTTTTTTGGCTAGTTCATATGATTTCACATGCATTCTAAAGCTATCCAATGGATCCATGACATGGTTGCTATTTTTAACTTCACCAGTTCCTGATTTAAAGGTGCACATGCTAGGTTTTATTTGTACATTCTATTTAAATTCACTTAATTATCCTTAAATAGGTGAGGTAAATTTAATGGTTATCTTTTAATGTTTTAAATTTTGGTTTCCTTATTCTTTTCGACTTAGTCTTGGTAGGACTTGGGAATACAGTCCTTGATTTTTTATTTTCCATGCCCTTAAGCTTTAACCATGGTGAAGTATTTTTGTAGTCCATTTAGTATTGGTGCCATTATATTATTTAGTAATGTCATTTAGTATCATTGTTCATAACTATCATTTGGTAGTGTTGTTCAACACTACCATTAAACTAATTAGGATTCAAAGGTGTTTTATTATTTAATATCAAGATTGAGGGGTATATATATATATATATATATATATATATATATATATATATATATATATATATATATATATATATTGTGTGTGTGTGTGTGTGTGTGTGTGTGTGTGTTGAATTAAACTATTTTCAAAGATAATGATGTAAAGGGTTGGTGATTTGACCCCCCAAAATAATGTATATCACTAAAATTTTGGAGATCTGGTCCCATCTATCGATCCTAAAAAAACACCAAAACCAAAATCCAAAAATTAGAATAATCATGAATTAACTAATATTCACTACTAAAATTACCCTAAAATGGAAGCATTGCATTTTGGGAATGGATACCATCATCCAAATATATCACAAGCCTATGTAGTTAATGTATACCCAAGTCAAGTCAAAAAATGATCACCATCATAAGTGCTCTACCTACATGTAAAAAATTCACCTTAATATTAGGCAAAAATAAGGTATCTCTCAATTTATTTCAAACTACTTAAGTTTTAATTTGATTATAACACTAACATTGATCCTATATTCATGTGGCCAAAATACTTCTAAGTGGTCCCTATTATATGCTATCAAACTCAAATTGTACACCATATATCAAGAATTAAATATGAGACAACAAGGTGTTGACTATCATCTATAGGAATGCATAGTGTTATTTGGGACACCTATGTGTTCCAATAGTATAACAATAAAATATGGTTTGAGAAGTGCACTAATGTCAAGTTACATGACACTTTGGGGTGGAAAAGATAGCAGTAATTTTCTAGAAATATTTTTATTAACAAAAGCTTTGTCATGATGTGAGCATATATATTCATTCATGTATAATATAACATGTGAAATGACAAAACTAATAAATAAAAAATAGGTGTTGTACACACCTTTACCAATTCCCAATCAATCTTAGGAGTCACTCTCCATGTATTTCATGTTAGGGTTTCCCATGACTAGGTGTGGTCATGATTGTGTCTATGTTGTGGGTAACAAGTTTTCCAAGATGGTAGTGTTAGTTCTATGTACAGATGGGATGAAATGTAAAGACACTATAAGGATATACTTTAAGTATATGTGGGTCCACTTCAACTTATAAAAAACATGGTGTCAAAATAAGAAAACAAGTTTATTATCACTTTATGGTCTATATTATGATCTATGATAAAAACCAAACTAACCAAGTCCATCTCTTTTCATCCATAGATAGATGGGAAATATAAGTTTTTATCCATATGATGGTGTGTCTACTTCCAGTGTATAACTCCAAAAATCCATGGACATGGGATGATAGTTTACCATACATCCACCATAGCTATAATTGAACCCTCAGCAATCAACAAGACATAAACCTTTCAAGTTTGACTTGGGTTTCAATTGGTAGTTCTCATTGATGTATAATTATCTATTATAGTGGAGGAAATATATCCCCATCAATATAAATAATCCAAAAAGGAAAAAAAATTATTGGGTATATTTAAAAAATTAAAATCAAGTGCTTAAAATTTTGTAGAAAATTATCCAGAAGTACAAGCAACATTATGACCAACATCAAGTTCCTCACCAATTATAAGTTGGTGATAAGGTATGGTTACATTTTCATAAATAACATTTGAAAGTTCCAAACAAGAAACTCATACCTCTATGATATAGGACCTACATAATCATCAAATAAATAGGCACTACAAACTTTGATATAAACTTACCACCTTATCTTGGGTTGTGTTTTTCCCTAGTTTAGATTGTAAAACCCTTATTAAGATAGTGCATACACCCTAATTTAATCAAGAAACCAAAATTACTATGTATTTTGTTGTTCTTTCACATGAAGGTTTTAGTGATGAATATATCCCTTATTTACATAGTCATTTTAGGTCTTTTGATATTTATTATGTCTTATTTTCCCTATTAGTTTCACCCCTAATGGTCTTGAGTCACCTCCTCTTAGTCACAGGGGCCACTAGTCTATCATGACCTATATTAACTCTATTTTCAGGCCTCATAACACTATCACCCTTATCTATATATCAACACCATGTGGCGTTAGTGTCTAATTATGATGCTAGTGTCAAATGATCATTGTATTCCATGTTTTGGGTCCTACCCCTACCTTGAGCCTTCTCTTATGTTTTTTATCCCTCTTTTGTATCTTCTTAGCCAAAAAACAAGGTATTATATTCAAATAAAAAAAATCTATATAAAAATCCTCACAAGGCATTTACATCTAACACTTACTATCTTAGCACATAATTACAAAAAATAACTCAATAGTACAACTCAGTACTGTGTATATTACTTAGCTATCACATTTAGACTTGTATGCTTGATCAAAGAAGGGCCTAAGAAAAATGCATTCTAGTATACCATGCAAATTGATTATTCACATTCCCTAAGGGATAACTACATGTGATTTAAGACCCCTAACATTGGGGTTAATGTAGGAAATATCTAGGATCATAGGGGTTCTACTCTGCATGATCATAATATCCCACAACCTAGTTTTTCCCTTTCTTTTGTATTTATTCCAATTTTTGTTTCATGTATATAGGTATTCATTAGAGTTTTGGTAGATATTAAAGTAAAATAGTGACACATTCAAGCTTAGATAAGACACAAAATTACCTACATGTCCATTAAACTCTCCTATAGCTTCCTAAAAAATTTAGATAACTCCTCCAAGAAGGATATTAGAGACATAATTGGACACTAGTGCCACATGACACTATTGTACTCATAAGGGCACTACTATCTAAATCCTAATTTTAGCTACAGTCATGGAATGAAAGATAACTAATTCTCAAGCCTTTTTCAACCTCTTAAGTCACATAAATACCTATTTTTCTCTAGATAAGTATACTTTCTTTACATCTTAGCTATTTTGTAAAAGGCTTATCAAATAAATTATTTCTTATTTTCATTCCAAGTTATTGATATAATCATCTAGTTTAACAACTTAGGATTTACATTCACTAAGTCCTAAATAGTTAAAACATTTGGTGAACTCAACTTACTTTGAATATTGATTAAAACCTTAGTGTAGCCTAGGGTTTACCTTCAATTTCTATGCACTAAATTAGGGTTACAAGCTTCTATTTTTTTCCTAATTTTTGGCACAAACCAACTCATTAAAATCAATCGTATATTAAGGTTTCATTAATTTAATATGATTTAAATTTTTGAAAAATAAACCCCATATAAATCTAGATCCACATTCTAGGTCCCTATACATCCAAATACTAATAATTAGGGTTTTAAGTACAATCCTAATTTCTTATATACATTGGGTTAAATATTTCCCAAAATTGCACATGTACCTATGCTAGATTACATTATACCTATTGTGTGATTTTTATTCATTATTTACATTATTTTATTTTGCAAGTTAAAAATGACATCCAAGAAGCCTCTTACCCCTCACCCAATTGATGAATTTCTAAAATTTTCTCATAATTATAATAATGAATGGAAAATTTTCTAGGATTGCACATTAGCACATGATAATGATTTAATTTATAATTATGATGATTATTATTATTGTAATGATGGATATGAGGATTACTATGAGCATAAAAATGAAAGTGTTGATGAAGATATATTAGATGAATCTTCTTCTCTTTCCTCTCCTTTTTCTACACCTCAAAATCAAACTAACAATATAATTCAAAATGAATCTCTTATTGGTAGTGATTTGTTCCAATTTGATCCTATCTTTTCAACTACTTTATCTCTTTATTCAAATTAAATCAATATAAGTTCAAGACATAAAATAAACTTTTGCATGACTCAAGTAACATAGAAAAGAGCAATGCATCTTATTTACCCTTATCAGTTAAATTTGAAAAAGCATGTACAAATGATATTACATATTTTACTAATACACAAAATAAATTATACAAAATTATTTTATCACCTTATTTTACATTCTAATATCAATTCAATGATTCCTTATAAAATATTGATAATGCAAATTTCTCTAACGCTTGTCATACATGTCAGAATATGCCAAATGAAAACATAATTGCTACTTCTTATAGCCTTGACTCCAAGATTGAAAGTAATAATCATTAATGCACTCCACAAATATATTGTAATTAAATTCATTTCATGACACCCAAAAATGATGATATATTACATAATAGTAAAAATTTAATCTCTTCTCCTACTCTCTCTCTCTTAGTGAGCATGTAAATTATACTTATTCTACTCTTACTTACACAAGTGAATTAAACTCTTATTTTGATGAACCTTTGAATATTGATGATTAATATGATTATGATAAATAAGACATTGGGTATAAACCTTGTATTTCTCTCCCTACTTCACTTATTTCTCATATTCAAACTAATGCTAGGTCAAATTCTAAAACACACACATGCACTTATTATTGTGTTAATAGTTTACATAACTTACATTCAAATGAGACTAAAGTACCTTCTATTCCATTAACATGTGATAATTATTTAAAAATTAATAAAATAGAATATACTAATTAATTTCCCTTAACCCCCATTGCTAAAATATAATTTTTTTCTTAACTCAACCTACATGAGGGTGATAACTCATTTCCCTCTAACCAGGTCCAAGATATCACCCCTCCAAAGGTTATAAATAGAAAACTAATCCTCCATAAAATAGGTTCCTAATTCAATATAATAGTGGCCAAGATAAATAACAAAATTCAAGAGTTAAATGAACTCCTTGATGATGATAATATACCTTCACAAGAGGTAATCTCCTTGATGCATGTCATGGGTGATTTACAATAGCAAGTACACTATATCACATTAGAGAGTAAAACATACCACTATAGGGATGATTCCAATACATTCCATGGAAATCCTATTCTACACATAATCTTCACTTTAAGTTTCCACCAAAATTTTAGATACTAGTGTTAGTAAAATTTGATGGGCATGGAGACCCATACTTGCACCTTCAGGCTTAGGGGAAATCCATGACACATGTCACCAGCAAGTCAACTCTAATACAATTATTTCCAAAGTATATATAAGGGGAGACACTAATTGGATTCATCATGCACTCCATAGTGGGTCACTAAATACATACAAAGAGTTAGAAGCAATATTTCTTTGGCACTACATACAAAATAAGGGACTTTGAGTCATATATGAGGGGTTGTCTTCTCTACACCAAGGTGACACAAAATCAATAACTGAGTACATTCTAAGATTCAAGTGATGTATGTATCAGTTGATTTACCAATTGATAGATTTAGAGGTATAATACATATTTTCTAGAGGCCTCATTTTTCCTCTTAAGGAGAAATTATTATATCAGACATCCACATCATTCTGACATCTATGTAACAAATATAACATTAGAGACAAAGTTAGGACTAGTTGTTACACATTTAGAAGAATATTTAGATGTGGGTTTCCTACAGCCACAATCATATAAAATGGTACAGGAGCCTACCCCACTTATGATTAAGAAATAAGTGAAATAAAAACAACTAATAAAAATACTCAACAAGGTCAAAGAGCCACTTTATAGTACACCTCCTACAGTGAGTAGAGCATAGGACAAATATATAAGAGTTATATATTTTTCAAATAGAGATAGGCCTCATGATATCTTTATTACATTATTAGATAAGGAGATGATCACACTTCCTTATACTCATCACCAATCAAGACATTGTCTTCACATGATACAAAATAATCCATATTACAATTTTCATAAGATAAATGGACATTCAAACAATAACTATTATTCACTATGAGATCATATTAACTAGTATGTCAATAGAGGCATTATAACATTCACATAAGGAGCACTGAGATCTCAATCTCCATAGTATCCTAGATAACACTCCTTTATGATTTAGTTATCCTAGGACATTCCCTTTAAGGAGCCATTGGTTACTCATCATATGAGCCATTTGGTTTTTAGGACACTTAATTATGAGAGATATCATGCACCATAGATTCAATAGTGATGGAAACCAGTTCATAGAGATCAAAACCTAGTCTCCATTCTCACATTGATTAAGATATTTTAAAAAATCACATAAATTAGAGCATAGTCTCCATTCTCACATCAATTAAGATATTTAGAAATAATCATAGAGATAAAATCATAGTATCTATTTGCACACCAATTAAGATATTTAGAAATAATCATAGAGATCAAAGCATAGTCTCTATTTTCCCACTATTTAAGACATTTGGAAATAATCATAGAGATCAAAATACAGTCTCAGTTCAACCACCAATCAAGATATTTATAAGAGATAACATAAATCATAACATAGTCCAATAGCCAATCAAGATATTTTCTAGAGGTCATAGATCTTATAACATAGTTTTAATATGATATCTAATTAATTGATTTGCTATAGAGTTTACATACCTAGTTACTAGTAGTGTATCACATGAAATATTAATTCTAAAGTCTACTTCTACATTGACACAACATGAGAAGTATGCTCATTTATTCACCATGCCATCTAGGTTTAGATATTGCATATTGCAGTAACATGATCCACATGCAATATATCATATGAGATTCTTGTAACACCTATACTAATAAATAATATTCCTAGTCCAATATACATGTCTAATTAAACATTTATAAACAAATAAACAATTAATTACCATTACTTATACACATACCATATTCCAATATCACCATTTAACACATTGAAAACAATCAAACACATGTAAAAATACACAATGTAATAGATCAAGATACCAATATACATAGTGCCCATATAACAACAAACTTCCATGTATTTAACCCAAAATACAATTTTAATACAAATACTATTAATCACTCAATATTCAAACATGGCCATTAAGACCAACCCCCTCACTCTTTGATACATCCATAATAGAACTGGAGGACCCACTATCCATTTATGACCTTGATTAAGGCTTGTGTCTAATATTTATCTCATGTAACACACACAAATTAACCAGATACTCTGCATGCTCTCATTGTAGATGTATGAGTCATCTACTTCTAGATACCTACTTCACCAAGAGAAATGGGTGCAAGCATAGTTTATCTCTATAACTCCACATGTGCCTCATCCCTATCAATAATCACTCACCTATATGGAGTAGTAACTATGGCTACTCAATAAAATAAATGAACATGAAAACCAAACATTTTTGGCCCTCTTCACTAATCCATCATCTATGGCATCATCAGGTACATGTTGTGTTAGTACTCAGAGCATAGACTCAATGGTAGTATCCCAATACTCATCATCACCTGAACCTACACATACCAGCATAATGCATCAAATACCCACCCAAGTAAAAAATTAACTAAGCATAATATTAAAAACATAAAATAGTAACCTACAATTAATAGCACTAAGGGGATCTATATCTATCACATCCTCCATGATGATCCTAGCTCTTGAGAATAGTGGTGCCCCTCTATGTTCCCTCCATTAGGCTACATCAACATCAATAGATCCCACATCATCCACATATATTATATCAATCATTATATCAAACTCTATCAATTAAATTAGAGCTAACTTTATAGTTGATGGTTTGGGCCTACTACCTGACCTCACTAAATCTTGAGAACTCCTTAACCACACTGATGGAACCAATGTCACATCTTGTGTAACACCAAATTACTACATCACTCATTCATATTGGAACCCCTCAAATAAATTAACCCAATGATCATGTATCCATTAACTCAATCACACCCATTTTAACTAAACATAATCCTTAGGTCATCCCTCATAGCCCCTATATGTCCTCCAAATAATGTCTCTGACTATCAACCTATCAATCATCTTCTAACACTACATCATTTTTATCTTATGAATGTGGGTCATACCAATAAACCTATCTATAAATGTCTAAGGGTGAGCCCAATCACCTCATCAAGGTAACACTGATATACTCACTGCTATATGATCATATGCCAAAAATGCAATAGTGTAGAAGACCCAATACCTCTTGGACACATATCCTAAGTACAATGGTATAAATATTGATACAAGTGGGCTAGCATAGTATGACCCCATGAGTACATGATTCTATTCTCTTCTATCTACTATACTATCTCATGCATCTTATATAATATCGATACCCTACTCTCATCCATGGTCATAAATAAATCCAATATAATTGCTAAGAACTTTTGCAATCATAGAACATTCATGTGATAATAAATGATGATAATATATCATTATGGCTCCCTATTTGATGAGTCCTTATAGACATAAAAAAATACATTATAGCTCACTATATAACTCAATCACTAGTATCCTCGTATAGAACTACTCTCTTCTTAATAATTGGTAACCTCATAATCCTATACACATCCTTTAGGGTGATAGTCATCTCCCTAATAAGTAGCCAAAATGTGTAGGTATCTACATCACACCTTTCACACAAATATATTATCATGTGTTTGTCTCAAGGAATCAAATATTATGTGCCAAATGACCTAGACCAGATCTCTCTACCATAACCATCTCTACATCTATCAGGGGAAATCCTCATAATGTCTCATCATCCAACCACTCTAAAATTCTCTCATGTGCACATCCACCTACAAAATATAACCAAATCAAAAATTAGCATCATAGAATATTAGATAAATAAATAATAATAGTCATTAAACACCATTCATCAATAACAAGCACCATAAATTAGGCCTAGTAGACACTAGAGCTACATATGGGACACTAGTGTTGGATAGTAGTGCTATACCCAAGACACTAGTGCCATGTCCTAGACATTAGTGAAATTATCAAGATAATAGTGCCACATTTCTAAAAATTACCCTAAACTACCATAGGTTCATTTAAAACATAAAAAAATGTACTAAATGTGTCAAAAATAGGAAAATGAATAGGCTCCTTACTAGGGCAACCTCCTCTTCAGCTTGGATAAGTGCCTCCACCTCCTCATACTGGGTTAAATTCATTATTTATCTCCTTAGCATACTCTCTAGATCAGAGTAAATAATCACTATCAAGTTAAATGATTCAAATGAGTTGTGAAACTAATAAACTAACCTATTTAAGTCACATTTATAAAAATGTGACCTTACTAAGGTTGACCTAAAGTGCCAATTTTTCCAACTAATACTAACTTCTTTCAAATTTGATATTTAGAGAACCATAACTCTGATTTATGATCCTTGGCCACATTCAACCTTGTAAAATTATAAATTCTATATTCTCTTAAAAAACTCAATATAGACCAAAGTTTTATCCATCACCAATTTAAACAACTAACTCTACCATAATCAATAAAGTATTCAAACCTAAAACAACATCACCCTAGATAAATATCACCATCATACAAATTAGTACCACTTTTGGTTATACACCCTTATCATAGTCTTATCTCTCTCACCAAAAGGGGGCCATATACACATATATTGGTTCAAATATATAGATATTCAGACACACATGTTTACTCGTATATGCATATTTAGACACACAAGTTTAATTTGATATACATATTGAGACACATTTTTATTTAGATACAAATATTTAGACACACATGTTTACTCAGATTTACATATTCAGACATACAAGTTTACTTAGATATGCATATTTAGACACATAGGTTCACTTAGATACATATATTCAGACACATAGGTTTACTCAGCTATACATATTCAGACACACATGTTTACTTAGATATAGATATTTAGACACACCTATTTACTTAGATATACATATTTAGACACATGAGTTTACATAAATATACATATTTAGACACATAGGTTCACTTAGATATAAATATTTAGACACATAAGTTTACTCAGATATACATATTTAGACACACAATTTCATTAGATATAGATATTCAAACACACATGTTTACTCAAATATAGATATTCAAATACACATGTTTACTCAGATATACACATTTAGACATATGGTTTTATTCAAACATATAGATCTATTCAAATATATAGGTTTACTTAGATATATAGTTTTACTTAGATATACAAGATGACTCAGATATATAGTTTGACTTAGATATATAGTTTTAATCATATATATAATTTGACTTAGATATACAATTTGACTTAGATATACAGATGTTCAAATACACCATTACATTACTCAGATATTAGGATTGGGGGTATGATGTAGAGCACACATCATTGATATCTATTTTAAAATCACTAAGTTACACTTAGATCATCACCAAGATGTCATCATGATTTCACCCATTTGGGTCACATGACTATTTGTAGTGTTTGATCCATAGCCTTTCACTAGACCCATATTATGTAGGTTAAGTGATAGTTTTGACCTCTAATTTCACTTTACATACTTAGATTCAGTATACATATCAAAGTGGGGGAAAGAAAACTTTATTTATCCACATATTTGGTTTACATACTTAGATTTAGTAGACATATTAGAGTTGGGGAAAATAGGCCTTATTTCTCCATATGTTCAGTTTACATACTCAAATTTAGTCTAGATATTAGGGTGGGGGAAAAAACATAGTTTTTTTCCTCATGATTCAGTTCACTATTCAAATTTAGTACAGCGGGCACCCCTATTATGGATTTCCTCTTCACATACTTCACTCATCTCCTATCCACTTCTTTGGCCAAGAATTGGGCCATGTCTAGATCACATCTGCACAAGTAAGCACAGGTACATGTTCCTCTTTTTCTTTTACTCTAGTACTTTAATTTCATTACACTACTAGAATAAAAAGGAGGAAAATGTATACACCCTAATTTTTTCAAGCAACCACAAGTACTTTTTCTTATTACTATTTCATATGAAGGTCTTAGTGATGAATATAACCCTTGTTCATGTGGTCATTTTGGGTATTTTAATCTTTCTTATGTCTTCTTTTCCCTATTTATTGTACCCCTAGTGGTCTTGAGTCACCTCCTCCTAGCTTTTTTTTCTTGGTCTTAACTCTATTTTTAGGTCTCAAGACACTATAACTCTTATTTAGACTTTAGTGCCCTATCACGCTAGTGTCTAATTATGGTTCTAGTGTCTAGTGGCAATTTTCTCTCATGTTTTGGGTCCTAACCCTACATTGAGCCTTCTCTTATGTTTTTATCCCTCTTTTGCATCTTATTTTCCAATGAACAAGTTCTTACATTAAAATTAAAGTTCCATATTTATAAAGATCCTCACAAGGAATTTTACATCTAACACTTACTATCTTGGCATATAATTACATAAAATTACTTAATAGTATAGCTTAATACTCTGCATGTTACTTAGCTATCACATCTAGACTTGCATGTTTGATCAAAGAAGGGCCTAAGTGAAAGTCATTATAGCATACTATGCAGATTGATTATGCATGTTCCTCAAGAGATAACTATAAGATATTTAAGACCCTTAACACATGGGTTAATTTAGGCAGTAACCAAGATAATAGGGGTTCTTTTCTACATGATCGTAATATCCCACAACATATTTTTTCCATTTATTTTACATTTTATCTATTGATGTTTCATATGTGTAGGTATTCATTAGGGTTTTGGAAGATATTCAAGTAAAACAATGACATAGGTAAGCTTCTAAAAAACATAGAATCATCTACAGGGCCCTCAAGCTCTCCCATAATTTCTCTAAATTTTTTAGATAGATCCTTTAAGGACACTAGAACCATAATTAGACACTAGTTCCATATGGTGATACTATCCTCATAATGGTGCTAATGTTTGAAGCCTGATTTTAGCTACAATCATGGAACAAAATATTCTTGACTGATTGTCAAGCCTATTTCAAACTCCTGAGTCACATAAATACCTATTTTTCTTTAGATAAGTATGATTTATTTTCATCTTTGCTATTTTTGAAAAGTCTTGTCAAATCAATTATTTCCTCCAAGTTATTGTTATACTCAACCCTTTAACAACTTAGGATTTACATGCACTAAGTCCTAAATAGTTAAAATAGATAGAAACTTGATTGTAATTCAAATAGTAAAGAATGATAGTTGAGCATAAATATGAATGCAAAATATTGAAATAGATTTGACAAGTGTATATGATAAATATAGAAATTACTAAAGAGATAAAGATACTTAGTTTTCCTTGTTTATTGATTGACTATGACTAAATTTTGATATTGGGAAAGGATGAAATTAGTCTTGTGAGTTGTTTAGATATAAACATGAATATATATGCATGTAAGGTTACTAACATTAGGATGGGGAAAAATATAGACACTAGAAACTAAGATTGATGCTATTGCATTATGATGATTTAGATCTTTGTGAAAAAATAATCAATTACACTTACTTATAATACCTATATGTGTGAGATCTTGAGTCCTAAATTTGTGCATAAATTCAAAAATTAGTCTCATTATAATTAATATACTAGGTTCATTTGTTAAGGGTATAAACCTATTAAAACCTGGGAATTTTAATGTATTGAGATAACCATAATCACCACCATTTATGATTGACCACTGCCTACATATCTAATACTTAGAAGAGGGAAGTCAAGCCACACATAGTTCTTTTCCTTAATGTCAATGTGTAGTTATGATCCTTTTCTATATGAGTGCACCTTGAATATGGATTTATATACTTGACATGGCTTGTGTATTTTATACTTGGTTGATGATTATGCCTAGTGACTAGTTTATAATTTAGGAATAATATGGAAGATTTGTCCAATGTTTAGTAGTGTATATATGCTTAATAGACAAGTTCCAAATGAGTGCTAAGTTTGGGTTTGATTTTTATTTATATGAGTCCATTTAGATAATTTATCATGTCATTTAAATTCTAGTAAAATGGGCTAACCCATAAGAATGATTTAATTTTTAGAAATAGTTTTTGTTGCATGATGATCACTAATGTCACCCTTAGGTCAGTTTTGTTGATGAAGCAATTTGAGCCTAATGTTAATGTCTAAGAGATAATAATTTGGATTTGGTGATATAGATATGTTTGAGTAATCTATTTAATTAGTTTTTCATGGACTGAGATGTTCATATAAGTGATTGGGAGTAAAATAGGAGGGTCAAACTCATAACAAGCATGTGGATGTGAGAGAATGGAGAACAAGAGGCATATATGTGTGCATGAGTAATCTATAGTGAAGGTAGGTCAAAAGTGACATTTTAAAGTGTCTAATACCATATTTTAGTATCTATAAATGACCATTTTTATTCTAGTATTGAAATACAATACAAATACTATAATAAAAGGATAAAGCATACTTAATTGTGTACAACACACTTTGCCTATGAGAAATGGCTCAAAATATATAATTTTCTCCATGAAAATCATACAATGAAGATGTAATAGTTAATATGCATATGTGAAATCTAAAATCTAAAATTTAAAATTTAAAAAGGTTTTAAGATCAAGGAATATGTACACATGTATATGAGTAAATTATGTTTCTCTATAACTTGTTGGAGATGATGCTTCCTTGTTGAAGCACTAAAGATTTTTTATTCCTTTGTATATCACATGGAGAGTTGGGGTGTTTGTGCCATAAATTTATGTAACTATGAAATACCTTAGGTTTGGAAGATAAATGTCCTAATCCTCATAAATTTAGAGTAGTGCTAATATTCTTTAAGCATCATTGAACCTCAACTGCACTAACTCAAATAACTAATCTTGAACCTCAAGATGATAAGGTGGGAACCACATAATAGGTTCACTATGGGTAATTCCATAGACTTTGAGAATTGGTGAACCTCAATATACATTACCTTAAAATAATGAATCAATTATTATATATGAACTTATAGATTCAAGTTTGTTCACTACTCAGCTCCATTGAATTATGTTTACAAATAAAAAACTAAGAAAAATTTATTGCAAAAAAATTTAAATGTGCTTGAGTATCATGTTTCACTAAATTTATGCCAATTTTTAATTGTCATAATGTGTATTGGTATGAAAAATCATCATGTCCCACTAGATTTATGCTAACTGATATAAAATGGTATGAATCTATATGTTAAATTTGAGAACTTGTATCTCCAATTTATCTGTCTATATTTGAAAACCTATTATTTTTGTTCCTTTAGTACACTTGCATGACATATACACTCAAGTGTATCCAAATATATAATATGTAACTCCTGTTTCTATAAAGTGAATGTATATACATGGCATATGCCCCCAAAATTTATACCAATGTGTAAATATTTATCACAAATATGAACCAATATGTTAAATGAACCACCTTGAATCTCTCAAATTTATATTATATAGCCAAAATATATTTTTTATGTTCATGGATGCTTGTGTCTCTATGAAAATCCCACTAATAAGCCCCCCTTTTGAGGAGAGGGATGCTTCCCATAAGTCACTTATCTCAAAAGAAGATTTAATTGTATCATGTCATGTATAAAGATGCAATCATGTATAATCATGTCAACATGTGGATAATATTTCATCAAAGTAATGTATATGTCATCAAGGCATGTATGTAACATATTTAATTCAAGGCATATAAGTTTCATGTCAAGATAGATGTATTAATCTAACACACAATAGTAAACATCACTGATATAAGAAATGAATAAGCCAACACAATAAATAGGTGCATTATATGAATCATGGCATGACACACAAATGGCAGGTGTTTGATATGTATCACAACATGTGTAAACTTAGAATTATCAAAAAAATTTAAAAGTATAAAAATATTAAAAATCTCAATAGATAATTATATATTAATCCAATCATAACCACATAGTGCCACAAAAATTCCAAGGGCCACAAGTACGAGACATAAATATGACAAAACAAAAAATGTCAATGGGCCACATACAATGGACATAAGGATGTCCTAAAAAATAAGGCCAAGGGGCCACAATAAAGAGACATGAATATGTCACAAATAAAGGACAATTTAATGTCTTACACATAAGGCCAAGGGCCATACATAATAGACAAGCAATGAGTAGACTATCACAAAAGAGTAACAACATCAATGAAGCATATAACATGTGGAAAATAATCTACACTATTTATGTAAATCAATATCATAACATAGTAAAATATCATATCCATGTAGCACTATGTAAGATATTACTAACTATCAAGATGTGTAATTAATATACGTAGCTCAACATGGTAAAAGGCCATAAAAAGATATAACACGTGATAATGTGACATGTAGAATAAGATGCCCCTAACATTGGCATGAAAATTAGGTATAGAGAGTCCAAAATTTATGTGTCCATATATGACATAAATGTCTTTCATCACACTCATATATTGTGAAATGAATGTGTGTATCAAAAACAATATTCCATATACTAAACATGTGATAAATAACATATGAAAATAGTGTAATCTAATAATCATGTCATGCATAGGTCTTGATGTTTTATTTTTTGAGTATTTGAATTTTTTTAATTTTTGATTTTTTTTATTATTATCCTTTTATTATTAAACTAATAATTTTTTTCAATAATGCTAACCAATGATCCTATCAAAGGAATGCCCATCTGTAAGTTCTATATCAAGTTATGCCATTGTTACTCGATGTGACAGAGGATGAAAATGAATAATTAAATACTAATGTTATAACTATGGTGATAAAATATTAGGGATATTTTAAGTTTAATTAATTTAAATACATTTATTATCTATTACTAAATATGTATAAGTAATTGCACCATGTGTTGGAATTTATTTAGTAGTTGTATCATATTTTTAATAAATGGTTTTTGATTTATTTTTA
The DNA here is from genome assembly GCA_037957365.1 of Torreya grandis. Lineage (NCBI taxonomy): Eukaryota > Viridiplantae > Streptophyta > Pinopsida > Cupressales > Taxaceae > Torreya > Torreya grandis. The sequence goes on from JARHVA010000323.1 coordinate 126,804, forward strand.
TGATTAAAATATGATTATTTAAATGCTAAATATATATCTTATATGATAAAATATTCATGTACACTTGAGAAATATCACTCATGGTTCAACCCTTCAGTTCATGATCTTTTTCTCTATCGAAAAGTTCATGTTCACAATCTCACTATGCCTAAATACTTGTCCTATATTTAGAACCTAATAATATAATTATCTATATTACCTATAGACCATATCCTACATAAAAATAAATTAATATCACACTATGGTAGTTATATATCTTCATAAACTTCCAATTTTTGTGGACACTACCATCTAGACTAGGGCACTAGCATCAATGCTAGTATCCCAAGTCTAACATTAGTGTTTAAACCTTACTAATGATCAAATTTGTAAATATTTTGACATGTATGGGTTGGAATATTTGTCTTAATTAAACTTACAATTAATTAATTTTAAAAGGTATGGTGTAAATATAAATCAAATACCATTTATTATCATCAAATGCAAATCAAGCATAAATATATTTTATACCAAACAAAAACACCTCTCAAGCTTGTAAAATTGCCCTATTTTTCCCTATTTCAAAATCAATCATAGGAGAATTATTATTATAGGTTTTAATAATTCAAATAACATCCCATGAGAAGTATATTTGAATTTACAAGATAGATCACTATATGCACTCACATATATAATATTGCACAATTATTCACACACAAGCCCACATAAGGGGGAAAATTACATTAGTGTGAGGCCCTCTTTAGAGTATTGGATATGTAGGTAATTATCACTAACAGATGGGTATTTAAGGTTATCTCAACCAATTTATCCCATTAACCCCTATCTTATAAGGTAGTATATGAACTAATCATAAGACCTAAAGTTTTGAGTTACATACAAATATCCAAAACCTATACACATAATTCAAATAGAAAATATGAAAGGATATAATGAACCCTAACATGTATAGGTGGAATTTATAGAAGATGATACTCACTTCATTATGGATATAAGCATTGAAATTGGGATATGAGCATCGATTCTAGTATTCAGGTTCTGATGGTAGTGTTTAGGAGGCCATCAAGCTAATATTCATAATATAATGAATCCCTATGAAACATTATCCTACAATATTTTGAAATTATATTTCCTAGATATGCTTGTGAATTAGTGAATAAGTATTGTTATCTCTTCTTCATATTTTAGCAGTCAAATTATTTTTTTGCATTCTACTTTCAATATTTAGCATATTTGTAAAATTAAACTCTATATTAAAATATTGTAAATCTAAATTATTTAATTAGAATAATTTTAAAATAGACTACTTAGTTGATTAGGCTATTATTTATCATAAATATTTCCTAAAAAGGGTTAAACATTTGGTGAACCTGAATTCTAAGTATTCTTATGCAAACCCTAGCTTGCCTAGGGGTTTTCAACCTTATAGAGTTATAGATTGTAGTACATATTCATATTTTGACTTTATTAATCTATATGAAACTTAGGTGTAGTTATAGAATATGTGGGGTACATATTGAACATCTTGAGATTCCTCTTTTACCACCTATGATGTCTCAAGATAATGCCCTATTAGATTCTACCAATAATGAGAGTGTAAATAATGAGAATTAGGAACATACTAAAAGTCTTATCATAGACCATGAATTTCATCATGAAGATAATAAAACACATGAGAATAATTAATATGAGTAGGTAGATCAAGAGCAAGTTAGGGCCATCACAATGTTTTGAGATCATATTCATGAAAATCCTAAAGATATTTATAATATCTTAAATATTATATTTAAAATTAAAAAATCCAAAAGCTTTAGTGAACAACCATTACTCTTTATTTATATAAATATTGGGGCTACTAGATATTCATATCATACATGACTCCAAATATACCTCCTATTAAACACACTAATAATTCTTATATCTAGTGGGGGAATGATATATGTCTTTAAACCATTATTCCTCAAAGATAAAAAATATTATTATCTCTTCCATGGAAAAAATCAATACTTCAACTCAATTACCAATTTTAATGCCTACATCAACATAACCAGTGCCTGCATCCCCTTTGGTGATTTCTAAAATATCAAATCTCAATCTAAATGGGTCTTCTGACCAAACTCTTCTACAAGTTATTCAAACTTTGGAAACCAAGGTTACTAATATTAATCAAAATGATTTAAAATATACTCATGCTATTGATTCACAAGATGTAGTGCATAATTCTATTGCACTTGATATATCTTTACACACTTTTCCAATTGGTTTCATAGCACCCAAGTTTACACATTATAATGACAAGGATGATCCTGAGCAACACCTATGACATTTCTATACCTCATGCCTTGATTATTATTCTAATGATAAATTGTTGACAAAATTATTTCCAATAAACCTAAAGGAATATTCTTTGAGATGGTTCTATGATCTACCAGTACAATTAGTGAAATCATTCAAACATCTAATGGATCAATTCCTAGCACATTTCTATATAAGCATTACTTAAAAGACTTTAGATGCATAAATAATTTAGATCATAGGCCTATAAATAATAATTATTATAAATCTAACTCTGATCCTCCTATGGTGGTTTCAATGAATTTAGAATTAATTCTTAACTCTATTGGTTCTTTCTTCTCTTTGCCACTCTTTACCAATGCTTGACTCACTAAGCTCTCCGCTCTAGATATATGCACCTAGTTTCTTGTTTTTATTGAATATTTATGCCATGTCACCATAATCCTAAAATTTTTCTTCTATCAAAACCGACCTATTATCCATAAGTTTCATAGCCTCATTTTCCCCCCATTATCTTGACTCTCTTTCCTTAATATCTCTTTAACTCTTCACTAGGATTACTATCCTTTTCATGGATGAATATGATGTATAAGCACATAATAAACTTACATCACTATATTTAGGCCTTTCATTAACCTCACACTCATCCACTTATTTCTATTCATCCACTATTCCAACTCCTCTCACTCAATAGCTTATTGAGACCAATAGCTCACTCAAGCTCCAACACTCAAATTCTTGATTTATCTTTCATGAAGACATATTAACATTTTAGATGACCTATTTTATACATTTCACATTTACCTCAAATAATCTTAAAATATGTCTCATCCTCAACTACTTCTTATACCTCTCAAGTTCTCAACCAAGTTCCACTCCTTGTAGCCATTTTTTATGCAAACTTAATTAAAACATTCCATTAGTTTCCTATGAATATGAGAATTTATTTGGACATAATTTATCTTCTCCCTAATTCTAAATAATGTTCATAACTTCACTCAATTTATAAATACCATTTAATTTGTACTCACCTTGCTAATTATGCCTCCTAGAGGACAAAACTTCTTTATTTGACTTAACTACAAAGCCTCTGTACAAACTATCCCCATATTTGGGTACCCTTTTCCACCATACAAATACATACCATTTTTTTTCCTCAAATATTCATACATATCCACTTAATCATCACCTGTACTAGCCTATAACTATCTTGGTTGTCTTAAACACTACTAATGGCTAATATCTCTTGATCAACTTTCACCAAACTCAAATCAACGTTTTAGATAGAATTATGAAAATATAGTTTGACTGTGTAAACTAACACAAATATCAATAAAGGATCTAGGAATTCACACAAATTTATCAACATTATCTTCACACACTATAACCTCCATATATATGCATGAATCTCTAAATGGAATTAACCCTATTTTGACTATCTCTTTGTGGACTGAGTGTCCTGAGAACTGTAACTACAAATTTTCACATACTAATGAATATCCAAAATTTATAGACAATAACACCATTTAATAAGGTATTCACACTATATTTTCTCTCAAAATTTATCATAACTCACTTGAATCATGACTTCTTTCACTATTCTCTTAGATTCTAACAAAATACATAGAAATATAGATACAGTCCTACATAACCTAATTTTGTAACTTAAACTACAGAATGATATTACAAAGTATTGAAAATTTTTAAAACATAAATTAAATTCATGAGTATTAAAACATAATTATATAGAGGTACACTACTCAAAAATTCAACTTTTATTGATTCTTTACAAATACATATGACTGCTTTTACTATCACTATCCTTGTCCTTCATGGATAATAGATATTCTCTTGTATTTTCCTCGTTATCTTACTATCATCCATACATATTCAACCATAAAAACCTCACCTTTAATCTAAATGAGTCTACCAACTTTATCTTACGTGAGGAATATTGTTACATTATTTTCTATATGGAAGGGAAACTTCCCTACTTCCTAGGCTACTCTCTTGAGTTGGCAATTACAAACATGGTTCTTGACATAGAAATTCATATCTCTTATAAAATTCACGTATATAAATCTCTTGGTTACTCATATACCTATTTAGGACCTTTTACCAACATTATACCCACTTGACTTAACATGAAAACTCACCAAAATGCCCTAAGGGTTACTTATACAATTTAAAATTTAAAATTGTCAATTTGGTAGGAAAATGCCAAATGACTACTAAACACACCTAAAGACTCTAATAAAGACTAAAAATAATTATAGGGGATTATATGAGACCCAAAAATACCCATATAACACCTAAACATTTACTCATGACCAAATTTTCATTGTTTTCTATGATGTTCCTACATCATACTCCCCTCGAGGGAAAGATTTGAGCTCTAGCTCAAATAGTTTGTTTATCTTTCTTCCTTGATTTCCAATTCCTAATTTTATCTTCCACTTGGAATTTTTACCATTTTTATTCTCTCCTTATTTGTATTTATCCAACTGTATTCTTTATCTTTACCTTTTACTCTTCATCTTGTCTTTTCTTTTGAAGAAGTCTTTCTCAATTCTCATGTACTATATCAGTTTGTCTATTTCCTGACTTGCTTCATTCTCCATGGCCTTTATTGTTGTTTGTTTCACTTCATATGACTTTTTATTTACTATTTTCATCTTATATACATTCACCTTATTGTAATTTGACTCATCTTTATCCATCTCTTTATTCTTTGGACATTTACCACTGTGCCTTTATACTTTGTTCATTCTCTTCTTCTATACCTACATTTATTATTTCTCTAGCTTGACTCTTCATATCTTTACTCATATCAATAGAACTAAACTATTCATAATTACTTGTTTCATTTTTTATTTTTTGGTGCACAAATACCTCTTCTTTAAGGTCATATTTGTGAGCTTCTTGACTATCTTTTCTTGCCTTCCAATCTGACCAAGTATCTACTATAACTAACTAATTTCATGGATTTAATATCTTATTTATCGAGATTATTTCCTCTCTACATGAGATATCTTCTAAATCTTCATTTTCATCATCAAATTTTACCTTGTTTACCATATTTCTCTTTCTTTTCCTTCTTTAAGTCCATGTTGCTCCCCATAAACCTTATGGCATTCAAATGCCTGCTCTTGCATTGACATTTTCTTATCAATGTCCTTATTTTTAGATATCAATTGAAAATATTCTTCTAGATTCACATTAGAATTTTCAAACACATTTCCATTTCTCATCCTCTCTAGAAAATATCTCATCCAATGCTTCATTATGCAAGTTATCACCAATAATCTTCTTATCATGATTTTCTCTTAGGCTTTTTAGGAGCCTATATTCTTCATCTTGACTGATCACAACTTCCCTTTTGCCGTTGGGGACCCATAATTTTATTTTCATGTGTTTTGATTACCTTAGAATCCATTGACCTATTTTTTTATACTAAAATACTCTTACCTCCTTTGCTGGTCCTTTTGTTGTATCTCTACCATATGCTTCTCCTTGACAAAAGCCTTCTAATTTTACCTCTACAACTAATCATTTTAGCCACAATGACATCCTATATCCATGATATTTTTATAAATTTGTATACTTACACTTGCCCTTGTTAATATCAACTTATCTATGCACCTTTTCATTACCATTTGCATTATCAATAGCAAAATCTAAACCTACATATACCTTCTCAATGGGATACTACATGATTTTCTTTTCCTCCATGTTATTTTGCTTGAAAATCTCTCTCATATATCTAGCTTTCACTTCTTTTTCATATATGATTTCCAAGTCATCAAATATTTTTTATTTAGCTTATATCTTTCCATGGAATAGCTGAAATACTTCCACACTATCATCTTCTTCATCTTTGGCCTTTTCACAATGCTTTTAATTTTCATAGACATCAACAATTTATTCCATCTTGTTTCACACTTATATTTTTGCATGGGTGATTTTCTTGTCCTATTTATTTCCAACACATTTCTCATAAATGTCTTCATACCTACATATATAAACTCAAATACAATATTAGATAACAAAATAAGAGACCACAATGTCCCTTTGAGTGCCTCCTTTATGGACATTCTCATATTCTTTTTTATTTCTTCTTAAAGTTCTTCCTTTGGTACTTATATCTCATATTCCTTCATTTTATCCACAATGGGAAATCTCTTCACCTCTTCTTCTTCATATTTCTAAAAGGAGGCACTCAAAAGGACATTGTGGTCTCTTACATAGACTGTAACTAAACTGAGAGGTTTCAAATGAACTTAGAATGACTTATGAGAAATATCTAATGATGTAATGACCTAGATAAGGACTATATTGGTTGTCTTAAACACTTCCAATGGTTAATATATATTTATAAAATTTCAACAAACTCAAATCAACATTTTAGATAGAATTCTAAAAATATAGTTTGACTATGTAAATTAGCATAAAGTCTTAGTTCCAATATTAGAGTAAAAGATGATACATAATATCAATCAAGGATTTGGGAATTCACAAAACTCTCTCCACATTATCTGCACACACTACAACCTCCATATATATGCATGAATCTCTAAATGGAATTAACCCTATTTTGACTGTCTTTTTGTGGATTGAGTGTCTTCAAAACTGTAACTCCAAATTATCACATACTAATGAATATCCAAATTTTGTAAAGAATAACACCATGAAATAAGGTTTTAATAATATATGTTCTCTCAAAATTTATCATAACTCACTTTAATCATTCATTCTTTCACTATTCTCCTAGATTCTAACAAAACATATATAAATTTGGAGACAGTCTTGCATAACCTAATCTTGTAACTTAAACTACACAATGATATTCAAAAGTATTAATTTTTTTTAAAATTTTAATTACATTAATGAATATTCAAACACAAATATATATAGGTAGACTACTCAACACTTCATTTTTCATTGATTCTTTACATATACATATGACTGCTTATACTATCACTATCCTTGTCCTTCATGGATAATAAAAATTATCTTGTATTTTCCTCATTATCTTAATTTTATAAATACTTATACAACCCTAAAAACCTCAACTTGAATATAAATGAGTCTACCACCTTTCTCTTACATGTAAACTCTAGTTACATTCTTTTTATATGTAAGGGAAACTTCCCTGCTTTTTAGGCCTCTCTCTTCAGTTGGCAACTACAAACATGGTTCTTGACATATAACTTTATCTCTCTTATAAAATTAATGTATCTAAACATCTTGGGTCCTCTTAGATATATTTATGATCTTATACTAACATTATACCTACTTGACTTAACATTAAAACTCACCAAAATGTCCTAAGGCTTACACAATTTAAAATTTAAAATTGTTAATTTGGTGGGAAAATGCTAAATGACTACTAAACACACCTAAAGACTATCTTGAAGACTCAAAATCCTTATAAGGGATTTTATGATACCCGAAGACACCCATGTGACACCTAAACATCTACTCATGACCAAATTTTTATTATTTTTTATGATGTTCCTGCATCAACAAATTACAAAGTTCAAGCAATGAAAAAATGAGCCTATCAACAAATATGTTTTGAGATATAAGATAATTTTACCCAAAATGGAAAATATAATATGGTAGATAAATAGATTAAATATATCTTCAAGAAAATTTTTCTTTCCTCATTACATTAGTCTATTATATTTAATAATTTTAAATCTTTTGATGATTTGAGGGATATTTTTTGAGATTGATAAATGAAACTTATTGCATTGAGCAAGATTAAGTATGTAGCCAACACACTTACCACATCAAATAACAAGTTTCATATCAAACCAAGCTATATGTTAAAACCTCCAAAGGATAATAAGGAAGTAAGAAAAATGGTAATATGGTGTCACAATAACCTAATTACATCATCTTATCTAATCCACTTAAGAGACAATTTATATGATTATCGGAGTCTCCAACTTTACTCCTTAAGAAGTTTGTGGATTGTCATCTCATATCTCTCCCTCTTCCCTTAGAGGTTGATACAAGTTTCCCTATACCAAAAGGATATAATACAAATGATTATTATGACTATTACCAATGTGTTGGGTAATCTACAAATATATGTTTTAAGTTGAAACACAAGACACAAGATCTCATTGATAGTAAAAATATCACATTTGATTCTTTATCAAAAAATTTAGAATCATAACATGGTCACAACCAAAACTATAATATATTAAAAAATCCATTAAAATATCATTTTAAGGAATCACCATAAGTGAAAATGACATATAATTCATATCATCCTCCTCCAAATTATGGGTAACCATTAGATGGGATTATTGACACACTTGCACAAAATATACCTCCTATGGTTCAAAATCCTTCTATAACATTTGATGATAATGAAATTATGGATGATGACTCAAATCTTAGCTCATTTTTTATGAGATCAAATATTGATCATCAACCTATATTCAATGTTATGATTGATAATGGTCTAGCGAGAATGTATGTACTATGACACTACTCACACATTTGGGATGTACATATGTTGATTTATACCATTTGACCAATATGGTCAAAGCATTTGATGGGAAAGCATAAGAGGTTTTTATTGAGATTGATTTGTCTTTATAGGTTGGTTCAGACATGTGACCACAACATTTTTAGTTATACCACATATGGGAGTCTTTTTTATGTTATTAGGATGACCTTGTATTCATGATCTCCATGCACTACCATCCAAAATACATAAATGTCTCAAGTATATTCATACCAATAGGTTAATCACAGTTTCAAAGATTTAATATAAATATTTATTATAATAAGAGAAGTCTATTCCAAAATAGATAATTATACAACTTGTTAAGGTTAATAATGAGTGAAAGGGTAAGCAAAAGGTAATCCCATTTTCTAGGCAACCAATACTAGAGAGGTCATTGCATCATATATACATAGTAGACTCTATGTAACCATCATCTACACCTACATGACCCAACCATTTTTTGGGAATATATAAACATGTTTTAGAGATGGTACAAAGACCTAAAATTATAATTACACTGACAAAGCAAAAGAACACTAACTAATGGGTTATAAAAACTATAATAGCTTCCACCACTGCTTCATGATCATAGAGTCTTATGCAACATATATAAAGTATTATAAATTATTCATTTCTATATTTGGCACATATACATGATACTTGTAAGCATGACCAATTTGTTATATCTCATCTTGATCCTAGAACATCTATGATCATTTCTTAGATGGGATCATCAACTAGTCTTATTTAAAAATTCAAAATATACAAAAAAATTTAAAAAATCGATATAATATAGAAACATTTAAATACAAAAATATGTAGAATTTACATATTATATACCTTTTAAATGTGTTGTTTATTTTTTATTAGTAAATAATGTTGGGTGAATATTTTGTCACCAGCTAACTGATGGGTAAAATAGGTTGTTTCAACCACAACATAAAGAGATTGATCAGCTAAATGTGCAGGTTTACCACATCAAAAGGGGACAAATCTCTCCTCTCATCAAGGGGAGGTTCCCTATAAATATGAAGTACTATATACTATATATATATATATATATATATATATATATATGCTAAAAACAACATTTAGAGGGAGGACAACACCATCCATCTCTCTTTTTTTAGAGATGATGTTTACAAACATAGGAGAATCTTGGTGAATATACCAAGGGCACTTCTCTTCTTTCAGAAGTGGTCTACAAAAAATAGAAAGAATTCTTTCTAGTAGTGAAAGTAACAGGGTGTAGTAACCAACAAAATGAGGTGTGGCACAAAGTCTCCACCTCAATTACCAAAGAGTGAAATATGAAGGACAATGGGGGCACAAAGTCATCCCAAGATCCTTTACATAGAAATAGAAAAAAAACATGCTAAAGACAATTATGGCATCACAAAGTCTCTCCACAGTTGGGTTTAGGACACCTTCCTGATTACTTCTACTAGTTTTGCTTATTTAATCAAAAGGACAAGAACACATTTAGGAAATAGACATAAGAACAATTTCTTCAACAACACAAGCTATTCCAACACAAAGTATGAAAGGTCACTTGCTTTCTCATTCAAATAACTAAATATGATTAACAATCTAAGCTCAAAGTCTCAATAATGCCTTTTAATTTGGGCAGAGTTTACTTATGATAACAAAAATATCTCCTTTGCATAAAAATAAGAGATTATAATATATAGCAGCCAAGAAAGACTTAGCACTTTATTTCATGGAATGGCCCATGCTATATTTAATGCCTTGAATGCATTTTCAATTTTGTCAAGGGGCCATGTTGGAATAGGGCATCGACATTAACTGTGGTATGCCAATTCATCTCATATGTCCCCTCTAAAGTATAGGTCACTTGGTCTTCTTCCTAATGTTGGTGTAGCTGTCCACTTCACCTTTACTTGATGGAGAAAAATAGGCCACATCCTTGAGTGCTCAAGCTCTCTGATGCCCACTTGGTAGACTATTTCACCAACTAGAAATAACTCCTACACATATACTTTTGGTCTTTCCTTGTATCTTTCCCTCTTTCCTATTGCAATTTGAGCTCTCAGGCTATCTTCTTACCTTTAGCAGGCTCTTTCAGCTTCTTTCTTCAGTAGTGCATTGAGTTTTATCTTCAGATTTCATGCCATATTTAAAAATAAATGGGCATTTTATTACCTTGAATTTGATGTCCGTAGGGATGTCATTGGTCACTTGGTCACTCAAACTACTTTGAACCTTAAACCTTTATGGTGCATCAGTTTAATGGTTTAATGGTTTGGGCAGTCCTATTGGCTCCTTGGTTCAGTCTCTTCTTTAGTTTGATCACTTTCTTTCTTCTTCGATTGAACCATCTCTTCAAACTTGTCTCTAGAATCTTCTACTTCCTTCCTTCACTTGAATATTCCTTTTGAACTTTGAAATTCCTTGAACCTTTGAACCTTTGAACTTTGAACCATTTTGGTTCAAAGTTCAACAACTCATTCTCTTTCTCAAAATCCTTTGGTCCTTCAAAGTTTTTGGATCCTTGTCTTTTCCATTGAACTTGTTGAACCTTTGAAATTTGAACCATTTTGGTTCAAGGTTCAATGGTTTAATGGTTCATTCTTTACTCTTTAAATCCTTTATTCTTCTAAGTCTCTCAAACTTTTATTGAACTCATTAAACCTTTAAACTTTTAACTCTTTTGGTTCAAGGTTCAGTGGTTCAACAGTTTAATCTTTTTTTGTTTGAAGTCTTCTTTTTGTTAAGTCTTTTGATCTTATTGAACTCATTGAACCTTTGAACTCATTGAACTATTTTGGTTCAAGGTTCAATGGTTTAATGGTTCCACCTTCACTTTTTGAAGCCTTCTTTTCTTTAATTCCTTTGAAGCCATTAAACTTTTCAAAGTGATTGAACTTTGAACTTGTTGAAGTGCTTAACTTTTTAAGTCTGCCGATGTCATTAAACCTTTAAACCCATTGAACCTTTGAACCTTTGAAGCGGGGTTCAATGGTTCATTCCATTTGTTTGAATCCTATTGCTAAGTCTTTTGATTGAACCTCGATGTTAAACCATCCTTGAAAATGCCTAAGCATTGGGAACTTATTTCTTTGTGAGAGCTCACCTACTGAAGTTGTTGAACCTGTGAGTCCCTTAGCTAAAAAAGCTTGAATAATTGAAGAATTGGATGCTCAAAACATTTTTTAGAAGGGAAGAGAGAATTTTGGTTTGTAAGACTAAAATATTTGATATGTTGTCCCCAAAAATGAGTGATGGATTTTGGGAACAATAGCTGGCTCCAGTTGGGAGTAGAAACCAAAATCTCCAGTGCCTTCATGTATGCCATTGGGATACGGAGTCATGCTACCCAAAAAGAAAGGTGCCAAAAAGAAAAGAAAATGAACAACACAAAATAGAACTAAATACTATACAAATATACATATGTACAATTGATGTCACCTGATACTTCAAGGATTGAAGTGCTTCAGATGCTACCCATTATGAGGTAGTGAAAAGGGCATGCCATCTTGATACTTTAATATGAAACTATTTTTATCATTGAGTTGATGAGTAGAAAATGGGCTTCTCCATAAGGAATCAAATTTCTCATGCACTCCCTTTGGTTCTCTTCTCTTGTCCCATAATAGAACTTGATCACCAATTTGAAAATTATGAGTTTTTGCTTTCTGGTAGAAGAGCTTCTTCACCAAACTTTGATGCACAACAATTCGGTCCACCACCATAGTTCACTGCTCATCTAGCTCAATTAGGCACATGATCTTTTTATTGATGGAGCTTTCATATGTCTAATCTTCAACCACCTTTGCCAATTTCAATGCTAGCAATTCCAGGGTGATTGGTATCTCTGCATTGAGACCATACAAAAGTTATAAAAGTGACATACCTATTTCCATTTTGGGCATAATTTTGTCTACCCATAAAGCATCAAATAATGCTTTATGTTAGGTTCTTTGATTGTCATCCACTAGCTTCCTAATGATGGTCACCAGATTCTTATTGCTTTATTCTACTTGGTCATTCCCTTATGGAAAATAATCAAAGGAGTGGGAGAGGGTAATGCCATAATAAATATAGAATTAAGTAATCTCATGGGAAGAGAAATAGGTTGCATTGTCTGTCATAATCTTGGTTGGGACCCCAAACCTAGAAATGATGTTTTCCTTGAGGAAATTGCATACTACTTCTAAAGTAGCATGCTTGGCTAGAATAGATTCCACCTATTTGGTGAAGTAATCTATGGCTATAAGGACATAATAATGTCCAAAACTTGAAGACGGGTTCACAACACCAATGAAATAGATTCCCCATTGTTGAAATGGTTCTTCTATTACCACTGGCTTGAGAGGTAATGCAGACAATTTGGGTCTTCCAATGAACTGCTGGCATAGTTCACATCTTCATACCCATTTGTATGCATCTTGAAACATAGTAGGCTAGTAATACCTAGCTCATAGAATCTTATGGGCAGTCACAGGCATAGAAAAATGTCCTCCATAAGCCAAATTGTGGAAGGATTCCAAAAGATTATTTTGATACTCTTTATCCATATAGTGAAGGAACACTCTATCGAGGTTCCTCTTATATAGGTCATTGTCCCACATGACAAAGTTGGCAGCTTTCAACTTGACAGTTCTCTTTTCTTTATGAGACAGGTGAGCAGAACACTCACCATAAGTAAGGAAATGAGTAATACTTGAATACCACTCATTTGTGGTGGAGATAAAGAAGACTGTTGGTGTGTCTTTAATTTTTGCTTCTTCATACCCTATTTCTTCTAGTATGTTATCAACAATCAATTGGCAGAGACCCCTTCCCCACACAAGCTTCATTAGTTTGATAACAAGATCAAACTCTTAGATTTTAGTAATCTAGTTGCCCCTTTTGGTTCCAAACTCTTACTAAGTTAATATGGACTTGACTGTGGTATCAAGAACTAGAACAATAATGTGTGAATTTAGGATGTAAAAATAGAAGTGCTTTACTACCTTTACCATTGCATAAGCATGCTTCTCTAGATTTGAATATTTTAGTTTATGAGCTTTGAGAGGATAACTCATGAAGGATATGGGATTCCACACCTTCTTTTTTCTATTGAACCAGAATTGTTGAAAGTGTGTGCTCAGAAGCATAACTGTACATTGTGAAATCTTTGGTATAATCTGGAAAAACCAAAAAATTGGGGCATGGGTGATAGCTGTCTTGATGTCTCAAAATGCCAATTTTCCTTCTTCAGTCTAGCTAAAAGTGGCCTTTCCCTTCATCATGTCCACAATGTGGTGAGTCTTCTCAATGAACTCAAGAATGAACCTTCATAAAAAATTCACCTTTCTAAAGAAAGAGTGAACTACAGTCTTACTTGTGGGTAGAGTAAGCTCCTAGATGGATTTGACTCTATTTGAGTCAATCTTTATGCCTTTTCAAGATACAATGTGTCTGAGAAGTGTCCCTTTTTTTACCCCAAAAATATACTTCTTGGGATTTAGATAAATGCCATTCTAGCAACATCATTCCAGCACTTATTGCAAATGGTGTATATGATCAGGATGATGCTTGGAAAAGACTGTTAAATCATCAAGGTATACCATAATGAACTTACCCATTTCATGCCTAAAAGTAAGGTCCATTTCTATTTGGAAAATGGCACTAGCATTTATCAGGCCAAATGGCATTCTTTGATATGCAAAGGTGCCCCAAGGTATGATGAAGGTAGTCTTATGTTGGTCTGCTTCACCAACTTCCAATTGATTATACCCTGAGAAGCCATCCAACATTGATAACATCTCTGAACTAGTCACTGTCTGGAGGACCTGGTCCATGATGGGCAGAGGGTAGTTATCCTTTAAGGATGACTGATTCAAATTTTTAAATTCCATGCAAAGGTAAATTTCACCATTCTTTTTTCTCATAAGAACTATGTTTTCAATCCATGTGGAATGATGAATTGGGAAAATTATTCTAGCATTCAGCATTTTATATATTTTAGATAGAATAGTACCTAATATCTTTAGATTATATAGGGATTTGTACTTGAAAGGCACCAAATCACTCTTGAGAGAAATTTCATGGCAAATTTTTTTAGGCCTGAGTGACTTCAGATCATCATAGGAGTACACCAAAACATCCATGTAATGGTGAAGTAGGTCAGTAAATTTGAGTTTCTCCTTCGGAGTGCAACACTTCCCAATATTTACCATCTTGGGATTTTCCTTAGCACCCAAATTTATTTGATCAAACTCCTGGGAGGAGCTTGAATCTATTTGTTGCTATTTGATGAACCTATCATGTTTGTCAAATAGTTTCTCAGGGGAAACCAATCCTTTGGGAATTTTATTCCCTTTGAGCTATAGGAATTCTTCACCTGTGTCTAAACTTGTTTCAGGGGCTGATGCAAGTTTTTGAGGCTCACTACCTTCAAAGTGAAGCTGTTTAAAGCTATCTTTTTATTATAGAAAGGCGATGATTTGGTTATCACCATTGAACACTTTCCAATGATTGGCATTATTAGGCACACTTGGTTGAAGACTAGTTTGATAGTGTACTCGTCTCCCTTAAAATTTAGGTGAGGAACCAAAAGAGTTGTAGAAATAGCTAATGCATCAGCTTGACCATTGAATTCCTTGGGTACTGTATAGATACTAAAAGTATCAAAGCTTTCAATTTGATCCCAAACCAGATTATGGTAATGGTGTAATCTCTCATTTTTGGTTTGGTATAGGTTCTTGACCTGGCAAACCACCAGCTCAACATCTCCTTTGGCGTGAAGGAGTTTGACACCCTTATCTTGAGTGACCTTTAATCTGAGTAGTAGTGATTCATATTTAGTAGTATTGTTGGTATTACTAAACTATAATTTATAAGAAATGGGGAAAATATCTCCTTGAGGAGATATCAACACAATCTTGGATCCTAAATTAGTATAAGAATAGTTTCCATCAAATTCCAATATCCATACGTCATCAAGAACTGTGCTTTCCTCAAATTTCCTTTTAATTGGAGGGGATAATTCTTTTTCACTTGTACTACATTCTACAAACCCTTCTACTATTTCATCTGAACTAATTTTTAGATTGTCATCTTCAAAAGTTTCATCAACTCAGATAGGAACATCCTCTCTAGTCAGGATGTAATTACCTACGCTTGAAGACTCAAATAGAATTTGAGCTTCAAGTGTTGATGTTTGAGTGACAACATATTTTACTTCCTTCTCAAGGAGAAATCTCTGCATGACACCTTGACCAAGATCCTTGCTTTAGATAGGTTAGTACTTAACTCGCCACCAACATCCTTGCAAAAATTTTGCCCAAGAAGAATGATGTATGAGGCTAGAACATTGGCCACCAGGACTGCCATCTTAATTCTCTTGTCTAGGAATGCCGCAAATGCAAATTAGGCATCCTTTATTTGTCCCAGTAGTGGCACTTATTTGTTCTCCATCAAGAAACATCTCTTGAAGGTCTTGGTTAGTGTGAGTCTAAGAGATTCTACCACTTTGGTAGGCATGACATTGTCAGATGCACCTGAGTCTATGATATAATTGCTCAACTAGTGTCTATTTATCAATAGGGAGACATAAAATAGTTTTGTCCTCTCGAGAATAGTAGGAGTAATGACAAGGTAATTATGGGTGGACATGGGAGTTAATTTTGGAACAACTAGTCCTATAAGGACAACTTTATTCTTTACACACTGAACCAACTTATCCAACTGTTTAGGGTTGGACTACAAGAATTCAAATTAAGACATTTGAAATTTGGTTTTCTTAACATGCTTAATTATATCAAATTTTTGAAATGAATTAAGAATAGGGGAAGGTAGTTCATCCCTTTGGTTTTTAGGAGGGGGTACTAATCTATGAAATTGAAATTGAAGGTGAAGGCATACTTGAGGTACTTACTTTTTTAGGGATCACTAGGTCCTTTGATTGAAAAGGCAGAGTGGTACTCTACTTAATAATTGAAATTGTTGGTTGAGATTCCTCCTCTATTTTTTCCTTATTAGCTTGTTGGGCTGACTAGTTCTAGGACTGGGTGAATACAACGTATGATCCATCAAATGCTTCACCTTTACTTCTAGGTTCATCTTGGTAGTTCAGTAAACTAATGTTGGAGTTGCCAGTTGATTCTTCTTAGTTTTCTACAAAGAGATCAATGTCATCTTCTAGGTTTAACTCAGGCTAGAAGGAGAAATTAGATTCTTTTTCAAGATATCCAACTGTTGAATTGGTTGGAGGTGCTTCAATGGCAAGTTTCCCCTAAGGGGGAGGAAGATGATTTAGCTACCCTTGATTCTTTGCAGTGTTTCCTTGGTATGACTAATTTAAAAAATTTCTCCTTGGTATATCTCTATACAAAGGAGCAAAAAACATCCCTTGCGCCATTTACTTTTTGAGAGCTAGTAGCTCATTTACCATCTTTTACACCATTGGATCAGTGGTGCTTGTAGATGGATATTCAAAAGATGAAGAAGATTTTTCTTTTTTAGGATCTCTCCTTATTTTCCCTACCAAGATAAGATCATCTTCCACCTCAGTAGCCAAATATTGCACTGCAGCAAGGTCTATGTGGCTAGTCCATCTCAATAGGAAACTCACTTCAAGTAGCTATGAATTGATGAAGAAGCATTTGAGATTCTCAGCTTTTAGCTGACCAATGGTAAGAATTATGTTCCTCAGCTTGTCAAACTTGGCTATGAAGTCCCTCATAGGTTCATGAGGTTCTTTCTTCATTTATGTGAGCTAGGCCAGTAGGGCATGCACATCTTCTACAGGCTTGAACCTAGCTTTAAATTTGGCTTTGAGGGTGTTCCAGTCAATCATAGTTTGTGCTTGTAGATGATAAAACTAGTCTGTAGCAACACCTTGCAATGTTTCCACCAAAAACTTGACTGCTACATCCTCATATTCCATGCCTATCACACCATAGGCTATGTTAAAGGCTGTAATATGTTCATTAGGATGAACTCTCCCATCACCAAAGAATTTAGGGAAATTCTTCCTTGAAATGTGAGGTAGATCATGTAGAGGTTGAGTTAGATTGAGTGGACCAAAAGAGTTACCCCAAGGGCCTTGAACTTCCATGATTTGACTACTAAAGGGAGGGATAACAAATGTTTGAGGGGTATGTATTGACAAAGCTCTGCTAACAGTAGAAATGGATGCTTTGCCTAGTATTGGAGACCTAATTTTGGTAGGAGGAAAACTCCTTATTTGTTGAAGGTGAGATGGAGAAGGGAAAGGATCAAAATCACTTTGTTGTACCAACTTGAATACAGGGTCAACAATACCTTTGGATCTCTGGCTTCTTGTATACCATGGATTTTCTAAATTGTAAAGTAAAAATAGAAAAGAATTGACACTACTTTAATTTGGAGCTTGAGGCTTCAAACTACGCATTCTTCCTCAACAGAGTCACCAAAAATTGTTGAGTGAATATTTTGTCACCAGTTAACTGATGGGAAAAATAGGTTGTTTCAACCACATCATAAGGAGATTAATCAGCCAAATGTGTAGGTTTACCATATCAAAAAAGGACAAATTTCTCTTCTCATCAAGGGGAGGTTCCCTATAAATATGAGGTGCTATATACTATATATATATATATATATATATATGCTAAAAATACCACTCAGGGGTAGGACAACACCATCCATCTCTCTTTTTTTAGAGATGATGTTTACAAACATAGGAGAATCCTAGTGAATACATTGAGGGTAGTTCTCTTCTTTTAGAAGTGGTCTGTAGCAAACAACAAGAATTCTTTCTGGTAGTTAAAGTAACAAGGAATAGTAACCAGAAAAATGAGGTGTAGCACAAAGTCTCCACCTCAACTACCAAAGAGTGAAATATGAAGGACAATAGGGGCACAAATTTGTCCCAAGATCCTTTACACAAAAACAAAAAAACAAACACGCTAAAGACAATTTTGGCAGCACAAAATCTCTCCATAGTTAGCTTTAAGACACCTTCCTAATTACTTCCACTAGTTCTACTTATTTAATCAAAAGGACAAGAATGCATTTAGGAAATAGACATAAGAACAATTTCCTCAACAACACAAGCTATTCCAGCACAAAGTCTAAAAGGTCACTTGCTTTCTCATTCAAATAACTAAATATGATTAACAATCTAAGCTCAAAGTCTCAGTAATGCCTTTCAATTTGGGTAGAGTTTTGCTTTTGATAACAAAAATATCTCCTTTGCATAAAAATAAGAGATTATAATATATAGCAATCAAGAAAGACTTGACACTTTATTTCATAGAATGGCCCATGCTGCATTCAATTCCTTGAATGCATTTTTAGTTTTGTTAAGGGGCCATGCTAGAACAGGGCATCGGCCTTAATTTTGGCATGTCAATTCATCTCATATGTCCCCTCCAAAGTATAGGCTACTTGGTCTTCTACCTGATATTAGCGTAGCTATCCACTTTGCCTTTACTCAATGGAGAAAAATAGGCCACGTCCTTGAGTTCTTGAGCTCTCTAATGCCCACCTGGTGGACTATTTCACCAAATAGAAATAACTCATGTGTAGATATTTCTAGTCTTTCCCTATATCTTTCCCTCTTCCTTGTTGTAATTTGAGCTCTCAGGCTATCTTCTTACCTTCAACAAGCTCTTTTGGCTTCTTTCTTCAGCTGCTCACTGAGTTTTGTCTTCAGATTCTGTGCCATATGTAAAAATAAATGGGCATTTTATTACCTTGAATTTGACATCTACAGGGACATCATTGGTCACTTGGTCACTCAAACTAATTTGAACCTTGAACCTTTGAACCTTTAAGGTGCATCAGTTCAATGGTTCAATGGTTCAGGCGGTCCTATCAGCACCTTGGTTCAGTCACTTCTTTGGTTCAATCACTTTCTTTCTTATTTAATTGAACCATCTCTTCAAACTTGTCTCTGGAATCTTTTGCTTCCTTCCTTCACTTGAATATTCCTTTTGAACTTTGAAATTCTTTGAACATTTGAACTTTGAACCATTTTGGTTCAAATTTCAATGGTTCATTCTCTTTCTTAGAATCCTTTGGTCCTTCAAAGTTTCTAGATCCTTTTTCTTTTCCATTGAACTCATTGAACCTTTGAACTTTGAACCATTTTGGTTCAAGGTTCAATGGTTTAATGGTTCATTCTTTGCTCTTTGAATCCTTTATTTTTATAAGTCTCTCAAAATTTTATTGAACTCGTTGAACCTTTGAACTTTTAACTCTTTTGGTTCAATGTTTAGTGGTTCAATGGTTCAATCTATTTTTTGTTTGAAGCCTTCTTTTCATTAAGTCTTTTGATCTTATTGAACTCGTTGAACCATTTTGGTTCAAGGTTCAATGGTTCAATGGTTCCACCTTCACTTTTTGAAGTCTTCTTTTCTTTAAGTCCTTTGAAGTTGTTGAATTTTTTGAAGTAGTTGAACTTTGAACTTACTGAAGTGCTTAACTCTTTAAGTCTACCGATGTCATTGAACCTCTGAACCCATGGAACCTTTGAGCCTTTAAAGTGGGGTTCAATGGTTCATTCCATTTGTTTGAAGCCCATCACTAAGTCTTTTGATTGAACCTTAGCATTGAACCAACCTTGAAAATGCCTAAGCGTTGGGAACTTGTTTCTTTGTGAGAGCTCACTTGTTGAAGTTGTTGAACCTACAGGTCCCTTAGCTAAAAAAGCTTGAATAATTGAAGAATTAGATGCTCAAAACATTTTTTAGAAGGGAAGAGAGAATTTTGGTCTATAGGACCAAAATATTTGATATGTTGTCCCCAAAAATGAGTGACATATTTTGGGAACAATAGATAATAGCATGGTTATATTATCATTTTATTACATAGCATGGTTTTCATATTACATAGCATGGTTAGCTTATCTTTTTGAGATAAGGTGACTATCACCTTACATTTGCCTAACCTCATAAGGGGGAAAATATCAATGGGGGAATGATATAGAGACATGAGTTCACATACACATATGGCTATAAAATTTTGATACAATTTACATGATTTTGATATATATTTGGGTCAAAATCTTATGAATTTGGCACCAATTTTATAACTTTGAGATAAAGAATTTCAAATTTGTGATAGATAATATACATAGTTTACATAGTATAGGTTACATTTTTATAGATAATTTAGCTTGAGATACATTAGAGGTGCATATTCCATGTAGATGAGCCAAATCACATAAATATTTAGATTATATACACAATTCTGCACTAATCTTACCAAGAAGCATTGATTGAGCTTTTATATGTCTAGGGTAGTTGGCTCCCTTAAGTAGTGTAATTGAGATTAAATTCACTCAATGTCCTTTTAAATAATTCCATTTTTCATGTTGATATGGTTATACCATTTGACCTTGGTGAGATTAGTTGCATTGTGTATACACTTGAGCTGTGCAATTAAGATTCAGTGATATCGCTGGCCATGGCATAACTCATCTTTTCACTAGATTAGGTACATGATCACCCTATAATTATCCTCTTCACATCTCCAAGGTTTTTTTTTTAACCTCTTTCTCCAATTCTTTATTAAAGAAGCATCATTATCAAAGTAAACTAACAAGGGGAAATATGGTTACATCAACACACAAGTATACTCCTTCCTTGCTCTCTTTTATTTCAAGTATTTCAATTATTCAATTTTGTATTATATGAAATAAATAAATTATAACATGATATTGGTTTTAGTTAATTCAAAAATAGTAAATTCAAATGGGGCTCAATTTCAATCAAGTTATGTTGTACACACCATGATACACATTTATTTCTTTTAACCTTGTCATTTCATCTTTATGAATCAATATATTAAGGGGGGTGTAGATGATAAATATGGATTTTATATGATAAAATAGTTTTTCACACTTGAAAAACATCACTCATGGATCAACCCTTTATTTTATGATCTTTTTTACTACTAAAAGTCTCATGTTTGCCATATCACTATGATTATTTATACTTATCTTATAGTTTGACCCTAATATTCTAATTACCTAGATCACCTATAGCCTAAAGTCTACATAAAAAATAATTAATATCATACTTTCATAGTTACAAATATTCACAAACTTCCCATTATTCTGAACACTACCATCTAAACTAGGACACTAGTATTGATGCTAGTGTCTCAGGTCTGACACTAGTGTTCGAGCCTTACAAATGATCAAATTTGAAAATATTTTGACATGTATGGGTAAACCTACTTACCATAATTAAACACCCCATGAGATAATTCAAAAAATTGTGGTATAAATATAAATCAAATACCATTCATTATCATCAAGTACCTATTAGGTACACATCTATCTTATACCAAGCAAAATCACCTCTCAAACTTCTAAATGTACCCTATTCTTCACTATTTCCAAATTAGTTGTAGGAGAAATATTATTATAGTTATGAATCTTTCATATAATAACCCATGGTCAATATTTTTCAAGTTACAAGATAAATCACTACATGCACTCACGTATAAAATATTGCACAATTATTCACACACAAGCCCAGATAAGGAGGAAAACTACATCTATTTGAGGCCCTCTTTAGAGTATTGGATACATGGTCACCACTAAATAATATAGGGGTATTTTAGTATATATATACTTACTTTGAGCCCACTAACCCTTATTTTTCAAGGTGGCATACCATAATCATAGGACCCAAGGTTTTGAGCTACATACAAATATCTAGACCATGTATGCACAATCTGAAAATACAATATGCAAGGTGACAATGAACCCTAATAGGTATAGGCATAATTTATATAAAATTAACTATAATTAATTTTTGATATAGGTTTAAAAATTAGGAGAGAATCATCGATGCTAGTTACTAGATTATGATTGTAGTTTATAGGCAGCCAGTGAGCTAATATTCAAAATTTGACAAATCCTTACAGATCATCATCAGGCCTTCTTGTACACCTAAATTTTATAGTTTTACCCATGATTAAATGAATAAAATATTTTTTTATCTTTTCTTTATGTTTATCATTCAAATTATGTTTTGGCATTTTACTTTATTTGTTTATCATCTTTTAATAATTTAACATTGTATTAAAATATTATGAATTTGAATTATTTAATTGGATTGCTTTTGGAATATTCTATTCCTTAGTTGATTAGGGTATAATTTAAAATAAATATTTCCCAAAAAGGGTTAAAAAAATTCCTCACTTTAAATGTTGAAATTTACACTTTCATGATCAAATGTAATATAGTCATGGTTCTTACCAAATGTGGCCCACATTATTTTTATCCATTTCCTAATATTTCATTGTATTGATCCAAACTATGATCATTGTGAAATATAAAATAATGTGTTTTTATCCCAAGTTTTAAGGTAAAATTGATAAATACAATGTATTACTTAGGCTTAGTAATCTTTTTAAAATGTTAAACATCATATTCAAGATATTTAAATAAATGTCACACTACATACATTAATTTCATAAAATTTTGCAATCTCAACATTTTTACATTTCATGCCATCTTTGTAAGGGATAAGAACCAAAGGCTCTATATATGAGGAATAATTTTGACATGCATCATTTAAAACCACACTTATTACATTAACCTTTTTAGGTATATCTTATGATTAAACTTCCTTCTTAAGAAACCCTTTCTTAATGATGCTTTCTTGCTTAGCGTGGTCTTCTTTTTGCAACCTTTATTTTTGTAACATATCTTTTTTTAGATTTTATTATTTTAATCTCTATTATTTTAAACTTTATTTTTCCTTATGCAATCTTTCCTCTTGTTCTTTTTTACTCATTCCTCGAAAGATGAAATAATAGTTTGAGTTTAATGATTAACTATAGAAGATGTGTTATTATAATGGTGGTTTAGTGGATGTATTTAATGTATGATAACTACTATCAATAATATTTTGTATTTTGGTCTTAAAATCCTAGATTTTATTAGTATGATGCCCATGCATTCTATTATAATCACAATAATATTCATATTTTTGTGTATGTCATGTAGGAAGTAAGGTGATAAATTTGTTATGAAACATATTCTTTAGAGTTTCACTTGGGGAAATATTAGCCTTATGTGAAGTTGTTGACCCATGTTACTTTTGAACCCATACTTGAGATGTAATTTTTTGTGCCACATAAGTTTTAGATGGATAACCAAATATGCAATGACACTAATATGCTCAAAATTTGTTACATGCACAATCTTGTATTCAAGTGATGTAATATTTATAAATATATCCTTTTATAATGCCTCTAGGGTCTGCCTCATAATAGTTATCTAATCCAAAATAGCCACATTAGACAAAATACTAGTCATCAGATGGGAAGATTTAATATTCATACAATCTTTGTTATAATTAGCTGCATCATAATTTTTATATAATTCTATATCAATCTTATTTTCTTTCATATAATGAATTTGAAATGGGATAGAAAAGAGTTATAATTTGGCATCTCCATTAGTTGTTCTATTTCATTAACTATTAATTTTGATTTAATAAATTCTTTATTTTGAGACCCTGTATGAGGAGGATTAAAAATATTCTAAAGATAATTCATAATGAAGAGAATAACTTCATAGTCCTTGATTGTGTGGAATAAATGGTCTAAATATTGAAAGATCATAAACATTATATATTAATGTAATGGATCAAACAAACTTTTCTTGAAATGTATTGTAACTCATTATTGGTCATACAATTTTCCATATTATAAATCATGGTATTAAAATGAAACACATGATTGAAAATAAATCAATTGGTTCTTGATTAATTTTTAAAATCTAATCATAAGATAAATTTTCACTAATGTAACTAAAATTTTTATTATAAATTATTTGACGAAAGGGTTGAATGCCTGCATTAGGTGAAAAGGAAGATTATATAACCATGTTAATACACAATCCTTTAGACTCCTTGAAAATAAATTGGTAAATAATTAATCCTTTTATGCATAAAATAATCATGTTTCATGGAAAAAATTAAGATTTTACTGTTATCACTTGAAATATACACCCATGTGTGAAGGCCTCTCGCATGAGCTAATGTGCAGCTCTTCCACACCTAGTGCATTGGACTTACATGCTAGAGAGATATTATATGTATTGATATAATAATGGGATCATCCCCTATGGTGTGGAAATCTTGAACTCCTTGGGATGAACCTCTTGAGTAGGTTGACTTCCTTTTATTTTAGATGTACCTAGTTTAGGACCAACACATAGACCTACAAAGAGTAGAATGAAATCTATAGATAATGCTAGACCTAAACTCAACAAATGATAAAAATGAGGGAAAAGGTAATTTATTAATAGAATGTAAAAGTAAGATATTTATAGAATGTAAAAGGTGATGCACCAATAATAGAACAAGAACCTCACCCACTTAATGATAATAAAACTAACAAACTAGTGACTAGATATTTAAATTGGGTGCACTACATAAGTGTTTCACATGGAGATAAGGGAACATAATGTAGCATTATGAGGGATGAAAAATAGTCCATAGATAGTTCCTACACATACCCATGTATACATAACATGATATTTTTAGAAACTTTTGATTCCACGTAGAGGTGCAAAGGGAGGACAATAATGAGAGGGACAAAAATACACAGACAAGGATCAATAATCATGAATGCACATAGAAATAGAGGATGAAGGAAAGTAATTTGTTTTAATTAATTTCAAAGTCTAATCCAATATTACAAACTCAAATAATTATATCTTTATTATATAAAGAGAGGGTTCTTAGAGGGCAAATTTTGGTAGCATTACAGTGCCCAAAAAATGGTGACCATTTTATAATAAAAGTTAGGGTTTATATAACACTGGGAAAGGCCCTACATAATAAACTCACCATTGGAGGTGTTATATGAAACTTGAATTTAAAAATGATGTCTAAATCCCAAGCTCGATTAAGATCATCAAAGTCTTCACAATAACTGCTATGGTCCATGCTTATTCTTTGATCATGTAAATATTTGGAAGGTCATTCTTGGATATTTAGGTAGCCTACATGTTTATTAAGTATAATTTGATGCTCTGATATCCACTTTTGCATTTAATTCTATTCATATTTGACCCCCTTTATATCTAATTAGGGTCAACTACCATCCCCTTTTATGGTGGTCACTTGTCAATCCACTTGGACTAGCCCATTGATGTGGGACTACACAGGTATATCTTTGGGTTCTTCTATGTTACCTTATGCATGGTAAGGATTAACACACATTCCTATCTTTTGGGGACTAGGTGTGAATTAAGAACTAGTTATAGGCATAGATAAACACTTATTTGATGTGTAAACCTATGATGATTATTGAGTATGGGCATGGA
The DNA here is from genome assembly GCA_037957365.1 of Torreya grandis. Classification (NCBI taxonomy): domain Eukaryota; kingdom Viridiplantae; phylum Streptophyta; class Pinopsida; order Cupressales; family Taxaceae; genus Torreya; species Torreya grandis. The sequence goes on from JARHVA010000323.1 coordinate 152,912, forward strand.
TGAGAAGTGTCTATACATAGACTTGTTTTTAAGAAACTTGGCATTGAGCAAGTGTGTAACCTCTTATGTAGTCCTTATGAGTTTAGTGCTTATTGAAGGGGTGACTTGGAGAGTCAAAATTTACTTTGAATCACATATACCACCATGAATTGGAAGCTTATGAGCTATAAAACCTATAGTTTAGGAATATGTCACTATCTCAAGTGCTAACAAGTTATGAAGCAAAGGATGTGAATATGTTAAATGATTAGATCTAGAATCACCTTACTCAAGCTATAAAATCTTAGTCTACTCGAGGGAATATTTATTAGGTGAGGTTGATGATGTAATATGTGGTCATTATAGGATCAACATAGGTTTGTTGTTTAGTAATATATATGGAAATCTAAGGGAAGCCTTATGTTCCCCCATACCTTGGGTAGTGTAGACACTAGAATTTAATCAGTATATGTTTTAAAAATTCTTTTTATTAACATAGTTACCTTACTTGGTCAATTTACCATTATGATAACACACAATCTCTAAGAAAGCCTTAAAAGTCTTCAAATTATTGAGAACATCTTCCAGCCTTCCCTATTTCATCTATATTCATACCTACTCAACATATACTTTATTTTCATTCTTATTTTATAATATTTTTCTATTTATAGACAAGTGTACACTAGGTAGACAAGGGTACACCACACACATGTCCAATAGTGTATACTTATCAACCATGCTCTAATTTCTATATTTTTAAAATGACACACTCCCTAATAGATTTCATAGTGCATGTCAATATGTCAATTTCCATAGATATTCTAAATATATCTCTATAAAATCACATTAAGGGTCACACTTGAAAGGAGATAAATCTCACTGTTAAAATCTTCTCTTTTATGATTTCAAAAACATCTACCTTCTAAGTAAAGACTTCTATTATAATTTTTTGCAAGTTTATAGTCCTTGGCCAAGTCTAGCTTTGTTATATTATAGGTTGAATGCATTATTTTATCAAGCATTCTAATTAAATTTTTTAGTTACATTCATATTATATTCCCTAAAGGGATAACTACATTAGCTTGAGGCCCTTTGGGCTATGTAAGCAACACTTAGTCAACAAGGGGTTTTATGAGGATATCTTAGCCACTCCCACATCCCCCATTTTTTACCTTTTTGCATTTGATCTTATTTATGTGCTTATGCAAGACTAGGGTTCTAATTTTATATGGTTTTTTTTACATCAAATAAAATTCTACATATAAACTTATTTAATTTATTTATAGGTGAACAAACCCATATTTTTAGATCTAGTGTATAGTCCAACAAGGTAAAGTCATAGTAAAGGACAATGACACACTACACTCATATCCACCTCTTGTGGATTTTTCCCAACATCCCAATAGACATAAATCCTCTATTTTTTGATTCATATGTGTTTTCAAGTTATATAATGTAGTCACAGCTTATAAAATGTTAACACAATCATAAATAAATTAGTTTTAAGGATAATTCTCTAACCCTAGCCCTAGTTTCTATGTTTAGCAATTTAAAATTTTTGTAAATTATAAATGTCTCTATATTTACTATATTTTATCTTATATATCAACTTAGATCAGATTTAAATAGTTTACATTTCTAATAAGGGTTAATTTTACTTCATAATTAATTTTAGTGTAAACAGGTAGACATCATAGTTGTAAGGGGAATTGTAGATGTAGGAATATAATCAATAATAGTGTTTTGGACACTTATGGTGGACTTAGTACCTCTAAAATGTAAATTATTAAGAATGAGGAGATCATGTTTTTGTTCATTATTATGTTCATTGTAATCATTTTTAGGTTTGACATGCATACAAAAACCATGAAGAGGATTTGTGGGAGGTGGGGGGGATGGGGAGGAGAATTAAGAGAAAAATGTAAAGAAGTAGAGGAACTAGGATATTCTATTTTAGAATCATTTTGTTCATTTTATTCTTAACTATCTGATTTGTTATTGAACCAATCCTCTTTATATTCATATTAAAAATCAATTCCTTCATAATTTTATTCTTCATGTATATAATTAACATTATTAAGCGTACAAACTTGATTATTTTTCCATTCACTATCATAAACATAAGGCATAATATTGATAAATGATAGGGAATCCACATGATGAGGGACAATGGGGTTTTAGATTGGTCACTAATTTTGAATTTATCAAACCCTAAGAGAGTAAGTGATACAAATGTAAGGCCTATTCCCAATAGGAAATCAAACATATAAATAGTTCCTTAATAAGGGTCAAATAAATAATTGACCACTCCAAGAAATTTGTGAGGAGTTTTTAGAACCAAAATGAGGTTTTTGATAAAAATATTAGATAAATAGAACTTATAAACTATTTTGAAAATAGGTTGACCCTTCATCCTCTAGGCCCAATTTACTAAAAATAGAAAGTTATAAATTATAGAAAATATGTATAGTATTTTGGTGAAAAAAATAGGTTTTTTAATCTACTCCATAAGAATATAAAAATAGTTAGTGTTTGAAAAAATATATCTATTTTGATTCAAATATAAATCAATCAAGAAATAACCCTAATGGAGTAATACCTAATACGTGAATAGGCATGAAACACTAGGGAAAAAGGCGAAATCATAAAATTTTCACCTATGAAAATGGAAAAAAATAGGAATCAGGTCTAAAATTCAAATCCTAAGGCTAAAGTATAAAAACCCCATAGAGAAGGATAAAATCCTAAAGGAAACCTAGGGTTTAACAATGTTCATGCAATATATGGGTTACTAATATATTTTACCATAATTTAAATTGTACAACCCTAATTAAGATATAAAATTGAATGTAATTTATATTTTTAAGTATGATGGATAATAAATTTTACAAGTCGTATGTGCTAAATATATAAAGTAATAAAGAAATAAAGATACTTATCTTTCTTGATTTACTAACTGACTATGATTGACTTTTGATAGTGGGAAAGGGCTCAAAGCAAGATTGTGAGTCACTCAAATTAAAAAATGACTATTTGTGCACACATGATCAATAATTTCATAATGGGGAAAACTTTGACTCTAACAACTAAGGTTGACATTATTATTTTGGGTTGATTGGCTCTTTGTGACCAAATAATTAGTTGTACCTACTTATAATACCTCTACGTGTGTGATCTTGATGCCTAACTATGTGTGTAACTTTATAAATTAGTATCCTTCTCCTTGAAACCTAGGTTTTCTTATGTAAGGTGGAAACCTAGGTTTTCTTATGTAAGGTGGAAACCTATAAAAAATTGGGAATTTTAATGGGTTGAACTAACCCCAATCACCCATTTTGATGATTAACTACTACCTACATATCTAATAGTCCTAAGAGGCAAGTCAAGCCACATGTAGTTATTCCCCTTAATTTGATTATGTAATTATAATTATTTGATATATTAATGCACCTAAAATTTGGATATTGATACTTAAAAATATTTTCTCTTGACTTGGGTTGGTGTGTTTTAAACTTGGCTAACAAATTCTCCTAGTGGCCAATTTATAATTTGGGAAGGATAAGGAAACTTTTCTCAATGTGCAGTAGTGTATATCCTTGATAAATAAATTATAAGTGGGTAACAAGTTTGTATTTTGTTTTTATTTATATGAGTCTATTTGATTAATTTATAATGCCACCAACATGTTAGGAAAATGGCCTAACCCATAGGAATTATTTAATTAAAAAAATAACCATTGTTAGGTGAGGGTCACTAACATCACCCTCAAGTCAATTTTGTTGAAAATTTTGTCTAAGACTAATAGTAGTGTCTATGAGATAGGAATGTGGATATAATAATCTATAGATGTTTGAGTAAGATATTGAGTTGGTTTTTCATAGACTAAGATGTTCATGTAGGTGATTGATAATAAAAATGGGAGGTTCATATTCATAACAAGTATGTGGATATGAGATAATGGTTAAAAAGATAAATATATAATCACACAATTATTGTATAGTAAAGGTAGGTCAAAAGTGATGTTGTCAAGTGTATAATACTATATTTTAGTATCAATAGGTTGCATCCAATATTCAGTGTTAAACTACTTGGGCCATATTTTATATCCCTCTTACACGCTTCACAAATTGGTGAATAATTAAAGATCAAAAATTTATAGCATGATTGTTCAACACCATTCAATATTGATCAGGTCATATATATAATGGTAAACAATATCAAAAATCAAAAAACACCCTTATATTGAGTGATCAAGGCATGATAATTTTCTCACAAAAAAAAGTGTTAACAAGGAGTTAGATTCAACAAACCTTTTTGCATTTGGTTAAATACTTGTTATTTTCCTTTATTCTAGTTTTTACATAGAATATGTATAAATGAGTTACAATTGAATACATCTAAGATTATATGGCTGAAATACATTATGCAAAACTATCTAAGAGGCTAATTAAAGTAAATAATTAAATATAAGCTAAAACAAAGAAATGAATTGGCAAAGAGGTTAAGAAATGATCATACCTTGAATGTTATATATACCATAGAATGTATTCTAAATATGTTGATAATACTTGACCTAATTTTGAGTTTTTGGACCTACATACTACTCTGGAACAAATCTTTACATTATATAATGGTTCTATGAAAGTTCAACTAGAACAAGCCTGATCATTTCATTCTTGTCACTATACCACTAGGTGTGTTCTTATAGGGTTTCAAAGTCTAGGGTTTATGTTAATTGTGCATTATGTCTCATTGATTATGACTATACCTTTACCAGTATATGTGATGCATATAATATGTTATATGGTTAAATATTATATTTGACCTAGCTTGTACATTCCAAAATAAAATAAAAGTACTGGAGTTAGGTAACCATCTAAGTAACATTGTAAATTATGTATTCCACATGTTCATAATCAGACCTCCACATAGTTCATGTGGTGTGTGTATGAAATATCCTGAGTAAGGCTTTTAACCTCATCTTCCTTATAAGTGATTAATGAAACTACTGTAGTCTAATTAACTTGTTTTGGCAAAAAGGAATTTGTAAAGAGAGTAAGGTATATAAGTGTTGTGAATGTGCAAGAATTGATTCAATGAATCACTAATTTAATGGAGAATCTTAGAATTAGTCTTGAACCTTGCTATATTTATGTGTTAAATATTTTTTCCCTTATCTTTAGTTCTCTAGTTCTAATTGGCTTGGCAAGACCTTGCATTTATTAGATGATGTAGGATAAGTAATGTGCAGTATCTAACTTTAGAAAATACAAATGGGAAGGGTTAAGGCTTATGACAAATGGTAATAAATAGATGAACCCATAAATATAAAAAAGACAAATATTCATGGAAATTGGTTTGTCTAAGATGGGACCACACAACCACATGTTTTTCTAGGATATGAGTTACACTACTTTTTCAAGGCAAGGTTGGCTAGTGGATAAGATGTAGTCCAACTTTACTAAAAAATACCTTTTGGATAAGTATTAAGGTTCTTTTAAGTTCTATGGTAAAAATATAGACTTATGTGGGGTTGGGACCAACATATAAATGGGTTAAAATGTATAATTTTGATAAATAAGTTAAATTAGGAGTAAAATATGGGAATAAACGTTTTGTGCCAAATTTGGGTGTCTACATAATGTCCCTACTTTGATGTGGTTATGTGGGTAAAATGCATGTTTATATCAAATTATAAATGCAAATAATTTTAAATATTCACCTTTCCCTACCTAAGGATGATTCAAGGGTTTCAACCTCATCCATTATTGATTTTTACATTTACCTAAAATAAGTGCCCATTATTATAGGTAATTAATTTTCTCATTATATATTTCAAAAAAATTAAATATTTTGTAATTTAAAATTTGAAATTATCTCTTGAAATTGAAATGAAACATATGAAAGAGTTCACCTATTTGGTATTTCCACCATAATTTATCAATCCACAGACTTTCATAGGTGTTAAAAACATATCCCAACACTTTCTCACAATAGTTAATAGTGTCAACCACACACATCCTAGATTTTTGAAAGTGCTTTAAACATAGATAAACCACTCTTATAAAATTCACAACACCCAATCCACTTCTTGATTAAGGAAGTAGAGAAATTATCTAATCAACAATCATTTCATTTCATCTTGAATTTTGAAAAATAAATTTATATATGCCTAGTTTTTAATGTGAGGGATGAAGACCCTATTGATATAATCACTCATCTAAAAATAAATATGTTAAAATAACCATATGATAGGAAAAATATTTTATTCATCATGAATTATTATTATTGTGCAAGGATATATATCACTATGTAATAATATGATGAAATGGGAATTTCCCCAAGCTAGGACATCATGTCTATGAAATTGGACCATCCAAGAGTGGGCACACAGTTTGAAATTTAGTATTATGTAACTTTTGTATCTGCATAAAATTTTCTCAAAATGTATAGTGAAAAACACATATTTATAAACCATGGATAATGAAAACATATAGCATAACTAAAGATGTAATATGTGTAGAGCAATGTTTTTGAATTTTTCTAATTTTGGTATGTTTCCACCCCTTGATGGATACTATATGAGCTATGTAGTTTTCATGCATGATAAGCATAACATGATACAATGTTATGAACTTGATTGATAACAAATTAATATAATGAATATGTACTAAATGGAAAGAGAATAACAAGACTGCATTGAAAATGATAGAATCTCACTACAAAGAATTGGTGCCTCTTCGAGAAGGAAACCTCATTTGAGCACATCTAAATACAAAATAATCAATAGATATCCTTTATTATTAAATAGTCATCTATTTAATATATTATACTCAACACAACTACTACCTCCCATACACATGAGATAATTATAAATAGAAAATGGGAAAACTTAAAAAGCATGTGCTTTTGAGCTTTTATTAATAATACTAACACAAACTAGAATAACTAAGACAAAGGCATCCTAACATGCCTTCATGCTTAAAAAATATTTGTCCTCAAATCTTGAGATGAGGAAAATACTACTTTAATTGGATTAAGGGTTCCCATGTTACATCTTATGGTTTCATGTTGCACCATTATACCAAAATATTGGTGATAGTATGATTATAGATCTAGCAGAAGAGATTTTTTGAGGATGGATTCATGTTATAATAGGATAGATCCTTTATTTTCAAGATATAGGAGTGTCAATTGGGTTTGAACATGCTAACTAGTGACTTTTATTCAAATAAGATACATATAAAATTGGATGGATCTTGGAGGAGGATGGAATCTCTAACTTGTATGCTATAAGACCAATCTTGGAAATCACTTATAAAGGCCATAAATATTCCATGAAAGTTTTTATGATCTTTTAGTTTCAAATAAAATTACTTATAATGATATATATAGATAAAAACCATGTTACCAATAACAAAATCCTATTAGATGATTAGTGTTGATTAGCTTATTGCTTCATGGAAGTTTATGCTAGATTGAGGTTATCTTTGAGAGTATGAAGGATAATGTCACATGCATGGAGTGAAGAATCAAATACATACACCTTGGAGCTACTTGGAAGGTATGTTTGAATAAAATGTGGTGGTTTAATGTAAAAGACCTCATATGGGGTCATTTTGGTGGAAATATGGTATAACAAGTTGTACCACCATTTATAAAGTGGTATCCATTTGATCTAGTGAGTCTATTGATCAAAAGAAAGAAAAAATTAAATAAGTATGTAAGCATGTTTTGATAATTTCTATTTGATCATCAATTTTTGGATGGTAGGCATAACTAATTTTAATTTAGGTTCCATATAGGTGGAAAAGTTCATTCTATAAGTGACTAATAAAATTGGAATTGCGGTCACATAAAATTGAACTAGTTATCCCATGGAAGTGGATAATCTGATTGAGAAAGGTTTGAACAAGAGTGGAGGAATCATTGAATCACTAATTTACCACAAGACTTGGGTAATACCTCAAAAAATTCCATGGAAGTATTTGGCCATACCTGAGTAGGGATAAACAAGGGTTGGAACATACTTGGGGTGGAGAAAGTTTCACCTTTATTGCACTGACACATTTTAAATTATGATATAACCTATTTGATGTCCTATTTAATGCCTTCTAAAAACTTTTGGTAGATAATTTATCAAGTTTTTAAAAATTAAGTGGTTGGTTGATGGAGAGGAATGCAACTTAAATATAAGTTTATATTACAATGTTAATTATGGTGCCAATACAAATATCATTTATGCCTTAAATGGTGACCAACCCAATAATAGTTTGGTTGAGAGGAAGGCTTAATGGTCACTTATTGAATGAGTTGTTGAATTTAGGTGTAACATAACCATTCTTATTATACCTAATGCACCCAATCTTGTGTGGGAAAGGATAATGTGCATAAGGTTGTTTATTCTTCATACTTATAAGATAACACCTATATGAAAACACTATATTTACCATTCTTATTGGTAATATCATAGTCATATCCAATTAATTTTATTACCCAATTTTATTCCTCAAGTGAAGATACTCTTTATTCCAAGAATTATTTGAGGTTATGGTGATTAATTTTGATGCAAATATGTCTCCCTACTAGGTATGGACACCACTTGTTAACAACATGAAGTATAGTTAGCACATGTTTCTCATATGTGAAATGAGAAACTTTATTCCCCATAAATGTCTTACTAGTGAATTTTAGGGGTTGAAACTCCTACATTAGAACAAATCCAATGAAAATTTTAGAGGAATCACTTTTTATGTCAAATGGCTTAGAAAAATCAAGCATAACTAGAATAGGAGTAATGCACATTGCATGATTGATTAGGTCTAAGGATTTTTATACTTCCTCATACTACTTAAATTTATCTTTTTTTAACATGGCCATTAATAGAGTGATAATTTTTCCATATTCCAATACAAACTTTATATAATACCCAATAAGGCCTAAAAAATCATGAAGGATTTTAAGTGATTTTGGTTTAGGTCAATCTTCATAGCTATGATTTTTTTAAGATCTACTTTGATGCCTTCTTCATAGACTATGTGTCTAAGATACTAAATTTCCTTTTAGTAAAAATCACACTTAGATCATGATGACTCATGAATTCAGCCTTTTAATGACCTCCTAGAACCTCTTTTATTGGTTCCCTTATGTTAATCCCAAGTACATAAAGTTATCTTTTGCACTCTTTCCTATCAATAGTACTAAATAAAAATGGCATGCAAATATATGGTGTTTTATATCTAAAAATATTATTTTATGAATAAGTATTCATGTAATTTCATTACTATTTTGGATATATTACTAATTTGGTATGTGTATATCTCAAGAATGAGTTATGAAGTAACAAGAACCAATAAGTAACTTATAGCAATTGGGTAACCAACCTGTAGCTACAAAGTAACCAACCCTTAAAAAATATGTGGGCAACCTATAATAATGGTATACTATTAATTAACCCATATCAACTAAAAAAGTCATCCAGTTCAACTCATAGTAACTACAGAGACATCCATTTTAACCCTTAGTAACTCTAGAGACATCTAATTTAACCCATAACAACTACAAATTGTTATAACCCATAAAAATTATATCACAAGTATTCTAACATGTAGCATAACTATAAATGTTAAGCTTCAGATTCTTTTTTGTTACACGTGTTTAGCTCTAATTTTTAGTTGATCATGGAGAATGGATCCTAAAATCTATGGAAAGGTAGATCAATGATCAATATGCCATCAAAACTCTCTTCTATAGGGATTGTGCTTCTCAAACAATCATAACCATACAATAAATTATTATGTTATTTATTGTAAATGAATGTTAAATTATTGATTTGTCATGTAGTATGAATATGTTACTTTTACATATTCTATTTTAATTAGATAGTAAAAATAAATTATAGACATCCAATTCTAGACACAATTGGATTTTGACTAGACTTGAGACTGATTCCTACCAAACATTTTAAATTAAGATTAGGAATAATTAAATGTCCCAAATTTTTCCATGAATCATTCATCAATACTCAAAATAATATTGAGGTTTCTCTATTTATGATACTAGCCCATATACAACAATAACCTCTCACATATTCATCCTCAGTCACCTTACAACCTAACAACTGACAGCTTGGCCTATGGACCCATTAAGTGGGGCTCTTGATCAAATCTTAAAAGAGATAAAATTATAATCAAAATGAATCATATAATTAAACAATATTAAATTCTTATTTTAATTATCTATTTGTAATTAATGAATATCTAAAAATGGAAATTCCAAAATTCAAAATATCAAGCCTTTTCATCATTGCCTTTATGAGTTGTCAAGTGCTTCCAAAATATCTTAAAATATCCAATTTAAGAGTCATAAATAGTAATTGAAAATCATAATTACATGATAAAATTTAACTCAAATGGATTTAGCCTCAACTCACCTAGGGTTAGTTTGAATCCATTCCATATTTAAAATCAACCTTAACTCATCTTGGATGAGAGTTAACTTTTGAGGCTATAAATACAAGGCTATACCTATTGATCTCTAAGATTTATTTTTGTAAATTTATCATTAAAAAATAACTCAAAAAATATCTTGGTGTAATGTTATAATGGTAAAATACATGCAAATAAACCTTTTAAGTAATTTTACCATGCCAGATTCATAAGCCAAGCAACTAAGCCAAGGTGTTAAGGAGAAAAGGAGAAAAGAAAGCTTCATTGATAAAGACCTCTTGATGCAAAAATTTAGAAAATCACTTAAAAAATCCATATGGAGATCCAAGGAAGGTAAAATAATGTTTTTTTGTGTTCTAGTTGAGCTTTCATTTGTATGTTTTTTATTTATGCTCTCCCTAGCGTCTAGGCTAGAGGTGTTAGGATTTTAATGTGTTATTGTGACTTGACTAACATAATACTAACATCCCCTATACATATTAATTTTGCACACAAATAACCTATTTGATCTATTTAAGAGGTGATAAAATGGCATAGAGAATAATGAAGTTTTAAATATTGAATTACATAGAAGAAAAGAAACTTGATCAGAAAATTTTGTAATATTTTTTGCAGAAATAATCCCATTTATACAAAGTTCATTAATTCAAGAATAATTGATTTTAAGTAAATAAATAATACTCAAGGGAAGTATTTTAACTCAAATATGACTTTAGATGCTTCATTTTTATAACTTCCATGTCAAAAATACAAAATGGAACTTCCCATAATTGCACACAAACTAGTTTGAATTCATCTTATCATCTAACATATAAGTTTGAATTCACCTTGGGGAATATCTAGGTAGGATAATTCACCATATTAGATATTTTCAATTATCATTCTAGTCATTTTATCTAATCAATTCTTTTACTTTGGTCAATTCACTAATTTCCCTTCGCTGATCAATTAATACAATCAATTCACCTCCTCCAAATATTTTGTATAATTAAAATTCTATGAAAATGAAATTATAATTTATGTTCAATTGTTAATTACTCCTTTTCCTTCTAGAAGGCATATTCATTCAAGAAAAAATCTTGAGATCCTATGGAATATTATTTTTTGAGGAAAGCAATTCACTAAGTGAAGTAATATACAATATTATTCTCCACCTTCATCATGGAGACAAGATGAAGGGACCTTAATGAACCTTGTGACATAATTTATAATAATTCTTAACCATTCATCTTAGAAAAAAGATGAAGGGTCCACATTTTTTATCCATGTGATTTCTTGAGAATTATTTTCCACCCTTCATCTTGGAAACAAGATGAAGGACCTACAATGGCCTCCACCCTTCATATTGGAAACAATATGAAGGGCTCACATTAATCCTTCTTTGATATTTTCAAGATCCATCCTCCACCCTTCATCTTGAGCAAGATGAATGGCTCACATTAGCGATCCATGTGTTTATTAATGTGCATTATTGAGGACTCATTTTTAAGTGTTCATATTGGAAGCAAGATGAAGGGTCCTCATTGATCATAATTTGTTATAAATATACCTCTTTCCTTTGTAATTAAACATGATCAAGATTTTTAGTGAAGCCATACCATTTTATCACACTAAATTGTTCATCAAAGGTCATGATTATCAACTCAAACTATGAAAATATTCAAGGAGAGATGGTCCATTTTGGGACATTAACATTGACAAATACTAATTGAAGATACAACTGAGCCTAATAATATGCAAAGATGAGGTTATAATGAAGGTTTGCATTACATTGATTTAATCTTAGCATTTTTATATTAATATTTGTATGCTCACAAGGTCTTAGGTGTAGATGATTAGTTCTTAATACTTCATTTTATCATTTAAAATTATAAAGGAGTATAACTAATAATATCTAGATTTTAATGGTACATATGGGATGCCTGGTGGGACTAGCAACCCACACCTTTTTTTGAGTCCTTTTAGAAATATTCCTTTGTGAAAAATATAATTTTTGGGCTCATTTATGTTCATTTTTATACTATTTTTTGCCTCTATATATTGATAATTTTGATTCACAAAAATAGAAAAAATGCTATTATTTTTCTACTAATCAGTGAAAATGCTATTATTTTTATACTAATCAATGAAAATGATTTATAAGCAATGAATTCACCTATGTTCTCTATTTAATTTTCTCTTATATATTCTATGAATTTACAAATAAATAAAATTGATAAGGAAATCGATGAAATCACTTTCAATAACAACACTGGCAATTTTCTTACCAATCAGTGAATTTGTCATGATTTTAGTGAAATTGACTTACATTTTGATGAAATATCCCTAAAAATTAGTGAAAATTATCTATTCTCTATTCTTCTTACCTATTTTGAATTTTGTTCAAGTTTTATATTTAATGAATTTGACTTATGTTTTGGTGAAATCACCCTTCTAATTGGTGAATTTATTTTTGTGTTATGTTTCTTCTTTATTCTAAATCTTATGCAAGTTTTAAAATTGGTGAAATCATTTCAATATTAGTGAAATTATTAAGAAATAAAAAAAATAATTCTTAGGTATTTCCATAATTGATTTTTTGTTAATCAATGAATTTGATTTAATTTTAGTGAAATTGGGTTATAATCAGTGAAAACACTCATACATTTAGTGAAATTGATATGCTAATTTGTGAATTTTCTTTCTATATGTGTTTTTATGCATTATATCATGTTTTATTCTATGTAGGTTTTTGAAAATAATGAATTAACCCTGTTAAAAATTGAATTCACCTATGTCAAAAACTAAGAGTTGGAAAAACATGAAATATCAACCACATTCACTTGCCAAAGACCCACCAAGAAAAACTAATTACATTATTTGCTTGTAGGTTTCGAAAAGGATGTGGTGATCCATTCAAACATACATTATGTGTTCACATTTCCTTTAGTGATCTAAAAATGAATTCATTTCTTAAGTTATTAGTTTAAAATGAATTAAAATATTTTTGATTTAGTGCCTCTTAAAAAGAATTCATTCTTTGATTTGATGCTCTAGAAACACATTCAATTCTGTTCATCTTAATTTGATTCTTTATTTACACATTATATTTTGTGTCCTGTGTGATTCCTTCACACGTATGCTCTCTCATTTGGTAGGGTGACTTAGAAACATGGAGGTAATCATTTATTTTTATCTCAAGATATTTGCTTATTATGTTCTTCACTTTACCTTAGTGGGATACTACAAATCAAAAAAATAATACCTTTCATTTTTATTTTGGCTATGTGATTAGGGTGTCATTTCCTTATCATAAGACCTTAGGGAATGATGACTAGGATGTCATTACCTAGTATTCATACCAGCCCCATTATCTAATGGGGTATACAAATTGAGATTACATCAGTAGTATTTTAGCTGGAATGTCCCTCAGAGATTAATTTTTTTGGTATCACTTCATAAACACCCTTATGATTGAAGTAGTCGTAAAGGGACAAGACCCTTTGTGAAATGGCCTGTTAAATCTTGACATTTAATTAATGAATATTTTTGTGTCCATGTATTATAAGTATATTTTGACCATATAGAAATCCCACAAAACATTCATTGGTGTAGCGTTTCAAAAGTAACCACACCTAAAGATATATTTTATGTATAAAACTTCTGAGAGAAGGGTGGGATTAAAACACCACTAAAAATTATAATAATTAATTTAAATAATATTAAACTTTTAATCCTCTCTCAAGGCAAGTATATTGAAAGAATTGATGAATGTGGTATAATCTCGCATCAATCACTAAAGTAAGGTTATCATATTAAGTGTTTTATTGTTTAATTGTGGTGTCAAAAATGTGTCTTCATATACGTATACCTTCACAAAGAGGTGTTATTATGTTTGTGTTCCAATTCAAAATTATTTCATTCTATGTCTAAAATTGTTAAACATATACATTTCATACCTTTCTTATGTGAAATTGTATCACTATGTTATCCATGTGAATTTAGACCCATTCTAGTTATTTTTCCACGTTTATAGTTTGAAACCACTTCAAAGTCAAACTTAATAATCTCAATACCATTTTATCATGTTCAAACTAGACTTTTCAATTCCAAATCTTTCTCTTGTCATTTCCAAATCATATTTTACCATTTCTATCTAGATCTATTCCAAGTTTAGGTTTAATTACTTGTGTTTGGGTCAAATTATTTGGTTTAAAATAGTGTCCAATATGCCTTATTATACCAAAATTAGTATGAATTATAATGATACTCATGATGATGATTGGACTCAAGGTCAAACAAACCCATTCACGTATCAACCAAACTATCCCCATGATCAACAAGATTTTATGAATTCACATGACATAGAAGTTCACCAACATGAGAATGAATATGTACCACTTACCTATAATATATTTTGAACTCAATTTAAGCAAGGTTTATTTGAAAATAAAGATGAATCTATTTTTCACTTATTAGAGATGGGTGATAAGGTTTAACCTAATTTTCCCATAGAGAGTTTATGTCAAATTGATAAATCATAAACCCAAAATATTGTCAAAATTATAGATTGAAATGATAATTTACCCTCCTCTATTCATGGTCATAAATTTTATCATATATAGATAATTACATAAACATCTTGGAAAGGGAAGGAGTTATTTTTAGCCTCACAACAAATTTCACTGAACATTTTAGCTCAATTAAAACACATTAGTAAAGTGTTCAGTGACCTTGATGCCTTGTTAATTAATCCACTTTATGATCCTCCACTTAAACATCCGGTAAGATTCATTGGATGATATATTTCCTAATCTTTAGATATCCATTACTCCTAAGCAACATATACCATAGATTATTCACAACCAATTGTAGAGAATCTGCAACAAACATTCCCTAACCCTCATCAAGTTTAACCTAATCCCACATTTCTAATTCTATCTAAGTGAATCCCCCCTTAATAATTACAAAGTTCAAGTCATTCTCAATAGGTTCCAATTGAGACACAGAATATTATTTTTAATTCATATCTCCCCCAACATAATTCTTATAAAGTTCCATCTAATACTCATCAAGTCATATCTGAGACACAAGAATGGGTTATTTATATGCAAAAAGTTACTTCCAATCAATAGAAAACTTATGCCCTAAAAAATAATTCATTAATAAAAAATAATAACTTCCTCCTATAGAGCAATGCATTTCCATTCCATATTACAATTATAATCAATAAAATTTTCTCCTAACTAGTCAAATCCCAATCAATACCAAATTACCCCACCAATTCAATTTTGGTAACAAAATTATTAATTATAATAAGTTCATGCAAGATTTACCACCAATCCATATAATTCAAAAATTTAGTCTCAGTCATATAATCCCCCACCTACTTCCCAAAATACTTTCTTTTCCTAAGAATTATAGGCCATTAAGGATGCAATATCATGATTACAAGCCAAGAGTGAATGTTAAAATACAACTTGGATCACATATGTTCATATCCATTTGATTTAATCATTTTATAGAAACCTTTTCTAGATTATTTTGAGATTCATAAATTTGACAATTATAAAGGAAAAGGTGACCCAAGGGAACACCTAACCCTATTTTTTGTTTCCTACCACGAGGTAAGCTATGACACTAATTTCCTACTTTAATTATTTTCATAGATTTTTGTTGGGCCTACTTTAGAATGGCTTACACACCTCAAAAAAGGTTATATCACAATTTTCTATGATCTATCATAGAAGTTATTAAGAACCTTTTATATAACATTGAACATGAGTTAACCAAGGTTGACTTGTGTGCTATCAAACAATGAGGAGGTGAAATTTTTGTTTCTTATCTTCAAATATGGTGAGCCTTGGCTAGTATATTTCCACATAAACTTACTAATATTGAGTTATAAAATATATTCATGATAATTTTGAGCTTAGATTTAGCTCTTAACCACACATTATAATGTCTAGATAATTTTGATGATGTTATTAATATATGTGTCCAAATAGATAGGGATCTAATTGATAAAGGATTGATCAAAATTTATTCACCAAATCAATACCAACATTAAATGTAAAACCAAAACTAGATCCAAAACTAAACTTCAAATTTAAATCCAACAAGTGTAGTAGAGAATCTAAAAGATTTTAATTACAACAAGAATTTGGTTGGGAATAGAGTTATAGAAGTAAGACATGTCCACATGGTGTATTCACCACCAATACAAAAGGCTCATTATCCATAACCTCTTGATTTGTAGATATAACCTCCTCTAAGGAATTAGTTAAATATAATACCATTTTATAATTTGGGAGAGCCCATTGAGAATGTATTTCACAAGGTACTTATAATGAATATGATTGGTTGGCTAAATACAAAACCCTTTGATGAAATTAAACCTAAAACAAATTGGTATATGGATAATGAATATTGTGAGTATCATCGAGTCAAAAGTCATGTTATTCATATGTGTGTAACTATGACATCTCATATAAGACATGTTAGAAAGAGAATAAATTGAGTTAAACAATGCATCATCCTCTACTTTGAATAATAGTATGGGGATGTATATAAAACCTTTTCCTCATCATAATACCAATTAGAATGAGTAGTAGCAACATCAACAAAATAATAATCAAAATCAAAATCAGGATTCCCAAGCTAATTTTGACCAAATTTGACTTTTAGGTCAAATTGGGGCACCCTTAGGTAAAAACTTGATTTTTAAGTATTTTAGGGGTCTAATACATATGTCACAAGGTGTTTTATAGGTTAATTAATACCATTTAATGTTGTAATAGCTTTGGTCATTAGTTATTTTAGTCTCTTTAGTCATTTTGAATCATTTTGAGGTCAAAAAGGGGTATTTAATGATTTGTATATATATCTTGGGAAGTGTGAAGGTTCCAAAATATTATGTCATGTCCCATGCATCCTAAGAGGTCTTAATAAATTTAAACTAACTAAAAAATTATAGGTTCCTCAGAAAAAGCTAGTTTCCTTAAAGAAAAGAAGTTTGGCACTTGTTATTAGATAAAACATAGAGAGTGAGAAAGAACCAAATTGTATTCACAACATACATTCCATATTTGAACAATAAAAGAAGGCATATTTAATAGGAAAAGAAATGAGCCACTAGAGAAATATGTGAAAAGGGTGGGTAAAACACCCAACATCAGCTAGCATGAAAATAGGTAAGCATGTTAAAGAAGCTAACCTTTTAACCCAAGTGGTTAAGGCAACTAAACAAATACTAATTACCTTAGTCAATAATCCAAGGTAAATATGTAATTATGATAACACCCTCCCTTAATGATCAAACTAGAAATAAGACCAAGTTTATCTCAAATTTTTATGAACTTGTTTGCACTAAGTGGTTTGGTTATTATATTAGCTAGTTGCTCTGTAGTGGGGTAGTAGAAGAGACTGACATATTCATCTATAACCAACTATCAGATGTAATGATGGTAACCCTTAATTTGTTTGGTATTTTCATGGAATATTATATTATTCACCATCTTCAAAACACTCTAGTCATCACAAAAAAATAGAGTATGCTTTGATGACTCAAACTAAAGATCCTTCTAGATTTTATTTATCCACATAATTTCACAACCTACACTGACCACAAATTTATACTCTATTTCTATTGAAGATAATGCCACTATATTTTATATTTTTCTCTAACATGAGAAAACTCATGAACCAAGAGTGAATACATAGCCTTTTTTAGATTTTATTAAATCTACTGATCCTACCCAATCAGAGTCAGAATATCCTAAAAGTTCAAAATCTATAGACTTCTCATATATTATGTCAAAGTTAAGAGTACCTTTGACATATATTAATACATATTTTTTTATCTAACCAATGTACGTCCTGTGGTTTATAAATAAAGTGAGATAGAAAAATCACTATAAAACAAATATCCGGTCTAGTGGTAATGAGGTAAATGAGACTACCCACTAGCTGTCAATACACTAGTTGAAATTTTAGCTTCAAATTCCATAGGTGTGTGAGTTGTATTACAATCCATAATTCTAAACCTTTTCAATAATGATTTGGCATACTTATTTTATGACATGAATACAACATAATCACCTTGCCAAAACTCAAAACCTAAATAGTATTGTAGTAGTCCTAAGTCTGTCATGTCAAATATACAAAAAATATCAACCTTCATTTATTGAATGAGACTAGCACTACTCCCAGTGATGACTATATCATCAACATATATAATGAGAATCAAGATATCATCACTAGACACCTTTACATAGAGAGTTGGTTTAGAGTTACATCTTTTGAAATAAGACTTCCTAAGGTATGTATCTATCTTCATATACCAAGCTTGAGGAGCTTGATTAAGCCCATACAAGGACTTGATCAACTTGAAAACAAGATGTTCCTTAACAAGAACCTAAAAACCCTATGGCTGAACCATGTCGACTTCCTCCTCTAGATCTCCATTCAAGAAAAAACTCTTAACATCCATTTGGTGTACCTACCATCTGACCTAAGTAGCAATAGAAATAATCAAATGAAAATTTACCATCTTTGTAGTAGGAGAAAAAGTATCTTCATAATCAACCCCTTATTTTTTTCATAACCTTTACAACAAATATGGCTTTGTGTTTGTCCAAGGAACCATCTAATTTGCATTTTACCTTGTAAATCCATTTACAACAAATGGATTTCTTTCTTGGTGGTAGCTTCATGAGCCCCCAAGTCTTTTTCTCATCAAGGAATAATATTTTAATTACATGGTTGATTACCACTCATGCTTCCCTTTGGCCTCTAAAAAAGAATTAGGCTTAAATACATGTGAAACAACATTGTTAGATAAAAACTTTCATGCTCACCTTTATTACCAAACTACTTTCCTAATATCAATCTTCTTCCTTCCACACCATGTGGAAAGTCTCCCTCCTTTAGTGCTTCCATAGTGGTAGAATACCACTTTGGCTTCTTTGGTTGTTCTGTTGAAACCTCATAATGACCTACATCAATTCTCTCCCTGATTCCATTGATGAACTAGAATCCTGCTCAGCTTTCACACCAAAACTTATAATAGAATCATTAGAAGAAAATAATGACTCAATATCTAAAATTGTACTAGTCATTATGAAGCATGGAATCTATTCATTTTTATGACATCTCTATTTACCGTAAATTTACTAGTATAAATATGTAGTAATTTGTATGCCTTTGACTACTCAATATACCCAACAAACATGTATGCTTTGATTTTTGCATCCAAGTTACTTCTATTTTGACTAGGAATAATTATAAAAGATACACAACCAAAAATTTAGAAAGCACTTACATCTAGAGTTCAACCTCACCAACCCTCCTCTAGAGTCATATTCTCTAATGCTTTTGTAGGACTTCTATAGAGGATGTACACTATCGTATTCACTACTTTTTCCCAATATATATATGGGACATTTTTACTTTGGACCATATAGTGAACCATGTCCATCATCATCTTATTTCACCTTTCCATAACTCCATTTTGCTATAGAGTGTAAGGGGTAGTATATTGTCCGTGTATTCCTTTAGTGGCATAAAACTCCTTAAACTATTTCAAGATGAACTCACCCCCATTATCTATTCTAAGAGATTTCACTAACCTTTCCACCTATTTTTCAACCATAGCTTTCCAAGTAAGGAAGTTAGAAAAATAATCAGATTTATTCACTATAAAGTATACCCACTTTTTCCTAAAGAAATCATCAACTAGTAATAGAAAATAATGGGCTCCAAAAGGGGTAGGTATCTACATTGGACCATGAAAATCCACTTGTATCAAATTCAATACTCCTTTATCTCTTGAATCTTTATTAACATCAAATGAATGTCTAACTTGCTTCCCCAAATGACATCTAGTACATACATGATGACTATCCTAAGTAGAAGGAATCCCGTTAACCATCTTAGTCTTGCTCAATGTAGTCAAATACTAGAAATTCAAATGCCCATACCTTTCATGCCACAGTGAACTTGTTTTATCAACTATTACAACTGCACTTTATTTTTCTCTTTGTATATCTATAATCTTATACAATCCTTTCTCACCAATCCTAACAACAATAATCTTGTTATCTTTGGTAGTGACTAAACATTGTTTTCTTTGAAATTTTACAACAAAATAAAATTTTGAACTGATCTCACTAACTGAAAGAATATTTACCTAACATTATTAAATGTATACTAAATTATACCATTAAAAATGATCTAAAAATTACCATATCCCTTCACAAAATGAGTTCTACCATCTCCCAAAGATATAGATTCATTACTACTATCATTTTTAACAAAATCCACATACCAGTCCTTATGGAATTTATAATGGTGAGATGCCCCTAAATCAAAGTACCAATCTTGATCCACCATAGAATTACCACTTCAAGCCATGAAAGCAAAATCAAGAGATTTTTCCTCACCTTCACCTTTAGCTATATTCACATGATGAGCTTTCTTTCTAGGGTTAGCCATATCATTTTGTCTTTTCCTTCAATCTTTATTAAGATAAGTAGGTTGCTTACAGTAAAAATATTTCCATTTAGATCTCTTATTAAACCCACTTACTTGTGAAGTTTCTATTAGAGAACTAGTAGTTTTACCAAATTAATTACCCTTTCACTTGATGAATAATGCACTTTCTATAGGAGTAGATGTAGACAAAACTATCTGCTCCTACCGTCTCTCCTTCTATAATAGCAATGTGGACAAATTTTCAAATTCCAAAGTTTGAATCTCAACAATCATGTGCAAAGACTCCATAAATGACTCAAATGAAGGTGAAAGATTTTGCATAACTAGAGCAATCAAATATTACTCATCAATAGGCTTTTGCATATCCTTCAACTGATCATTGATGTCCTTGATATGTAGAAAATACTTAGAAATAGAGCCACCTTCCTACATCTTAGTATAAAATAACAAATTCTTCAAATACAATACCCTACTGGTCTTAGAAGCTTGGTATTTAAAAGTAAGACAAGTCCACAAAACTGATGCAATGGTTGCATTTATGACCTCTAGGATTAGATTATCTACTACTAATAGTTTTAACAACATAAGAGCCACATGATGATGTTTATTAGTCATCATTACTTGTGGTAGGCCTTTGCTCTTTACCAGACACTATTTGATCAAGATTATGATATTCACATATCATCAAAATCTTATGACTCCATAAATTAAAATTTTTGCCTAATAATTTTTGTGAATATAGAAACAAGAGGTGTTTTAAACTAGCCATTTTGACCTAGTTTTTCTAAAAAATGCAAATATTGGAAAAACTATGACTTTACACAAAATTCCTCCTACCCACTGATTCAAATCACAAACTAGTTAATACCTCTAGTTTTTAGAAAAAAACTCAACACTGTTTGGGAAATTTTAAAATTTTCATCTTTAAAAACACCATAATATAGATAAAAATAATTTTATCTAGAGATCTACAATTCCAATTTTTAAAAATTCCTTTTCTACCAACATCTAGATGAAAAACCCAAAAAATGGTGAAATTTTCACCTTCTAGAACTTTTTTGAGATAATTAGGCACCGGTAGGCCCCCAATAACCCTTATAAGCTAAAGTTTTGAATTATTTCAATTAAAAAAATTAAAATTAATTAAAATAATAAAACTTTAGATTAAAATTTTCATAAAAATAATAAGCTAATCAGAAGAAATACTATTATCTTAGCCAAATTAAATTCCATCAGATGTAGATTCTGGGAGAAATACTCAGCCAAATTAAATTCCATTAGTTCCTATAATCTCCTCTAAAAAAATAGAAATTTTTAGACCCCTCACTCACCCAAAATAGTGCTTTAATGAAAATATGGTCTCTTCCCCAAACTATAAAAAAATGACCAACTAGAAAACTTCAAATGCAATTTTCAGACAAAATACTCAATAAAATTTAATTATGTTTGATCTAGTAGATGAATTCCAAGCTAGATAATTTTATAGAAACAATAATCATAAAAAATAGTGCTCAAATGAATTTTTGGGATTTTCCTTAAAGTTAAATGGCTAGTCACAGGGAAAAAAATAAATTTCTTCCTCTCACAACTCTCCACTAGGCACTTCATGCTCCTTCCTGACTAGACCATCCTCTCTTTCTTCATAGGTTTCCTCCCAAGTTTCATAAAATATAAGCTCTAATTACCATATTAGATAAAACATAGAGAGTGAGAAAGAACCAGATTGTATTCACAATATACATTCCATATTTGAACAATACAAGAAGGCCTATTAAATAGGTAAAGAAATGAGCCAACCAAGAAACATGTGAAAAGGGTGGGTAAATAAACCAACATCAGATATCATGAAAATATATAATCCCATTAAACAAACTAACCTCTCAACCCAAGTGGTTAAGGCAACTAACTAAAGACTAATTACCTTAGTCAATAACCCAAGGTAAATACAATATTATGCTAACACTTGTACAGATCGTTTAGAAGTGTGCCATATGAAAAAGGATCATGGTATGTATATTAATATTTCCAAATCTTATTTCCACATTTTAAGTGCTTTGGAAGTGCCATTTTTGGCCCAAAATGGTTTTGCTTCTTTTTCAGTCTTCTTGGCAAGTAGAAGTGACTTTCAGGTTTATGCTTAGTACAGATAACTCAAGAGTTTTCTGCTCAAATGCCTTAGTGAGGTTAAATTAAACTTATATATATATATATATTAATTTTTATATATTTATTTTTAATAATGGTTTCTTGTGCTTCATGAACCATCCTCATGAAGTTGATTTTACTTTTCTACTTGTTAATATGTGTATCCTATAGGTTTTGCTCTTATTTGGGAAGACACATACAATTCAATTGATGATATTGGTTCCAAAATATGTTTAATTTATTTTATAATGTTCTCCATGATTTTTTTCACATTTGGAGTTTATTTTATGAGCCTACTAACTCAGTTTGCAAGGAGTGAAGGAGTGGAGTTACAGTCATTTCTTCCAATTATTGAGGTTTTCTTCTATGTTATGGTTCCAAAAAGAAATGAAGTGATGTTTTATTTCCCATATATGTCTTTAATTTATATTAAATTACAAATAAAACTACAAATATCCACTTAAAGAACCAAGAGAGCAAGTAAATTCACAAATTAGCCATCTACAATAGTTGCACAACCTGCCATCAATTAGAGGAGCATGAAAAACATGTTTGAACATTATCTAATGTTTGAAGAGTAAAAACATGTTTGTTAATCATATTTAATAATGTTTAATTAGGTTTCATAAATTATAAAATCAAAAATGGTCTTGGATCAGATTTGTGACATTTTGAGACAATTTCCAAAAACTGTCAAAATTGAGGTCCATGCCCTTTTTTGGGTATCCTTATATAGTGTTGCATTGATATGTAGAGCCTCCAAGTATAGTTTTTGTCAATATCACACATAGGCCTATCATGTTTTAAAATAATAGAGGTGTAGGGGTTGAGGAATATGTTTTTTTTAAGCCTTCAAGTTGCTCTGTGAAATACTAAAATCACTCAATGCTATTTACAACCAATAGAGTACTTGTCAAACATTGAAAGCACAAGGGAGGTTTTGAGGTCTTTATGAGGTATTAAATTGGTTTAGGTAAACCATAAAATACATAATTATTTCATGATCCATTAATATAAATAATAAACTCTAACCCTAAATGAGACCCAACATAGCATCTACAAACAATGTACATAGTTTTAGATGAAGAAGGAGATGCATTGATTAGTCAAGGTGAGGTTGGAGGTATTTTGGATACTTTTTTTATTTTGTTCAAAATTAAGGTGAATCCCAATTTTTTTTAATATCTCAAAGAGATAAAGAGATAGAGTTGAAACCAAATTTCATCCAAAAAACTTGTTGCATACACCTTCAGCGAAGCCTAAAGGAGGAAAACACAGCCTTGTAAATTACAAGTGAAGAAGAAGGCCTAAAGCACATTTTGAGGAATTATAAACATGAAACATGATTAAGGAATGGAATATACATAATGGATATTTTTGTGACACTTCATCACCCTACTTTCACAAAGGGAGGTGAACCCTATTTATACAGGTTAACCAAAATGTCCACCTACAACAAAATAGGTAGATAGTGAACTAAGTTTGGTGTTCTAGTGGTATTGGAGCCATTTTAAGGTTAATTATTATATGAGTATCTACATATTGACTCTAATTATTCTAAGAGAGTATTCAAACAACATGACTAGGTGCTTGTTTAAAGGGAATAGTCATCTATATGTAGGGGTATTATTAGGAATAAACACAGTGAAGTAATGAGATAAAGATTAGCACCTAAGGCTATATTTCATTGACCTAAGGTGAAAAAGTGAATTAAAACTAGTTATAAGAGAATATAATGGAAGATTTTTTTAACTCTCTTTTGAATCTAAACCATATAAAGCATACCTACAAGCTTAGTCCAAAGTAGGGTGTCTCAATCTAGTAGTTAATGACTTAGTCAAAGTGTTTGATGTTGTTTTATCCTATCAGATGAATTATAAGGTAAATTAAAGGGATATATTATTATAATGTTTCATGGGATGACTTTGAACACCATGACCAATCTCATTGATATCTCATAAGCACCTACAAGTGTGATGTTTTGAGGAAACACAATCAATAATTAGAAGGCAACCTTAGGAGTTCAAGTGTGTGAGGAGTTCATAAGAGGTTATAAGGATAATTTGGGATTGTAATAATTTAATTATGGTCCTAATTTCATAAATTATCATTCATAAAATGTAAAATAAGCATGTAGAATATCCCAATCAAGCAAACTCACTCCATTTCTTGAAACCCTGCACAGTCTATTTTTTAACAAGTCTATTTTGATTTTTCAAGGATTTTAAGGGTCATATGATGTCATAAAAGGATATAATTTTATAGATGGAATATATAAGACATATTTAATCTCATAAAATGGTAAATATTGTTTGACTAAATAGGGGAGTGCCCTCTATTTTGTCTCAGATAGAAGACACTCCCTTATGAGGTCAAATTGGCAGATTTGGAGACGGGTAGTAAGTATATGGTATTAGGAGATGTTTACATATTTATAAAATATGTTATAAGATGGAAAAAATAATAAAACATGAATAAACTTTCAATAAATTATGGATCAATTTACAATCAAACCTATAAGACCAACATTAGGCCTAGAGGTCAAATGGAGGGTTGATCTCACTTGAAAGCTTGGTAGGGAATTATAATCCATTTGATAATGTCTATAGGATATAATTAGATATTTTTTAGCAATAATAAATTAGGTAAACCACAAATAACTTATTTTTGGCCTCAAGGACAACTCAAGCCTACTTGACATGGTTATGCTTAGTCTTCAACTGATACGTCATTTTATTTTTGACCCTTAACCAATATTTATAATGGATTGGATAGTGTTTTTGGGGTAAAATAGGAGGTGATAAAGAAATTTTAAGGTGGAGAAAACCAAATAAATCCAATTTTTGGATCTTAAGCCAACTCAGACATGCAAGAAGGTGAAAAGAGCTTGATTTGTCAAATGTGATGCTCATAGCTTTCATGAGGCAAGGAATGGAATCCAAAGGATTTAGGGGATGATATTATGGGTATTTAAGTCCATTTATGTGGATTTTTTTTTTCAATTTGGACATTTGGTTTTTATGAATGAACCTTAAGAGGTCAAATAGGCTTAAAACCCTTGTAAACCCTCAACTAAGACCAATTTGGAGAAATAGACTTGGATAAATGACCTAATGGAATATTTGGACCATGAAACCTATTATAAGTTTTATATGACTACTCAATATCCTTCTCATGATTTTTAGCTATAAAAACTTGTATGGACATGGTAGAAACAGGGTATTTTTAACCATTTTTTGTGTTTCACAAGTTTTATAGGGATTATAAAGATGAAACCAATTTTGGAGAAATATATTTACTTTTTATAACTTCCAATAGTAATTTAATTATTCATAAAAACTCCTAAGGTTTTGAAAAATAACTCTCATTTTAGCCAGTCAAAACTGGCTTAATGGACAAGCTATTGAGAAGGGTGGAAATCTTCAAATGAGCTCATTTTAAGGTGTCCTTAATGTTTATTAGGAAATGGAAGGTATTTATATGTGTCATTAACTTATGAACATGTATTTTCATGAAAAATTGATGTCAATTTTGAGTCCAAGTGTGCAAGGTGCATGAAAAAAGAGTTTTCTAGACTGTAGATGATGATAGCTCCTTTCCAAGTGATTTCAAAGGACCAAACCTAAAACCAATGCATGGAGAGGCATGTATTAAATAATCACCCTTTATTAAAATCATTTTAACTACTCCTAATTGTTTATGAGGTGTTCAAATAGGGATAATCATGAAGGTAGTTTTTTTTAGCAAAGATAAAGAGTTTTATGCCACTTTTCATGAAGTTTATGCCTTGAATTGACACTTGTGCTTCCTGAACTTTCATTTTTCATAACACATCCTATTATCATGCATAATTAATTGATTTTATGAGATTTAAAAGTGTCCTTGTGACCTTTTTACTTCTTTCTTCTTCTCTCTCACAAATTCTATAAGAACTAACCATTTTGGCCATTATAACTCATGCTCCAACTGAGTATGGTAAAGACATGCTCAAATGAATACCATTTGATTAATAAGACTATTGATTTTTACCTCTTTCATTAGTATTCATAGTGTGTTCAATTGGATGATGAATCTTGCTTAGTGAAAACTATGGATTCCTTAGCATGTTGTTTCATTCTTTCACCTATTTGTTGCCTCTTCTTGTAGGGCATGTGAATTTTTATAGGATATGTCCAAGTTTAAGTGAGTTATTATATTAACTATTGAAATTAAGGGCCCCTTATCTAGTCCTCCTAACCTAAGGCATTCATACATAACTTCCTAATGTAACATTGATGTGAGAAGACATAATTAAATAAGTGAATTTTTAGTTTGTCATTTATTCTCATGTGTAACATGCTATTCATTGTAATTCATCATGTTATTTGGTGTATCACCTCCCTTATAAAAAATTTATTTTAGTTATCTCTCTCCCTTTTTACCCCCAAATTTTAGGTGTAGTTTCAATCCAAAGTGGTACATCAAGGGAGCTAACTCTATCTAGAGATTCACCTCATCCTTAGGCTACCCACAAGCCTAGAGGTATGTCCATTGTGCCACTTAGATGAGGAGAGCTTATGCATCTCCTCAAAGGGTGAAAATCCAAGTTAAAATAACCAAAACTATTGATTACCATGCTATCCCCTATGATTATAATGTAGTGGGACATATCATGGAACATCATGTAGCCATGATAAAAATCAATCTCCATTCCTATTTAAATAATTCCCAATAATAAAATCCATCTATTATAAGACCAATTTTGTCTATTAAAAAAGTTCTTCCTTCCCATGATCTTCATCCTCAAGTTATAATTGTAGGACCTATTTATTTTACTTTATATTATGGTGTTTTTATTTCCACCCAAGATTGTGTCGTTATAACTTGACATCCTAAAATTACACTTCAAGGGCATGTATCTTCCTTCGTTGATCCTAATCCACCTTATTCTAATCCTATTCAAGATCAATCTGAACCCAAGTATATCATTATTGTTAATAAGTAGTATGATCTTATGGATAAATTGAATAAGACACCAATCCAAATTTTTATTTTACAAATTTTGTGTACTTCTCAAATTCATAAGGATATCTTATATGAACTCTTAATCTAGTCTCATGTGCATAACAATATTACATTGGATAAATTTCAATCATTGTTCATCTAGTGGTCTCCTATCCCATAGCTAATATTTGATCAAAGTGATATATCATCCATTGGATCTTCTCACACCAATTTCTATATATTGAAGTTATAGTTATTCACCATAAAATCAAGTGGGTACTTATAGACAATGGTTTTGTTCTTATGATTGTTCCATTGAATCTAGTATAATGTTTGGGATATAATTATACAGAAGGTAATATTTTATAATAAAGTTTAAATTTGTATAACTCATTTTAAGCAATTAGATGTCAACATACCTATATAGAAGGTAATTATTTGGCTGAGTATTTTGATAATAGGGGTGTTATGTCTTCATTCCTCATGTATTGGAATAAATTTTATATATTTCCTAATGAAGCCAAAATTATTATGGATAGATAAAAAACTCATCAATGTTCTTTAAATTTATGATGACCTTTCATAATGGATTCAATGTTGTGAATCCTTTGGAGGATGGGTGTAAGGTGTTTGCTAAAAATTTTAGAAAGAATTTTTTAGATATGATTGATATTAATCATAACTTATGTGGGGAAATTAAGGCGATGTATAATAATGGTTATAATAAGTAGTCAAAAAGGGTGTTTCGATGGATTTTTAAAATCCCTATTCATAAGGAAATCTTTTTCATTTTCAATGGGTATTTACAGTTATTTCTTGTTTGGGATAATAGTAGTTTGGTGACTAAAAAATGGGTGGTGGTTTTGCATCACATGGAGTTGATACCAATAGGGATAATTAAGTAGAATACATAGGTATGGGAGATTATATAAATAGGTGGGTTAATGACTTTAATGGAAAACATTGATGGTTATGATCAATACCTTTCAAGGTAATTTATAGATAGTTGTAATGAACACAAGGTTGAAATTAATAATGTGACTATAAAAATTTAGGAGGGGTTAATTGTAAAAGTTACATGTCTCAGGATAGAGGATACAAAGTATGTTAAATATAGTAAATATTATGAAGAGGAGAAGGAAAAATTCTTGAGTGAGGGCTAGGAACTTATTGAGTATCAAGGGGGATTTCTTAGGGAAGATTTTCCTCAGCCCTATGATGAAGTGTCTGAACAAATTATAAGGATGTCCACACTTGAAGGTAGATTCATGGTAGTTTATTTTTATCACTTTCCTATATTGAACAAATTTAGATGTAAAATTCATATTAGTATACCATTATACATCTTTTGCTCTCTATAAAGCTCTATTTTGGATGTTATAAAAAGGAATAATAAATATCTCTACATCAAGTTGTGATAGTTTTGATTTATAATTTATTTAAAGGGATTAATCCTTTGACTTTAACCCCTTCCCCTAAGAAAAATTCTTTCAAGCTGACTCCAACATAAAAAAAATATTAGGAGCTCTACAAGGAAGAATTAGAGGAAGGATAAATAGGGAGGTCAGAGTAAAAACCCTATTGACCTTGACAAGGAGGAACCTGATGCTTGGGATACTGATAATGTGGGTGAGGGATGGGAAAGAATAATAGATATTGAGATGGTAAATGATCAATCTATAAAAATTAATGTTGAAGTTGGTTATATGGCCTTGGAAGATAAGAAACCAAATGATTTTGTTCAAGGTTTGTAGTAGCTTAAGGAGGGGTGTGTGGAAAAATAAAATGTTGTGAATAAGACTAAAGTTTATGAATGATAAACATAAAATGGATAAGGATTTTGATGTTGTCATAGTGTCTCTTAATAACTAGAATAAATCAGACCATGTGTGTGATGAAATTGAGTTTCATAAGGCCTTATTGAGATGGTTTATGAGGGATCATGTTAGGCTCAAGGAAATTTGAATAATATGAATAAAAATGATGGTATTAACTATACAGGGGCTGAGTTAATGAAAAGCAATAGGTAGATGGAAATAATGAATGAAAATTTTACAAGGTGGAGCATGAAAATGAAGCACTTAAGGATAATATTAGAATGATTATATATTTTAGTATTGCTTATATGCATAAATGTATTCAAAATATGTAAGGTATAAGAATGGTGGTTAAGAGGAAGAACAAATTTATGGAACATGGTAGAACATGTAAGAAGAAGAAGGGAGTGGTAGAGGTGAGTCAAGATCCGTAACCTCTTTAGATAATGGAGACAATGATTGATAATATGAAGAAAAATTAGAATGATGTAATGGAAGGGTGAAAGTTCCCAACATGTTAGTTTTGTTGTAATGTTGTTTAACTATTGTGTTTTGGTTGTCTTTTAGTTGTAAGTTGTTTTTGTGTTTTTTGGTCATTTCAACAAGCTTTTTTGATTACTTATGGTTTTATACCTTACATGTTAGCTTTTTTTAATGTGTTTGGGTCACATTTAATAACCCACTTTTTACCATTAATAAAAAACATCTAGGATATATTGAAAAAGATCTCAATAATGATACCATCACTATTAAGGGGTATGGTAGTACTGAATGATAGTCATTAGGTATAATTTCCTTTCCCACCTAAGTTGGGCCTATTATCCATAGTACCTTGTGCCATATAATTGATATTGATTTTTTGTATAATATCATTCTTGTAAATCCATGGATTGATAAGATGCATGTAGTTCCTTATACACTCCATCAATGCATCAAGTTTCCTCATTCTAAAATGGAGGTCACTATTTCGAGGGATCTACAATCATATCAATATTGTAAATATCTAGAAGTAGAAGGTCACCAATATAATTTTTATCCTAGTGTTGAACATGCCATAAAAAAGGATAACCAAGTGATGTATGATCCATCAAAGTCTAATTATCTAGATTTTAGTACCCTTGATTCCTTGTTAGAATCACCCTTTCCCTTACTCAATTCATCTCAATTCAATATTCAAGACAACGGCTTTGGAACTTATAGTATTGAAAATGTCTTTCATGTTACCAAACTCCCTAGATCAATCAAATCCCATGGTAGGCCCAAGATGTAATGGCACAAGAAGAAGGTGGAATCTTAACCTAAGGAGTCTCTTCCATTCATCCCAAGAAAAGCATTCAGTTCAGAATATTTGAAGTGAGAAGATGAGTCATGGTTATAAAATGAGGATTTTTATCCTTGTTTTCAATGCAAAAAATTACCCTATCATAATTAGAATTATGAATTATCACACTTATAAGGTCAAGGGTTTGGTAGCAAAAGAATAAGGTAGACTAGACCCTATTCTTCCTATTAAATAGTCATAGTCTCATAGGGTTATCCCCACACATCCTAAAAGTGATTAAAACTTTACATTAAATGATTATATTCCCAATAGTGACACAAATTCCTATTATATAATCTATGATGAGGTTTCCAATACTAATTTATTTGATTCACATTCTATTCTCATTATTTTTGCTATTCCAACCCTTCCCCTTACCCTTCATTATCTTGACCTTATTGATTATGATCAACAAGAATATTATACTATACTCAATGTATTATCAAATGAATAAGATATTTTAGAGTTAATGGGACTAAGAGATTGTTTACCGATAGGTGACCACAAGTAGGGATTTGTATACACTTTGGACCCTGAGGCCTACTTTAGGGAATAAGCAAACTTCCTTGGTAAAAATAAATATGAAACATTGATATCCTTAAGTGAAAACCTTTCTAAAGAACTTTAAAATTAGGGAAAAAGTAAATAAAAAGATAATTCCATTGGTGAAAACCTGTTTTAAGAACCATTGGATGAGGAAGTTTTCTCTCCT
Source organism: Torreya grandis (assembly GCA_037957365.1). Classification (NCBI taxonomy): domain Eukaryota; kingdom Viridiplantae; phylum Streptophyta; class Pinopsida; order Cupressales; family Taxaceae; genus Torreya; species Torreya grandis. The sequence continues at coordinate 184,790 of JARHVA010000323.1, forward strand.
TCACAAGAATCCTAAGAGTCCACAAGTCCATGATTATCATTTAGAGATGAAATAAATATTTAAGATCATGAATACTTTGAGTGTATGGTCTTGGATAATAAAAATTTATTATCCCATTAAATTTTACCTCTTATTAATGATTTTTATTATTCATACATGGGTGGGTCTAAGAGTCCACATTCATATCTAGACGATAAGTTGCTTTCTTTACCTATGCTTCTAGATGATAGTTCCACTCTTGTTATGGAAGATAATATAGAAGTGAATATTATCAAATATGATAATCCTAAGATAATAAATCTTTGTTCATCTCTCACTCTAGAATAATGTTAATTAAGTATTACCATTTTAATAGAGTTCAATGATAGATTTATGTTGAACAAATTTGGCTTTTTACTCAAATTGGGGCTCCTATAGGTAAAAACTTGATTTTTTAGATATATAAGGGGTGTAATATAAGTTTCATGGGGTGTATTATAGTTTAATTGATGCAAATCAATGTTATATTGGCTTTAATCAATTAGTTTTTATATTTATTTATCATTTTTGGGTCATTTTGAGGTCAAAAAGGTGCATTTAATGCTTTATAAAAGTTTTTTGGGAAATTTTAAGGTAAAAATGGGTGATTTAATGTGAAATATGTCCTAATAAGTCTTAATAAACTATTTTTAACTGAAATTTTTAGGTTCATCAAAAGAAAAGTTAATTTTCTTAAAGAAAAGGATAAAAATGGCACTTGTACGACCTCCTTGAGAAGTGTCCCACTTGGAAAAGGTTAAAATGTGAATATTAATATCATCCATGCTCATTAAAATTATTTTATTTATTTATAAGTTCCATTTTGAGGACAAAACCATTCTGCACCTTTCTTGGTTTTCTAGACACACATAAGTGACTTATATGATTATACTTGGTACGATCAACATAAGGGGTTTTAAGTAAAATGATCTTAGGGGTATATTATAAACTTATTCATATTAAATTTCATGTTTTTTTAGGATTAATTGTGGTCTAACATTTATGAACCATTGTTAACAAGTTGATTGTGTAAATATGCATGCTAATTTGTGAACCCTATAGGTTTTACCTTGGTTTGAGAAACTCCATATAATAAACTTGATGATATTTGTTATATATGATATTGGATATGTAATATGACATCTGAAATTATTTTTTTCATGTTTTATGATGTTTTTATGAGCCAATAATTCCAAATTTGTAGATTGGTCTCTTTTGAGTGTAACGGGTAGTTTTCACTATTTTTGAGAACTTTATGTTTTTCCATGGCTTCATATGGTTGTGATAGGTTAGTTTAAATGTATGAAATGTCTTATTGGTATCCTCATATTTCAATCCCATTCTCTAAGACAAACTTTCCATGAAGGTCCAGTCATGAGTAATATATATACATAGTCTATCATTAGAGTATGCATCTATAGGTGATCTTATGGAGAAATTCACATTGGAAATGAGGTATTGTCAACTATTTATATATTTTAGATTATAATAGGTGAATTTTAAAGTGATTTTATAATCCTATAACTTCAAATGGGATCAAAGGTAATGCTCACTACCTAAATTACACTTTGCTACTTGCACACCAAAACACACACCTTCAAGTGACATCAACAGAGACATGAGAGTCTTTGAGCCAAGAGTATTGGAAGGTGTTTAAACCTATTTGAGGTAATAATGAGTTTAAATCATCATGGAATACCTTTTGAAATGGATGGGTTGAAAAACCAAGAAGTGGTAACCTTCAAAATATGTAATGACTGTGTTTAGGGTTATAGTCTCTAAAGAGGGAAAATAGAGAATCATCACCTTTTGTGGATAGCATATAATAGTTTCATATTGAAATTTGATCATTATTCATGTACCAATATTATAAATATATCATAAGAAAACAACATGGAAAGGTTTTAGGTTGGATTGTTGGAGGCTAACTATTATGAGGCCTAAATATGCCTTTAAAACCACTAAAACCAGGTAGTAATTTCTATAGGCTTTGCAGTACAAAGTGACCATTAGCACTTCAAGGAGTAAATAATAAAAACCCCATGTTTATAATACCTTATGAATTTAAGGATATTTAATTAATCATGGAGGCCATCAGGGGAAGATTATTAGTGAGGTTTCAAGGCCTAATATGCACCTATAGTCCATACAAACAATTGAATTCCCACCTATAATTAATAGTGAGTTAGTTGATGACTTGTCTAAGTTGTCATGATAATGCATAGTATATGTAACTCAAGGAATTATGAAGTGGTATTATAAGTTTCATAGGACCTCATAACAAGGTAGATATATCTAAAGGGACGTTTTTCACCTATAGGTAGGGGCTAAATGGCTTCAACACAATCTTTTACCTATGATTAATCTTGTAAGCATTTTCAACCTCTAAAGTGATGACCTAACCAAGTAAGGGAGATGAAAAAGTTAAAATAATTGGTAAATATATTATAAGGTTATTTTAGTAACAATGATCTCTATAAATAACCACTATAGGTATCCCTTATCTGAAAATATGCACCTATGATGACTTTAAGTGACTATGATAAACATGGGTAGGTTTGGGATTCAAAATGATGAGAAAAGCTAAGCAAAGTGAAAAAGTGGGCCCAAAATATTGGTAAAATTATATTTGAAGAGATAAATAGGTCATATACACTAATTTCAATCCTAATCTAGGCACAAACACCTATAGGTAGGGGAAGAAGAGGAGGTGTCTTAGTCAGGTAGTGAGGGCTTATTTGTGAGTTAAGGTGCATGTTGAGGAATAATAGAAGGTTAAAATTGTGATTTAAGCCTAAATGTAACTTATTCATAACCATGATATACATTTATAAGTTTTAAATAGTATGGAACAAGATTTTATGGACTCTTTTAGGCTCTATGATACCTACAACAACCAAGAGGCAGTGAGCAGACAATAAGCAAATGGAGAAGTTTGATAAGACTTAACATGTAAAATATGGATAGTATGGATTAAATTATGTATGGGGTGGTTATAAATGAATTAAATTAGATTTATAATAACCTTTATAAACTTAAACCCATCAAAAATTAACCTACAGTTAGGCTTAAGGGAAAACATAGTCAGGGTTTGACACACAATCATCATTGGCAAAGTGTATTGAAAGGCATGTAGAAGGTTAAGGTGATGAAATGACTTAGATAATTTTTTAAAAAGTGTTTATATAATATAGACACTCTTATATAACCAAAATCATGCATGGATAAGAGTCTAAACAAGATGCATATAGTTCATAGAGAGTAAACCCTACACACATTCTCTTTAACAAGTTTATCTCAAACTTTCATGGCTTTGGAAGGTCAAACCATATGACCAAGACCTAAAAATTGATAAAAAGATTATATATGGAATAATTAATCCCATACAATATTTATTTTGTATATTAAATAGGTGACTTTCCATTTATTTTATCTTAAATAGAGGGCACTCCCCTTTTGAGTATAAACCTACAATTGTGAGAGGTGGAGATAACCAGATGGGTTGATATCTATTTGGGCATGGAAATAAAGTTGGGAAAGTTAGAACAAATCTATGAAAAAATTAATTACCAAATTATAAATTATGGATCTCAACTAATAAGTCTAAATTAATAACATTGTAGTCAACACTAATAGGCATAGTTATGACTGAAGGCTCAAACAAGGGGTCACTTTCACTTTTGAACCTAAGAGAGATTTTAAACTGATGAGATAATGTTTGTAGTGTCATATAATATATTTATAAGCTTATATTATCCAAGGAAAACCTAAATGAAGGCCCAAACACCAAAAGTTGTAGGTAGACCTCTTGAATAAGGTTTATGCCTAGCATCTTAAAGGGGGTCAGCTTCATTTTTGGATTGAGTTGTGAAATAAAAATTGTTAAAACATGATTTTGGGGTCATTAAAGGTGTTTTATAGCCTTTAAATTGTATGAAACCATTAATAAGGTCACTTTTAGCTCAGGGACCAACTTAAGCATGCAAAAAAAGCAATAACAAGCTCAAATAGGCAACTTCAATTGCTCATATATTTTTTGAGGATATGAATGGTGTCAAAATAAGTTTATAGTGGTTATTATTGTACCATAACATCATTTTTATGGAATTTATCTTCAATTTTGATTTCAAAGTTTTATTAAAAAACCTTAAGACTCAAAATAGACCTAAAATCCTACTAAACCCTCAACTAGGACCAATTTATGAAAATTGATTTGGATAGCTATCCATATGGAAAATTTGGACCATTAATCCTATTTTAATTTGGAAAGGACTCCCTCAAGCTAATTCACATGCCAACTAGTTGTATGGAACTATATGGACATGGTATAAAATAGGGGTTTTCTCACTATTTTGAGTGTTTTGTAGGTTTTATAAGGAGTCAAGAGATTAAACAAAGTTTGGTGGAAATATTAGGAAATTAAATAAATTCCTATGGAAATATTATTATTTGATTGTTTTTTAAGTTTCTAAATCATCTGCTTCATTTCAGCCAATCAAAACTGACATATTACACAAACTAGGGAGAAGTGTGAAAACTTCAAGTGGATGGATTTTTAAGGTGTACCTGATGATTATAAGGATATTTAGGGTATTTAAACATTTAATTCACTAAATTTTATGTATTTTCATGGAAAATTTATGCCTTTTTGGAATCCAAGTGTGCAGGGTGCATGAAAGAGTGGTTTTTTAGACAGGAAATGATGATGGCTCACTTTTAGATTTTTCTATAGAGGAAAAAACATGAAACCAATTCATGTAGAGGAATTTATTAGATACTCCAATTCCATTAAAATAATTATACCTGATCTTAATAATTTATGGGACGTTCAAATAGGGCTAATCATGTAGACAATTTTTCTGAGCTAGAATGGGGAGTTTCTTGCCACTTTTAATGAGGATTATGACTTGGATTGACATGTGTAGATCCTAACCTTGAATTATTTATCAAAAATCCTTTTTGAATGAAAAAATAAATTATTATCTTATCTTTAAAATTGTCCTTGTGACCTTTGGACTTCTCTCTTCTCCTCTCTCTCGAGTTTTATAAGAATTATCCATTTTGGCATTGTATTGAATGATCCACCTAAGTATGGAAAATACCTACTCAAATTTATACCTTTTGATCAATAATATAACTTATTTTTACCTCATATATGACTTATATTAGTGTGTTCATTTTAAATGCTTGATTTTTCATAAGTGAAGACTATGGATTCCTTAGTAGGTTTTGTCATTCTTTCGTCTTATTTACAGTTGGAAAACTTCTTCTTACAGGGCATGTGAAGTGTTTTAGGAGATTTAAAGGATTTATTTAGTCATTATATTAATTATTTCCCTCATATTCCTCTTTTATATTCTTCCTAGCTTTGCACATTCATCCATAACCTCACAATGTAGTATTAATGTGAGAAGATGAAGATTGGAGAAGTGTATTTCTAATTTGTCTTTTGATTTCAAGTGTATTATGCATATGGTTGGATGTCATCATTTTATTTTTTGTATCACATCCCTTATATTATTTTTCTTTCATTTATCCTTCTCCCTTTTCACTATCCAAGTTTATTAGTAGTTACAATCCAAAGTGGTACATCAAGGGAGCTAGCCCTATCTAGAGAATCACCTCATTCCTTAGGCTACCCACAATCCTAGAGGTGATTCCATTGTGCCACTTTGATGAGGAGATTTTTTTATCTCTTAAAAGTGTGAAAATCCAAGTGAAAATAGTTTTTTCATGCCCAGTGGGACTCTTGGTCTAAGAAGTTGAGAGATTTTTGGTATTGTCTCTCAACAAACAGCGTTTGGAGGTATCTATCAAAGAATCAATGGTGACTTTAAGATACATAAGCTATTAAATAAACATAGGTTATCTTTTAAATATTTTTATTAATTTATTTATTTGTGTTCTTGATTTCAACAAAGTTTCATGGATGGCTTTGGTGTTGAGTTTTAATCTCTACAAGTTAGTGAGACATTGCAAGCTTGTGCCATTCCCTATAAATATGAACAAGTCCTTGGTCAATCTTGTCATGATCCTTACCAGCCTCAATATGAATTTAATCATCCCTAATATTATTCTTTTTATCCCATGTATTAAGTATATCAGTCCTATAACCATCCTCCTCAATGTTTTACTCCTCCTAGTCAACCTAGCCACTTCTCAAGCTAACCCATTTCCACTTTCAAGAAGACACTTTTGGGTTATGAGAGGTACATGTTGGATATTAAAACACAAAGAGGATTTGGTATAGATATTAATAACCATGTCATTCATAAGTTGATATAATCATTATATTTTTTTAAAAGAGATTGGGTACCTATTGAGAGATAAAATTGGCAAAGGCTCACAAGTGAGATGCTTGATGTGAGTGGCCTAGTTTCTTCCTTAGAGAATAGGATAAGGGTTCATGAAAGGAAAGATCACCAAAATTATAAAACTTAAAATCCACTTCCAATAGTTTCTTACCATCCATACATGACCTCTACTCATGATTCAAATCAATCCCATTAAATTCATCCTTTTCCCAATCAATTGGAGGAGAGAGTTGAAAGAATAAATCTTATGTTTGAAGATAATTTTGATAGGCAAATTAAGTCATAAAATATGCATATGAAATAATCCATGTTAGAATAAAATTAAGTGTATTTTAAACCCTTATTTCCCTCTCACATTTCATCCCCATCATCTTAAAAGGAAACTCATAATCCCAATGTCTTAAGCTGAAATAAGATAGTGGAATCATGGGAAAAGAAAGAAGATAGAAGCATTATCAATAAGTGAGAAGTTGAGAATGGATTTGGTCCTTTACAAGTCTCTCTCACCCTTCCTCATGAATTTTATTATGTTATATTTCAATCTTAATGTATTCCTCATATTCATGATGATTCCTATGAGCTTTAAGAGAAACTTTTTCAAGAAAATCTAGCCAAGAAAATTGAGGAGTTAGATTTAAGGATGAAGTTACTAAACCAAGGTGTGATGGAAGGTTTAGACCCCAAAGAAGATTATATGCCTAAACACACCCAATCTAACCTACTTCAAGAGATTTACCAAGTTAAATTAAATGTGAATGAAGTGTATGTCAAGTAGAAAGAATAAAATCAAGTTGTTTTAACCCAAGGTCTGCCTCTCCTTCCTCAAGAGCTTCCAAAGCAATCCCCAACTTTGCATTCTCAATCCAATCTTGAGCCATATGTTCCACCTCCACAAACTAGTTGCTTTTGTCCTCATACCATCACCCTTTTCCTTGATGGACCTATGGTGTGGGAAACTCAAGAATAGAAATTGGTTGAGGTAAATTTAGAACTCTTACTTGAAGAAAGTGCAACTCCTTTGCAGCCTTATTGGGCTAGGTTACCAGATTTCAAGATGTCAAGTATTGGCATCACTAAGAAGGATATTGAAGATGTTATATCCCTTGACAAACAAGATCAGATTATGATAGCTGAGGTATAATTTGAAAACCCTCAAGAGGTCTTAAGTGATGAAGAAGAGGTGAAATCTTATGTTAGATCTCCTTATTTAGTTGATGGTGAAGAATACACTCCTTGTGTTGAGGAATAAATCTTGGAAGAGGTCCTATTGAAATATAAATAAGAAGATGAGGGAGTCTCTCTTATTTTTCCCCTTCATGATGCTAATCAGAGTGAAGATGATGACATATGATAGAGATTTTAAGACATTTGAAAAGAGTTTGAATCTCTCAAGGGGTCTACAAATCTTTTAGATTTGGTTACAAGTGATGGTGAGAAATATGACATTTTCCAACATGTTATAGGTGAGCAAGAACAAAATACACATCAGCCATTGGATGTCAAGATAAACATCTATTGTCCTCAATATTTCAAAGAACAAGCAATCATTCCTTTTGAGACCATGCCTACCAAGAAGATTAAAGTTGATCATAAGAAAGAGAGTGTGTAGCAACATGAAGTATGTGTAAAAATTCAAGATGAATATGTATAAATTATAAACCTATTTGAAGATGATTTACTTAAGAACAAGTCAAGTGAAGTGTCAAGGAATAGGTCTAGTCCATCAAGTTTTCAATCTAAAGAGTAACATGTTTGGCATCCCCATCTATCTCATGTAAAAGGAGATTCAATAAAATTTCCCTTTTATCTTGGAAAGGGAGGTATGATTGATTGTTAGTTGTATATAATATTTTGTTCTCTATTTCCCCTAAGTTCTTTGATCACATGTGTGTGTGTTTACTTTCTTTGTTGTGTGTGTCCTTTGCTTTATGTGTTTGAGGTAGTCATTAGTTATCTTGTCTTAGTCAATGGTCAAGTGTTTTCCTTATTTGTCTCAAACTTCAAATGACTCCTAAGCCCAATGTACTAATAAAAATACTTGTCTAGTTAGTATAGTAGGCATACTACCCCTATGAGTCACTAATTTATTAACCAAATTTGACTTTTCAGTCAAACTGGGGCACCTATAGGTAAAAAATTGATTTTATAGGTCTATAAGAGGTGTAATATGAGTGTCATGGTGTGTAGTATAGTTCAATTTATGCCAATTAATGTTATATTGGCTTTGGTCAATTAGTTTTTATGTTGATTTATCATTTTTGGGTCATTTTGAGGTCAAAAAGGTGCATTTAATGCTTTGTATAGGTTTATTGGGAAATGTGAAGGTAAAATGGGTGATATAACATGACATATTTCTTAAGAAGTCTTAATAAATTATTGGTAAATGAAATTTGTAGGTTCATCAAAATAAATTTAGTTTTCTTTAAAAAAAGGAAGAAAATGGCACTTTTATGGCCTCTTTAGGTAGCATGACACTTGGAAAATGTTAAAATGTGACTCTTAATCTTCCCCATTCTCATTACCATGCTTGGTTTGATCTAAAAGTTCCATTTTGAGGCCAAAACCATTATGTACCTTTATTGGTTTTTCAGACACACATAAGTGAATTATAGGTTTATACTTGGTATGGTCAGCAAAAGGGGTTTTAGAAAAAATTATCTTATGGGTGTATTGTAAATTCAATCAGATTCTATTTCATGTTTGGTTGAGGAATAATGGTGGTATGATATTTATGAACCATTGCTAACAAGTTGATTGTATAAATTTACCTACTAATCTATGAACCCTATAGGTTTTACATTAGTTTAAGAAAATTCATACAATACACTTGATGATATTTGTTCCATATTATCTTGGATATGTGCTATCAGGTCTCCCATTCTTGGTTTCATATTTTGTGGTGTTTGGATGAGCCAATAACCCTAAATTTGCAAACTGGTCTCTTTTGAGTGCAATAGGTAGTTTTCACCATTTTTAATAACTTTGTGTTTTTTCATGGCTTCATATGGTTTTTATAGGTTAATTTAAATGTCTAAAATGTATTATTTTTATCCTCCTCTTTCAATCCCATTCTCTAAGACAAACTTTCCATGAAGGTGCAGTCATGAGTAATATATATACATAGTCTACCATTGGAGTATGCATCTATAGGTGATCTTATGGAGAAATTCACATAAGAAATGAGGAATTGACAACTATTTATATAATTTATAAGATTATAGGTCCATTTTAAGTTATCACTACCTAAATTACACTTTGTTTCATGCACACCAAAATACACACCTTCAAGTGACATCAGTAGAAACATGAGAATCTTTGAGTAAAGAGGATTGGAAGTTGTTGAAACCTATTTGAGGTCATAATGATTTAAAATCATAATATTATACCTTTTGAAATTTATGGGTTGAAAAACCAATGATTTGGAACCTTAAAAATATGTAATGACTATGTTCAAGGCTGCAGTCCCTAAAGAGGGAAAATAGAGAACCATCACCTTTTGTGGATAACATATAATAGTGCCATATTGACCTTTGATCATTACTAATGCACTAGTGTTATAAATATATCATATCATAACAACTTATAATTTTTTTTGGTCATGTGTATTGGTGGAGGCCAATTTTAATGAGGCCCAAATATGCCTTTGAAACCATTAAAACCAGGTAGTAGTTTCTATAGGCTTTGGACTACAAAGTGACCATTAGCACTTCAAGGAGTCAATAAGAAAAACCCCATGTTTATAAGACCTTATTAATTGAATTATATCTCATTTATAATGGATGACATTATGGGAATATTATTAGTGAGGTTTCAAGGCCTAATATGCACCTATATTCTGTACAAACAATTGAACTCCCACCTACAACTAATAGTGAGTTAGTTGGTGACTTGTCTAAGTTGTCATGATAATGCATAGTATATGTAACTAAATAAATTATGAAGTGGTATTATAAGTGTCATAGTAACTCATATCAAGTTTTAAAACTTTGAAGGGAGGTTTTTCACCTATAGGTGGGGTTAAATGGCTTCAACATAGTCATTTACCTATTATTGATCTTATGAGCATTTTAAACCTCCAAAGTGGTGACCTAGCCAAGTAAGGGAGATGAAAAAATTAAAATAATTATTAAATATATTATAATTTTATGGTAGTACTCATGACCTATATCAAACATCACTATAGGTATCTTTTATCTAAAAATATGTACTTATAGCTAATTTAAGTGACTGAGAAATAATGAGTAAGTTTGGGATTCAAAATGATAAGAAACGCTAAGAAAAGTGAAAAAGTTGGCCCAAAAAATTGGTAAAATGATCTTGTAAGAGATAAATATTTCATATAAACTATTTTAAGCCCTCATCCAGGCATAACAACCTACAGGTAGGGGAAGAAGAGGAGGTGTCTCAATCAGGCAATGAGGGCTTATTTGTGAGTTAAGGTACATGTTGAGGGCTAATGGAAGGATGAAATGATGATTTAATCCTACATACACATTATTCATATCCATGATATAAATTTATAAGTTTAAAAAAGTATGGAATAAGCTTTCATGGACTCTTTTAGGCTCTATGATCACCTACAACTACCAAGAGGTAGAGAGCAGATAGTAAGCAAAGGGAGAAGTTTGATGATACTTAACATGTAAAATATGGATAGAATGGATTCAATCAGGTATGGGGTGGTTAAAAAGTAATAAAATTATATTGATAATTACCTTTATAAACTTAAACCCATCAAACAATAACCTATATTCAGGCTTAAGGGAAAACACAGCCAGGGTTTAACACACAGTCATCATTGGCAAAGTGTATTGAAAGGCTTGTAAAAGGTTAAGGTGATGAAATGACTTGGATAAAAAATTTAAAAGTTTTTATATAATATATAAAATATTATATAACCCAAATAATGTATGGATAAGTGTCTAAACAATCTACATACAGTCCATGGAGAGCAAACCCTACACACAATCTCCTTAACAAATCTATCTCAAATTTTCATGGTTTTGGAAGGTCAAAACATATGATAAAGAGCTCAAAATTGATAAATATATTATATATGGAATAATTAATCCCATAAAATATTTATTTTTTACATTCAAATAGGGGAAGTTCCCTCTATTTTGTCTCAGATAGAGGGCACTCCCTTTTTGATAATAAACCTGCAATTGTGAGAGGTGGAGATAACTAGATGGGTTAAGATATTTATGTTCATGGAAATAAATTTGTAAAATTTATAAAACATATATGAAAACATTAATTAAAAAATTATAAAGGATGGAACTCAACTAATAGGTCTAAAGTACTAAGTTTATAGTCAACCCCAGTATCCATAGTTATGCCTAAAGGCTCAAATAAGGGGTTACTTTCACTTTTGGACCTAAGAGAGATTTTTAACTAATGGGATCATGTTTTTAGTGTCATATAAGATATTTATAATCTTATATGATCCTAGGAATACCTAAATGAAGGCCCAAACACCAAAAGTTTTAGGCAAACCTCTTGAACAAGGTCTAGGCCTAGCATCTTAAAGGGGGTCAACTTCATTTTTGGATTGATATGTGCACTCCAACTTGTTTAAACATTATTTTGGGGTCATTAAATGTGTGTTAGATCCTGTAAAATTTAGGAAATCATCAAGAAGGTCACTTTTGGCTTAGGAACCAACTTAAGCATGTAAAAAAGGCAAGAACAAGCTTGAATAGGCAACTTCAATTACTCATATCTTTTTTGAGGATATGCATGGTGGAAAAAGAAGTTTGGAGTGGTTATTAGGGTCCCCTAACATCATTTTTGTGGAATTTATCTATAATTTAGATGTCAGAGTTTTATGAATAAACCTTAAGACTCAAAATAGGCCTAAAACCCTACTAAACCCTTAGCTAGGATCAGATTATGAAAATGGAGTTGGAAAGCTATCCAAATGGAAAAATTGGAATATTAAGATTATTTATATTTGTAAATTACTCCCTCAAGCTACTTGAAATGCCAACTATTTGTATGGATCTGTATAGACATGGTACAAAATAGGTTTTTTCTCCTTATTTAATGTGTTTTGTAGGTTCTATAAGGATTTAAGAGATGAAAAAAGTTTGGGGGAAACCTTAGGAATTTTAATAACTTCATATGACCATATTATTCTTTGAAAAAAATTATAATTGTGCAAATCATCTAATTCATTTTAGCCAGTCAAAACTGACATATTACACAAACTAGGGAGAAGTGTGAAAACTTAAAGTGGATGGATTTTAAGGTGTCCCTGATGCTTATAATGACATGAATGGTATTTAAAAATTTAATTAACTTATATATATTTTCATGTAAAAATTATGCCTTTTTGGAATCCAAGTGTGCAGGGTGCATGAAAGAGCAGTTTTCTAGATAACAGATGGTGATGGCTCACTTTCATAGGTTTTTAAAGGACCAATCATGAAAAAAAAGAATAGAGAGGAATTTATGAGATCTTCCCTTTCCATTAAAATCATTTTACCTACTCCTAAGTAGTTATGGGATGTTCAAATAGGGATAATCATACAAGCAAACTTTCTGAGCTAGAACGGGGATTTTTGCCACTTTTCATGAGGATTATGACTTCAAATGACAATTTTAGGTCCTAACCTTGCATTTTTAATAAAAAAATATTTTATAATTCACAAATAATTTGATTATCTTATCTTTACAAGTGTCCTTGTGATGCTTGGACTTCTCTCTTCTCCTCTCTCTAGTTCTATAAGAACTAGCCATTTTGGCATTATATTGAATGCTCCACCTGAGTATGGTGAATCCATACTCAAATGTATAAATTTTAATAAATAATATAACTGATTATTACCTCTTATATTAATTTTATTATTGTGTTCATTTTTAATGCTTGATTTTTCATAAGTGAAGACTATGGATTCCTTAGTAGGTTTTATCATTTTTTCATCCTATTTATAGCTGGAAAACTTCTTCTTACATGGAATGTGAAGTATTTTATGAGATTTAAATGATTAATTGAGTTATTATATTAATTATTTACCTCATATTACTATTTTATAGTCCTCATAGCTTTGCACATTGATCCATAACCTTACAATGTAGCATTGATATGAGAAGATGAAGATTGGAGAAGTGTATTTTTAGTTTGTCCTTTGATTTCAAGTGTATTATGAATATGGTAGATGTCATCATGTTGTTTGGTGTATCACCTCCCTTATATTAGTTTTATTTCAGTTATACTTCTCCCTTTTTAGGTGCTAAGTTTAGTAGTAGTTACAATCCAAAGTGGTACATCAAGGGAACTAAACCTATCTAGAGAATCACCTCATTCCTTAGGCTACCCACAAGCATAGAGATTATTAAATTGTGCCACTTGGATGAGGAAATATTTTTTATCTCCTAAAAGGGTTAAAATCCAAGTGACAACAATTTACTTGGGCCTACTCTAATATGCCTAGTCTAAATCCTTCTTTGGTAGTACATCATTTGGTTATGCACCTAGATGTTAAACCTATTAAGCATAAGTTGTGGAAGATGCATCTATAGATTATCCTCCTTATCAAAATAGAGATACAAAATTTTCATGCATCAAAATTTATCAAACCCATTCCTTATGTAGATTGGATTTCTAACATTGTTCCAATCAGTAAGAAGCCAGTTGACATCTAAATTTGCATAGATTTTAGATATTTTAACAAAGTTTGTCCCAAATATGATTTTTGATTTCCATATATATATATATATATATATATATATATATATATATATATATATATATATTCTTATGGAATATAAAATAGGTTATGATATGTTATCTCTTATGGATGGATTATTTAGCTATAATCATATCAATATTACTCTAGAAGATCAAGCCAAAAAATATTTATAACTCTTTAGTGAAATTTTATTATCAAGTCATGCCCTTTGGCTTAAAAGATGTCAGAGCAACATATCAACAATCCATGATAATTATATTTCATGATCTCATACATGAAAATGTTGAAGACTACGTTGATGCCATTTTAGGTAATTCTAAAACTCAAGTATAACATCCTAAAGTAGTACAAAAAATATTTGAAAGGCTTCATGAATATAAAGTACATCTAAACCTAAGAAGTGTGTTTTTGGGGTTATATCTAGAAAAATTTTAGGCTTCATTATCTCTTGTATGGGAATTGAATTTGATCCAACCAAATTTCAAGTTATTAATGAGATGCCTCTTCTGACTAATTTGAAATAACTTCATAGCCTATAGGGTAGAATACAAGCTATTAGATGCTTCATTTGCCAACTTTTGGATCACTTTCATCCATTTACACATATTTTTTAAAAAGGAACCACATTTAAATGTAATTTTGAATTCTAATAATATTTTGATAAAATTAAGCAATACTTAGAAAAACCTTCAATACTTATTCCACCAATGCATGAAAAACCCTTGATATTATATATCTCTATAAATACTCGTGCCTTGGGGGCACTCCTTTCTTAGCATGATGATCAAGGAAAAGAAAGAGTTTTTTATTTTTTGAAACATATATTATTATCTTATGATTAAAACTATACTCAAATAAAAAAGGATTGTCTTACATTAGTTTTTGCTTCCTAGAAGATTATACAATATATGCTATATAATAAGACCATGTTGATTGTAAAAGTAGATCATTTGAAATATCTATTAGCAAAATTAGTTTTAATTGGTCAAATGGATAAATAGGTAATGTTACTTAGTGATTTTGATATTTAATATACACATTATAAATCTATCAAAGATAAAATATTAGTTGATCATCTAGATGAAGCACCTCTTCATGATTCTATTCCTATTATAATGCACTTTACTAATTAGTCCATTGTGATTCTCGATGAAGCCAAAGAATGTAAGATCTATTTTGATGGCTCTTTCATATCTCATGGCTTAATAACATGAAACTATTCCTCACACCACAAGATGATCTTATTCCTAAGGCTCTTCACATTGGGTTCCCATGCATGTATAACACATATGAATATGAGGCTTTGCTTATTAGGGTTTGTCTTGTAGTTTAATGGACTATTAAAAATTTTAAAGTATATGGTGATTCACAATTAATTATCAATCAAGAAATTGATAAATTTAAAACTAAGAATGAAAACTTGTGCCTTACAAAGGCATAATAGATGCACTCAAGATAAAATTTGAAGTCATTCTATTGGAATGGGTTCTTAGAGTGAATAAAAAGTATGTTGATGTTATGGCTACCATTGAATCCATTATTTTAGTTTCTCCATTTGTCAAAGAGTATCAATTTCTAATTAAAAACCTTCTTATTCCAATATATGACTATTTAAATTCTAAGACAATATGTGTTGTTTTTAGTCCCAATTCCCCTTGGTACATAGACATTTATTTATATCTCCATGATCAAATTCTTCCCATTTATCTCTCACGTAACTAAACAAATATTTTACCCAAACTAATTCTTGTTATACCATACTAGGTAATAGACTTTATCATAGAGGCTATGATGGAACTCTACTTCATTATTTAAATTTGAGAGAATTTCACTTAGTGCTAAAGGAATTTCATGAAGGGATTTGTGGAGCACACAATATAGTATGGTCCTAGCTAAAATCTCATGTATACTATTTATTATTGTACTAGTTTGAGAGTAGATGCATTCACTTATGTTAAAAAATATCTGGCATGTCAAAAACATGGTGATATAATTCATGCTCCAACACAAACACTTCAACTAGTTACAAATTCTTGACCATTTTTTATATGAGGGCTTGATCTCATAGGAAATATTAACCTAATTTTTTAAATGTCCACAAGCATATCCTTACTACTATCAAATATTTTACCAAATGGGTAGAGGAAATCCATCTAAACTATGTAACTGGTAAGTAGATTTACAAATTCATCTTGAACTACATCATTTGATGTTATGGTATTCATTCCACTATCATATCATATAATGGAACATCCTTTAAAAATAAGGATGTTGTATCCCTCTCTTTTGAATTCCATTTGAAGAATAAGTTTTTCCACTCCTTATTACTCCCAAGGTAATGGCCAAGCAAGAACATACAATAAAACACTTATCAAAATCCTAAAAAAAATTGTCAATGAATTTGGCCACAATTGACATTTGAAAATGTTTCCAACATTGTTCACTGTATTGTACCAATATCTACACCCCTACTAGTGTAACTCCCTATTCCATGATCTATGGGTTTGAATCAATTCTTCATATTGATATTGAGCTTTCCTTCTTACACATTTTGATGTAGGACATTCTTGATGAACAAGACTATTGAGTGGTCAGATTAGTAGAATTGGATATTTTAGACAAGAAATAACTAATTACCCTTAACTACCTCAAATCCTATCAGAATTATCTATGATGGGGTTATAACAAGTGTATTATCTATCATGATTTTGAGTTTGGTGATATTTTATTAAAATAAAATAAAAATAATACTAATGCTAAATGAGAAAATAAAGGTAAGTTCAAACCAAATTGGTTGGCCCCTTTAGTATTACAACTAACTATGGGTTTGGTGCATATAGGTTGCCCACTCTAGAGAGTTATGAGTTATATGAGCTAATGAACATTATGCATCTTAAGAATTTTTATGATTGAATTATCATGCTATTATTTATAAGTGTTCTTGCTTGGGGCATCTCTATTCCATTATGTCTTCTTGTCCTTTCAAGCCTTTCTTGGGGGAATATTTTCACTATTCTTCACATCCCTTTCTTATTGCCACCCTAATCAAATCATGATTATATAGGTATAATAGGTGAATCAGAGCAATAATATGCAAGAGAAAATTAAAATTATAGAATGTTTTGTGTTAAAATCTATTGTAGAATAAATTTAAAAATATGGAACATCATGATTTTATGGCTTGTATGACTTTTATCATTACCTTAAGTTCATATCTATTCCTATTTGCATTCCTTCATTCAATCCCATTATATCCTAATTCCTTTTTGTGCGAAAAGTTATGTTAGTCTAATTTATTGTTGAGTGGTATTTCATTGCATTGCTCATGTATGGACAACCCTTTCACATTTCCTATTCTTGTTGAGTTCTCATACCCACATTCCCCCTTTCCTTTGATAGGTGTTTTAAAATTTGTTTGTTTCCATTTATATATATTCTTTAGTAAATATACTCTTCTTTATATCTTATTCTAAAAATCCATAAAAATATAAATATTCACTTATGTAAGAAACCCTAAAATGTTACATGGATTAATATCCCATAGTTTACCCATGTGTGCCCATCTCTAATATTATGTAATTGATTATATGTCATCCTATTACTCAACTTAGATTTCTAGTCACTTATAGTTAGGTGGCACATACTGAAGTACCTTATAGTTAATTTTCATCTCCCCATGAGTATGTCTCAAAAAGTGGGACCAACTTCCTATGCTCTCACCATTTTATGAGTTAATTCATACACTCTCTCCATTTTTCATATTCATATTTCACACTCACCATTTTATGAGTTTAACCCTTCAATCATAAAACATTTCTTTCTTATCCCTATTCACACTTATCATTTTATGTGCCCAATTTTTGTTTGCAATACAATGGCTTGAGTTCATATTGGACTATGTAGGTAGTTCTCAATTTTTTGAGGTCAACTCGGCCATCCCTTATCCGATGCTCTTGATGTTTTGAAATTATATCTATTACCATTTTGGTAAGATTATTCCTTATATTCTCTTATTTTTTTGTGAGTCCTTTCCTATCTTTCCTCTATAATATTTCTTCTCATCTTGTCATCAAATTTATTCTTTCCCAATCCCTAGGAGAACTACATTTGGCCTAAAGTATATAGTACTATGCAAGCAACATCCACTTGCATGGGGAATTCGAAGTCATCTTGGCCACCCCTTCCTTATTCTTCTATTCCCACTTCCCTAGTCATGATTGTTTTTTCATACCCTTAGTCTCAAAGAGTAATGCATTATAGTCACACACACTCCTTTCTGTAGTTAATTTTTATTTACTTTTGATTGTGTGTTTGTGTGTTGATTGTTTTTTTTCTTATTGGTATGTTATTTTTTTACTCATTTCCCTTAACTTAGTAAATTAATTTTATCACTTAAGTATTGATTATTCATATCATGAATTTAATTTTTAAATAGTTTATATCTAAATTAGAATTGATGTAAGTGCATTATATTTTACATTTGAAGCTTAATTTTATATATCTTGTTTTAATTTATATACATTTGCATTTTAAATTCACATTTATGCATATTGAAAAACAAAATTTATCATACTTCATTTCAATATTATGATGCATATTGTCGTGTGCAATATTAAAAATCAAGTCTCAAGTAGTCTAATAGTAATGTTCAACTTAAAAATCTCTCTATCCTATAATAAGACTAACAGACATCATGATCATTCACATCAAGGTCATAAAATAAATTTAGCATAACATCAATATAATAAAATATTAATAGTAAGATAATTTATAAATCAAAGTTATATTAATCATGTCTGATCTAAGTACACGAGACAAGAAAATGAAAGAAGCATCACATGAGATAATAATCAGATTAATAGATCTCTCTATAATCATTTCTTCCTTTCAAGGGTTCACTCATAAAAATTAATTCCCAACTCTCCCCTCAAGGTAGCATGTAAGGCTTATCAAGTGATGCTTTAGGACATATTAGAACCCATTTACTTGTATATTTGGCAATTTTGTCAAATTTAACATCCATTAATTTTATTCTATGATCATTTTAACAATTTTTTTATTCCTTGAGAAGTCATTACTTAATATACATCTCAAAATGCCTTATACAACATGGGAAAATGTAGACACTCCATTTTTATCAATTCCATGTTAATATTTTAAAATAAAATGACATCCCACAATTGCACATAAACTGGTCTAAAGTCATCTATTCATCTAACATGCGAGTTTGAATTCACCTTAGGTCATCTCTAGGTAGGATAACTCACTGTATTAGATATATTCAATTATCATTCTAGTAATTTTATCAAGTCAATTATTATACTCTAATAAATTCACCAATTTCACTTTGATGATCAATTAATTCAATCAATTCCCTTTCTCCAAGTCATTTGTCTAATTATAATTCTACGTAAATGGAATTATAATCTATGTTCAATTTTTAATTCCTCCTTTTCCTTCCAAAATATGTATTCATTAAATAAATAATTTTGAGATCCTATGTAATATTATTTTGTGATCCAAGTAATTTATTAAGTGAATTAATATACAAGACTATTCTTCAACCTTCATCTTGGAGACAATATGGAGGGATCTTAATGAATCTTGTGAGATATTTTGGGAGAATTATCAACCCTTCATATTAGAAACGAGATGAAGGGTCTATATTAGTTATCCATGTGCTTTATTGGGAATGATTCTCCACCCTTCATCTTGGAAACAAGATAAAGGGCACGTAATGAATCTCACATAGATATTATGATGAGAGTCCTCCATCTTTGATCTTGGAAATAAGATGAAGGGACCACAATGACTCTCATTAAGATATTATGAGGGGAATCATCCACCTTTAATATTGGAAACAATATGGACTCATATTAATCCTTCTTTGATATTTTCAAGAGCCATCCTCCACCCTTCATCTTAAGCAAGATGAAGGGCTCACATTAGCTATCCATGTGTTGATCCACGTGAATTTTTGAGGAATCATTTACAACCATTCATCTTGGAAGTAAGATTAATGGTCCTCATTGATCCTATTTTTTTTTATAAATAGACATATTTCCTTTGTAATTCGATATGCTCAAAATTTATAATGAAGCCCTTCTATTTTATGACACTAACTTGTTCATCAAAGGTCATGCTTATCAACTCAAATTATCAAAATATTCAAGGAGAGGTCAATTTTTTAACATTAACATTTAAAAACACTACTTTAATATATATCTGAGCTAAATTATACAAAAAGATGAGGTTTCCAATGAAGGTTTGCTTTGTATTAATTTAATCTTATCATTATTATCTTAATATTTGTATGCTTATGGGGTCTTATGTGTAGATAATTAGTTATTAACACTTCATTTGATCATTTACAATTCTTGAATGACTATAACTCATCATATAGAGATTCTAATTATACACTTACCAAAAAATGCACCATTACAAGGAGTTACAGTGAATATCCTGGTTCTTTAAGTAGGTATTATTTTTGTTGTGTGATCATTTATAATTTTAGTTATTTGTGTGTGTTTCTAGAATTTAATAAGATTAATTTAGTATAATAAATTTGTATTTGTGCAAGTATTATTAATTTTTTTAATAAGAATCTTTTTTTAAAAAATAACAAATCAATTCCTTTCAATAATTCAATTCTTGCAAGTGTGATTTCATTTTCAATACTTTATTTCCATGTAATTTACTTTATGCAAGTGTGTTTCCTATATGAAACGTATAGCTTCTCAATCTCTAGAATAAATAATGTCACACACACAATGCTGACATATTTACAAATAGATGCCCTAGGTTGATAATTAATAAAAGTAATACGATTAATAAACCAAGTGATTTCCTTATCCCATTATTGATCAATAAGGTTGTATGTAAGAATTGATCAGTTGCATCAAGTTATATTGGTGGTTTGAATATTATCATCATTTTGTTGACATTTTTTAGGATAAGTTTCAAAGCATTAGATCTAAATAAGTTTGGCTTATATTTCCTGCTTTTCTAGTTTAAAATTTCCTACTTTTATAGCTTAAATTTTCTTGCTTTCTAGCTTTTAAATTATTACTTTATTAGCTTTTTTCCCTACTTTCATAGCATAAAAATTCCATATTTTCATAGATTAATTTACTTGTATAGATTAATAATTTAAAATTATAAAAATTAGAGTAAATAGATCAAGAAAAATCTCATTTCAAACTAATCATGTGCAGGACATGGCAGAGATAATCACAAAGGAAAATTGGTTGATTTGCATTCATAAAGATTAATGTTATTTAGGTATAATATTTTGTACATAATTATAATTTGATATGGGGGAAGAATCACCACCTGTATCAATAAAAATTCAATAAATAACCCGAGTACATAGTTCATGATTATCACCTAGGAAGCTAGAAGAGATAACAATAGAAGAGTTATTGGTTGAATTAGTAAAAAATCCAACAAGGAATTTGAGTATCCTCATACCCCTAAGAAAGAAATATTTTAATCATTCCAAAAAATCCCCATATAGGCACTTTATACTCAAGGATTTCATATTCAAATCCCTCTACCCTCACCAAAACTCATCTCTAAAACATAACTTAGAGCCCTTCTAGCCCCAAAAAGAATAATTATAATCACAAAATTTATTGAATCTACTAAATTTTTTGAATAAGACAGTCTTTTTGAAATTCTATAAGATTTTATAAGAAGTCCCACCCCATCACCCCTAGTCATAATGTTTTCCTCTCACTTAAATAATCCTAAATCCATCATTCATTACATACCTTGGGATAAAATTGACAAAGGTTTTGAAGAGTGGGTAGTAGAAATATTTGGCTTATAACAAGTTTAGAAGATCATGGGGGGCCTTCAAGGATAAACTCTATAAATTAATCCATAACCTTTGAGTTTCCCATAATACCCTTGTAGTTAATACACCTATGAAGAATATTACTCTATCTATTTTTCCCAAATTTAGATGAATGGTTAGTGAGGACCCCAATATGTTCCTCTTTGAGTTTGACATCCTATGGCATAGTTATTACAACAACCAAGATGCTCAAAATATGAAACTATTTCCAACCACTCTCAAATACACATTTTTCATATGGTTTATGGGATTTAAAAGAGATGGTTATCTTCACTTGAAAATTGAGAAGATATGTTATCTTCACTTGTAAAGAAATAAAGTATAAATTCCTCTCTAAATACCAATATTTCTATAAAGGAATAGATTACACATGAAATTATGTATTTTGGATGTCACAAAATGAAGATGATCTATTGGAATATTACCTTGAGAGATTTATCTTGAACTTGAAAAATATAAATAAACTACATTAGATCAAGAGTCCATAAAATTGATATTCTTGAGAATAACTATGTACAAATATCTTGAAGTAATATATTTGATGAGTAGTTGAGACATATCACATATGACATTTGAAGAGATCAATATCTTATGTAGAAACTACTTGAGATCTATGATGAAGAAGAACCATAACAAATAAATGTTGCCTTCATCATCTAAAAACAAACTCTCATGAAGAGAGGTAAGTAATTTTATACAAGACATGAAACAATATATCATCAGTCATTGTGATACATAATTAGACATGTTACATACATGAAGGAAATAGTAAGAAATATAATAGGCCCTGACTGTGTGTGTTTTAGGTTACTATAAGAAGAAATCAAATTGTCAATTCCATGTTATTCTTAAAAAGGTAGTAAGAATAATGAAGGATAATCCCACTGCAATAGAGATTCATGTAATTAGATGAGATGTAGAGTATATTTTATAGATGGATCAATAGAAACCATGGTTGTAAAGGCCCAAAAACCCATGCATACCACCAAATTTTACATTATTTAATTCTAAATTCTTAACTCTTCCTAGTAATTGGAATGGATATAATCCTTGGACCCCAACACCACCCTAAGGTCTAAATTGGCTAGAATAAAACATTAACCTATAACCAATTGATATAAACCTCACAATCATCCATAAAATTAATCTCAAAGCCAAACATGGCTATCTCAAAACTAGAATGAGCTATGACAATCCCAAAATAAAAAATTATAAATATTAGTACACTTCCAACCAATGGAAATAACCATGGAAGGGAAATCAGCCATGGTTTAGTCCACATGTTAGTATTTCATACCAATCACAATCATAAAAACATCAACATCCAACCTTAATGCCTAACATTTAGCCAACCTTAATGCCTAATAACCAACCAACTCCTCGATAAAACAATTATCTACCCAACCTATACCAAACCCAAAAAATAAGTACATTCAACTGACACACACTAATAAAATAATGAAATGCCTAACTTATTCCATGGAGGTATACAAATTACAACTTTGTTCAAGGTGAATTTTCCTACAAACCACCTCACTCATAATAATAAAACCTCTTGAAGAGGTTCTTGACACTGTCACTAACCCAAAACCCTCTAATCAATCCCCCACTCTTGAACCAATCATATATACAAGTTAATAAGGGCATAACACCCCTTATTTTCTTGAGATAATATATCTCCAAAAAAAAGAACATGAATATGAATTTGATTTTGTAAGATAACTTTAAAATGTTTGCTTCAAAATCTCATTATTTTAAGCTTTAAAAATGTCCCCATCTACATCAAAGTTATTTGAGACTTATGCCTAAATAAGCTTGGCCAAAAGAATAAGTATCCCAATACTATCTAAGTAGTTAGACAAATTGTGAACATCATGTTGGGAAATGTAGTCCCACCCAAGTAATCTGACCCAAGCAACCTACTAGTTGATGTCCATGTCTATGGTACCCTCTTATAGAATACCTTAATAGACCTGGAGGGAAATATTAATGTAATGACTAAGGAAACTATTAAAAAACTTGTAATCAAATGTCTTCACCCAAATCTCATTGTTATGTAGATGGCATATAGATCAATGGTTAAACCAAAATGAGTTATAGAAGATTTGGACATTATTATGGATTCATGAGAATACCTAACTAAATTTATCACCTTACATATAAAATCCAATTTTGGGGAATACCCCCTTACCTTATCAATACCATGGTTGGCTAAAACTAATGCACTCATTGGATTTATATAAAGGAACATGCTGATATCAAAATACTACATTACAAAGAAACTAGTTCTCTACCCACCAACTCAGCCTTCATGTGAAGAACAATCTTGTTGGATAGAAAATGAGGACATTGAACAACATTCATTGTATAATTTTCTCATGATTTAATGAAACCCAAACTTGAAAGATAAAAATTATGACATGATAATTTATAATGTCCTAAAAAACACTTATTATATCAGTCCACAAATAGACAACATATTACAATGCATACCATGTCCCCTCACAAACATATTTCCAAAGGAGAAATGTCAGATGTCATGGAGTACATTAAAAAAATTCATCAAATACACCCACACCATTTAAAATTCATCCCACTATTAGGTAGCATAGGATCCATGGTGTCCTTGTCCATATATGTATACATCATATTTACACACCCTCTCAATATCAATAATAAGCTAGGTTATAAACAAGAAACTTAGACAGTGACCATGTTTCAAAAACACAAAATTAACTTTGCATGGGATTATCATGAAATGAGAGGAATAAACCTATATATATTCACCCACCACATATATATCAATAATAAATTCAAACCCATTCATTAACCATAAAGACAAATGAACCTTGTTGCTAAAGATAGTGAAAATAAAACTACAAAAACTCTTGGATGCAAGATTTATCTATTATATATCCAATATTTAGTGGGTTTCACCCCTTGTTATTTTGCTAAAAAAGAGAGTAAAATGGTGTATTTTCATATACTATAGATAAATTAATGCAACCATGAGGAAAGTCCTTTCATTGACCAAGTACTTGACATATTGGTAGGAAATAAATATTTCTCCTTTCTTAATGGGTTTAATGGTTATAATTATATCATAACATCTCCTAATGATCAAGATAAGACTAAATTAACATGTCCTTCAGGTACCTTTGCATACTTTGTACTACTATTCGGATTATGCAATGCTCTTTCCACCTTACAAAGGCTTAAACTGAGCATTTTTCCTAACTTATCCCATTATTGTGTAGAAGTTTACATGGATGAATTCACTATCTATGGGGACACATATGAAGAATCTATCAAGAACCTTGAGAAATTCCTTCAATGTTTTCAAGATAATCAATTGTTTCTAAGTCATTATAAATTCTATATGTTAATGATGAAATGTATTATATTAGGCCACCACATCTTGCCAATATGAATAAAGGTAGATCCTACCAAAATTAATGTAATAAAAAATGTAACAACCCCACTAAAATGAAAGGATGTTCTATGTTTACCAGGACATGTTGGTTGCTATCATTGATTTATTAATGATTTTAGTAAAATAACAACACTTTTATTTGTTTTAATTTCTAAAGATGATAAATTTATATGAAATGATGCATGTGAATAAACAATCTAGGACCTAAAAAGTCTACTTATAACAACTCCAGTGCTACATGGATCAGATTGGAAGTTACCTTTCCACATACATACAAATTCCTATGGTAGTGCACTAGGAGTTATCCTCAAACAAAAATAAGGATACTTGAGCTATACCATATATTTCATTAGCAAAAAATTTAAGGATCAAATCTTAACTACACTATGATATAAAAGGAATTCCTTGAGGTTATCGATACCAACAAAAAATTTAGACATTATATTATAAGTTAAGTTATTTGTATTCACACTGACCATGTTTTAGTTATGTATTTAATGAATAAACCAATAATCAATGGGAGAATAATTATATGGTTATTGATTTTTTATGATTTTGACATCACTATTATAGATAGAAAAGGTAAATATAATGTAGTCATGGACTTTAGATCATGATTAACATTAGAACATGGTCTAGTAGTAGATAATTCTTTTTTAGATGAACATTTTTTTAATTTATCAATTAAAACTCCTTATTTTTTAGACATTGTTAATTATGTGGTTGCATGTTTGATCTCAAAACATGTCTCTACAAAAGAGAGATGCCACTTGGTGGAGAAAAGTGGTCCATACTCATAGATATCAAGGTATCTATTTTACATGTGACCTAATTTAATCATGCATCGATGTATAAGGGAGGATGAATTAGTTTACATAATTTGAACATGTCATGATGAACTTATGTAGGATATTTTGATACCAAGAGAATAACATCTAATTTTTTTAGCCTAGGTTACTACTAACCCACCTACATAGAGATGCTCTCACATATACCCACATATGCCACAAATGTTAATGTATGGTGAACCCACATATTTTTATGAGATTTCCATCCAACCCCAATTGGTTTTGTATCCATTTAACAAGGTCCTCATTTATTTTGTTGGCCTAATAGATATAAATTCTAATAATGAGTACATATTGGTATGTATAAAATACTTGAACAAATGGGTAGAAGTAAAAACCTTAACACATGAAAGGGATGAAAAATTTGTATAATTTATATATGAAGAGATATTGACAAGTTATAAAGTACCAAGAGAGATAATTTCATATTAAGGACCATAATTTACATCTGATCTGATAGAAACCCTTTTTCATGAATATGAAATTAGGGATAAAAAGTCTACTCCACATCATCTTCAGTCTAATGGCCAAGTAGAAGTCATAGATAATTGGTAAATATTCTCACAAAATAGTAGATATGCATTGTTGGATTTGTAAAAATCTCTTCTTGAAGTTGCATGGGTATATATAACAACATGGAAGACCACAATAGGGTTTACACCATATGAGCTTGTATATGTAAAGAAAGTTATTCTCCCTATAGAATTTGAGCTCTAAAATTTGAGGACTACCTTGAAACTTGGCCTAAATTTATATTAAGCATATGAGGAGAGAATAATGTAACTCAATTATATAGGGAAGCATTTTATCATATGAAAATATTTCAACAATAAAGAGTTAGATGACATCATAAATTCATCAAGATACAAGAATTTCAACTAGGAAATTAGGCCCTATTCAATGACTCCAAGTATAAGGACCATAAATTAAAGTGTTATAGCTTAAATTTATCACACTTTAGAGGGTGTTTCAAGTCTTTTCACTTAAGATATACAATGGTAAAAATCCTAGGTTTTAGGTGACCTATTAAGTGGATTGAACCTCTAGATTTGGGCTAGCTCCCTTGATGCTTCACCCAACCTATTACTAAATTATTCAATTGCCAAGAGAATGGAAAAGAGTGATGTTATAAATCATAAATGAGGTGATGCACCAATAATAGTATTCCTTTAATTTACTATATGTACACTATTTGAGGTAAGGAATCCATCTCTTTCACATAACCTATAACCTTGACATGACTATCACATGAGTATTTCATTGAGAGGCTCAAGAGTAAATTGTAGTAATTAGGAGGGTAAAACTTGACCTTGTGAAGGTAAAAATTATGAAATTACACTTATAAATCATGAATATACAAAATTAGAACACTAATAATGACCTATAATTATAGTCTTTTATGCATAATGATGATCAAATATGGATAATAGGCTAGGAAAGTAAAACATTAACTAGAAAAGATCAAAAAAATTGCATATTTCACACATGACACAACATATAAGAATGGAAAATCAATATTATTTATTTCTTCAATAGTTTTTCAAGTATAATTTTGGTCAGGGTTTCACCATAACTAATGGAGGCTTTTTAAAAATGCCATTCAAGGCATGTCTTATAGAAAGAATAAAGAGAGAGAGAAAATGGGTGTAGAAGGAGTTCATTATGACACTATCATCATCAAATCATTTATAAAAAATAAGTAAATTGACACCAAGTCTACTAGGAGTGTTTTTTTAACTTACTTGTTAGTCTTCTAGTCCAAGTGTTGATGAGAATCTTCATGAAGGGTGGCATGGAAAATTATCTTGGTAGACCTAAGCTTCTTAGATCTAAATCCTTTCCTAGGGAGTTACACCTTGACATATTTGAGAGTATTTACAAGTTCCTCAATTGACACTTGGCACCCTTAAATATTCCTTATGTCATTCTTGATCTCTTGTAACTTTTCTTCTTCTTCTTTGTGAGATTGGTATTGAACTTCATGACTTTTTCTCTCTTTGGGACTAAGGCTTAAATTTAAAAGGAAGGAATAGTTTTGTGCCACAATAGGTCTCTATTAGACCTTAGAGTATTCTATTTCAAGTCATGAGGCTTTAACAATTTAATGAAATCCATCTTGCAACTGGTTTATGCTTTAGTTAGTCAATGGAGTAGAGAGAACTTATTTTTCATAGAGATTCCAAGTAGCCTTGAGGGATGATTTTGATCTATATATTTTATTTATGACTCAAATATCTATTTTGATGGTTTTTATATGATTTACAAGTGTTTTGATACACTTTTATTTCTCTATACCTTGAGATAGGCCTACATTTGATCTTTTTGAAGCCGTATAGGTTACCTTTCTTTATTTAATAATGTTTGACCACTTATATCCTATAAAAATACTATGTAACCTTTTTAAATTAGTTAAATGTGGTAACAAAACCTTTATATTGGCTCAAATAACCTCTACAACTATTTCAGAGAGCTCATCTAGCTCAAAGCCTTGAAAAATAACTCTAAAAAGAAATTTTAGGCTAGTTTCTATACATATCCATCTCACACATGCCATTACCTTAATTTTATATATGTGTATGATAGGAATGGAGGTAATTATAGTGATTTTGGAAATAAATAAATATACTTGAGGCACTTAGAAGGTATATATTCTCCATGGACTCTCTTTATGGGTTTAAATAGGGTTTAAGGGTCTTCCAACTTCTTAGGGATAGTTCATAAAGTTTTGGGATTTGATGAATTAATTAAAACCAAGAATATAAACTAGAAAAACCCATTACTTAAATAATATTCATATTATTCCATGCACCTCCTTGTATGAGTTCACACATACTAAATTTACCCTTCTCAAGCAATTATACAAGAAAAAGAGATAAGAGTGATTTTTTTGGATAGAGGAACCTCAATAAGGTATGTAAAAAATCATGTGATATGTTTAAGTGATATCATGAAGGTAATTACCCTTTCAATCTACTAAAATTTGATTCAATCCTTGAGCAAGGGTTTGTGAATAATCACATTTAAGTGATCCTAATAGGCCTGATTGAGTAATTTCCATATTTATTAATGATATTAAACCTAATATTACCTTATTACTACATCTTAATAATCTCCTAAAACCCTAAAATTTTCAAAACACTTCAAAACTTGTAGGTTTATTCAACTTCACACATTCAGGCCTATAAGTGGTGATTTACACCTCTTGAGCCTAGTTCTTAACAAAATAATCATATTGGATGATATAATTATTATGAATATTATTTACTTACCATCAAGAATCCTATAATGATCATCATAATATATTTTCACCCCTTTTTGGTACTCTACTTGACATTATAAGTATACCTTTTCTCAAATCTATCCATGACAGGCCTATAAGTGATGTTCTAAGTCTCATAAGTGTTAGACCTTAAAGTTGGGGTTTATTGATTCGGTTTTTATCCTATTGTTGATCCTATCAAGTGAATTCACATTATTCATCTTACTTATACATTTAAAACCTTTTAGACATCCATTCAACACCACACAATCAATCTTTCCTAATTAGTCTTATGATAGGCTTGTAAGTAGTCACTAGGCCTAAAATCCTCTTTTTATTTCTATTTTTCCTTCTTGGGATCCAATAATCAATGATATAAATGTAGTTAAATTGACTTGTGTTTTTATATCACTTTAATGGATTCAAATCACTTGGGACATTCACTTGAAGATCTTATAGTTCTTAGTTCCACATAGTCCATTTAATAAGATATCTTCTTCCCTATGACTGATCACCTATGACATATTCAATAAAACCCATAATGAATATATTATCTCAATTAAATACACTGAATATGTATATACCATTATGGGAATTAGAAACTAATCCCATATTGGTTTCTTCAACCTAGAAAACAAGGTCAACACTATCATCCCAATCCTCAAAAAGCCTATAACACCCTTACATTAAATAAATTAGTAGACCATGATTATATATCACAAAAATACCCTCCAAAAAATATTTTAATGTATCCATGCCTTCTTCATCTCTTTGATCTTTCACATGCATGTCCCTTCAAGCTCACTTTTTTATTACTAGCTTGTAGGTGACTATACCTTCTCATTGGAAGCATGTCATGGCTCGAGAAGAGTAATTTGTGTGATGAATTTAGGTTGAGAAAGGAAAAAAAGGAAGTAATAAAATTTTAAAATACCATAATATATCTCTCCATACATTTAAAAACCTTTGTTTATCTCTCCATAACCTCAATAGGGTCTATCTTGGACTGTAACCTATAATAACTATTTTAAATGCATGATATTCTCTCTCACTTCACTATTGTAGCTCATTTTATGTTTATAAATAGTATAATAAGGATGTAAAGAGGAGTGATAGGTTAAAATAATATGTTTAGAGTTCACTTAAAGTGAACAAATGTTTAGACTGATAAAAATCCTACCAGTAGGTTCTCTTCCAGGACTGCAATTCACTTAAATGGTGGTTTCATTATTCTTGATGCTATAACATGTGAAAAAAGTAATATAAAATTGTGTGATGGATCTAATGGACCCTTTCATGATATCACACAATCATTTATTTTCACCAATGATCTCAAAAATGCCTTAAAAACATCTAAAACTAAGTTTGTGGGATTTGAAGTTTTTTTTAGCACCTTAACTTATTAATGATTATTCATAATTTTAAGGAGAATTAAAAAAAAATATGACACAAATTTGAAGGGAATTAGGGTCTCATACTATGGCCAAGAGCTTGGACTTCAAATTCCTCTCTCCTTAAAGTACCATTCATAAACTAATTGCCGTTTTCTTACTGCCAAAAAGCTTAATGGAAGAAAGGAGGTTTTCTATATAATTTGACATTATACCTCCACTTTTTTAATGGATTTGGGTTTTTAAATACCATGAGAACATATGTCATAGTTTTTACCTTTATAACCATCATAAACCCTTTGAAAAAGACCTCCAAAAACATGCTTTCTTCAAGAATTTGTCTATTCTTCCCTTTGAAACTATTAGAGATGAATAACCAAGTTATCTTGAAGCCTTTCTTGACTTTTAAGTAAGTTTGAGAACATTCAAAAACATTTACCATCTTATTTTACCTTGAAACCTTCTCATTACCTCCTTTTTAATGTTATAAAATGATGGTTGAGTAGTTAAAATAGGTTTCAATGTTGGAAAAGTAGTTTCAACACATTTTAGAGGAGATGTACAACTAAGTACATAGATTATGACATTATACAAGTGTTAATGACATAAAGGACCCTTTTTCATCCTTGTACATAACATTAGACCTTCAATTTTAGATGATCCTTTTGATGAGTGATCTTATGACATTGTAATAAACATTATAAGACAAAACAAAGAAACCTTAAAATTTAAAAATTACCTTAACCTTTTTCAAAATTCTTAAAAATTCAAGGTCTCCATATTATTGGCTTTGTCCATTGGTCCACTTGTTCAAATTAAAACACATTCTTCCTTAAAGTGTCACCACCATACTTCTTCTTTAACCATGATTCAAATTTGGCCTTGACCTCATATAAAAACTTTAAATTTATCAAACCTACATTAAACAATGATAAATGCATAATGAAGACCATGAAGAATGACCAATACATGACAAGACAAAGTGACTTGAATTAACTATCAATTAGACCATCATAAATGACCTTATAAGCTACCAAGGAAGACATACTACCTATCATCCTAGATCATTAAATGACTAATACAAGACCTTCATAATAACTATCAATAAAGTTAATATTAAGTAAATCAAAGCTTAGAATGATCCTCATTCATGGTGGCCACATTTTGGCTAACATGTTGGGTGAACTCCTAGGATTGCATGCTTGCTATTCACCTTAGACTAGTTTCCTAGTCCATCCATTAGGATATAGAGTCATTAATGCTACCAAATAAAACTAAAAACCTCTACAAACTCACACCAAACACCTAAACACAAAAATGAGACAAGAAGTAAACACACCCATGTGCCAAAAGCACTTAGAATAAGGGGAAAACAAGCCACATAACAAAACCAACATGTGTCATAGAAACTTAGGGAAAACAAACCACTAAATTATTATAAACAAAACCTTAAAACATGTTTTAGGTGATATAATAGTTCCATAAACTCAACTAGGATCAAAACCAATGCTTTTAGTATCCTTGTTGTTCCATGATAACAAACCAACATAGGATGAGTGTTTATTAATAACTTGCTCACTAGGGTGATCTAGTGGATTACCATTCTTGAAATCCATGTTAGCTACAAGTATATAATTTAAATATCCTTTTAATGGTTCATTTATATCTCTTTGAATCTTGTTTGAAATTACAACCTATTTAATCTTTCTTATGCCCACTTGGCATTTCCCAATCTACTTATTAGGGATCATAAGGATATTCACACTCTTAAATTCATTTTAACTATGATGAGGTAGGTGTTTAGAGACATCAATATTGAATTATTATTTTTTAAACACATTTTCAAGTTGATTAAGATTAGCTTGGTGTCTATGCTACTCATTAATCTCAAAATTTTCTATCTTAACCTAATCATGTTCTCTTAGGGTTATCTTCCACTTGATATGGATTTCATACTCTTTTCTATGCTCATTAGACCTATCATTTACCTCATCATCATGTCCATATCTCTTTTGAGGAGGTGCAAGCCCACTTACCTCTTCAAACTCCTACATTATGGCATAGTATTACTACCACATGTCATCTAACCTCCCTAAGTCTCATGCTTATGTATTTATTCTTCCTTGGTGGGGGAAATTATATCCTTATTATGGATACCATTATTCACTATATCTAAAACATAATCATCTTACATATTTAATAGATAATTTTCCAATAAATCCTTTTGACAAGTATAATTAGAACTTACTTCAGTAAGTTCATCACATTCTACATTAATAATGTATAAACCCATTATTGTCTCTTCTATGAGTTTGTAAGGATCAAAATCATAATGTTTAACTCCAAAATCATCAAGGAAGAGGTCAGATACACCTTCAGGGGAAGAAGTTAGTTCTTGATCAATATGAAAATCATCCTCATCAAGAATGGTATAATTGACATTTGGGTATTTAGTCATATAAGGTTCTATGTGAAACCTAGCCATTGGTTTAGATTAAATTTTTACTTTGGTTCCATATCTAGTCCTAAACACTATGTAGGTCCAATTTGATGCTAAATATACCCTAATATTAGATATAAACTCCCTAGATTTACATAGGGAAAAATATGGAGGTGGGTCTATTATAAAAACATCATGAGGAACTGAAAAGGTATGAAAAACATGCAAGTTTAAATTTAAAACTTTGATTACACCTAAGGTCTTGGTAGTTGGCCCATCCAATTGTAGGACTCCCTTGGTGACTGGTTCATATTTTAGACCTAATTGATCAGCTACTAGTTTATGTATTATTAAAGTACTAGCACCACTATCAATCATGCTATTGTGAACTAAGGAGTCACCCATAATGAGAAAAAGCTATAAGGTAAGTATCTTACCATTTTCTTGGCCTCTTATCAGTAGGAGTAGAAGTATTAGTGAAAATACACCCTCTTTCCTTGTTAGTCCTATTGGTATGCTGAACTTAGACAAATCCTCTTTGACTAAAACCTTTTAACTAAAAATGAGTAATGTGTCCCATATTGGTATACTCACATGAACCTTATTCATATGATTTATAATGTTTATAGGAGAATTACCAAGGATTTATTGTACTCTAAGTGTTACAATGTTATTTTAAGCTTGTGTTTGTGAAGGTTGAGGTGCTACAACAATATTCACATTATGATTTCTTTTCATTTCCTAACTTTAGGGGCTATATTAGACCCATTCATCCCTTGAGAAACTTTAAAATTTGAATATCCTTTACCCACCCCTTAGGTTTCTTCCATTTCCCTCTTATTAGACCTGGTATTGGTTGTTATGAAAGTGTCAACCATACCCATTTCTCCTAGCTAATTAATTGCACACCAATCTCCCTATTTATAATTCACTAGAGTAACATCTAATTGGAAATACCTTCCTTTAGTTTCTCATTGAGTAGACACCTTATCTTGAGTTGTGAAAGTTCTTGTTCCATATTGAGCCATACAAGCTTAATTGAATACCTCATTTTGATAAGTAGAATGATCTTGAAGATGATACTATCTATATTCTTGCATAAGATTATTTTGAATAGGTAGTAAGGCTCTTGAAGAAGATGAAAAATTTGGATTAAAACTATTGTATGGTTTGGTCTAAGTGATCTACCCTTGACCTTGGGAATTAGCTTGAAAAGGTGGCCTATTAGATGGATAGGACTGTTCGTTTTGATAAGGTACTTAATAAGACTTATAATGTTGAGCTTGGTGTATATTTAAAACCACTCTCTCATTCCATTAGGATTTGACCAGGCTCTTAAACTCTTTTATTTCATTTAATTGGCTAGGGATAACTTATTCATGATTTGTATGTGTGGGAATAGGAGTAAGAGCTAGAGTAGGAGGCTGAATATCAAGAAATAATGGCATGGGAGGCCTTGGGGAGATATTTATAGTTTGAATAAGATTATTTTTAGATTTGATTACAAGGTCATAATCATTAGGTTGAGTCTCTCCTTCTATGGATTATATTATAATAGAGATGTCGCTATTCATGGACTTGAGATAATAAAGGAATGCATAGTTTGGAGTAGGCCTCACAAGAGCTGGAAATCTATCCCATGTCTTTTAAAACCTATAATTTAAATCTTGGATGAATTCTTAGGGATATCTCTCTATGGTGGCTAATTATTCAGCTAAGGATAAATGATCACTCTTATCCTCAAACCTCTTAATCAATTTATCTCCTAATTCATCCCATGAATCAATGGAACTAGGGGCTAAGGTTCTATACCACTCTAAAGCCTTGCCTTTAAGACTGATTGCCATTAGTCTAAGGGCCACATTTTCTTGAGTGATATTATGGATATTGTAAAAGTTATCCATATCTCTAATATGCTTAATAGGGGTGATAGTGTTCTCTCCACTAAAGTAAAGGAACACTCTTAAGGGTTGCCACTGGGATATACTCATATTATGTGAGGTCTAAATAATATCCACCATTAAAGGCCAACAAATTTAGATTTCTAACCATCTTACCAGCTTTAAGGAAACATGGATTATAGGGAAAATGAAACCTTTTTCTAAGAGACTTGGTGTAAGGAAGAGTATGAAAAAATCTCTTTATTTTGACTAAAATTAAAGGTAACTCAATAAATTCAATTGAAATACCTATAGTATTTGATCTTTTAGTCACCTTTGGCATGAAAAAATTATCTTACTAGTCAATAACCAAGAGCTTAGAACTTGTTGGAGTCACCAGATGTTGCATGGAGGTTGTTATAACTATAAATTTGCTAAGACCAGCATCAATCTTGGATAACCTTGTTCAAATTAGGTCCCATCGAACATGACAAAACTATTATATCTTGAATTTAGCACCCTTGAGAGGGTGTATCAAGGCCTCTCACTTAATATATATAATGGGCACAATCTTAGGTTGTGGGTGACCTACTAACTAGATTGACCCTTTAGATTTGAGCTAGCTCCCTTGATGTTTCACCCAAAATATTATTAACCTGTTCAATTTATGAGAAAATGTAAAAGAATTATATTCTAAATCTTAAATGAGGTGATTCACTAATAATATTATTCCTCTACTTAATTGAATGTACACTATTTGAGGCAAGGAATCCATATCTTTCACATAACCTACAACCTTGACATGACTATCACATGAGTATTTCATTGAGAGGCTCAAAAGTAAATTGTAGTACTTCTGAGGGTAATGTAGACACTAAAAAACTACATACCATAGTTTTAGATATTGAACTAACCCTTAGACCTTTTTGAGAAACCCTATGGACCACTTCATAACCTTTTGACTACAAACTTAAGTTAACTAACTAGCTAACTGATTTTGACCAGCTTAACTTTTAACATATCGACCATCAATGGTCACCCTAACTATCAATGGTTAGGCTTGACTACCAATAGTCAGGTTTTAACTACTTGAATAGTTAGAATCCAACACTAACTATAGATTTATTTTTTATATTTAACTTATCTGATCGATGTGTGAAATCAATGCATGTTAATTCTAGATTTATAAACTTTATTAAACCACTTATTGAACCTATTGTTCCATCTCTCCCTTCCTTTTATAAAAAAAGAGGAGGAGGAGGTGAAAAGGAGAAAAATTAGGAACAATAATCATTAGAGAGAATTAACACTTATTAGAACTTCTTGTATTAAAACTTCTTTTACAGGTCTTCTTCTAACAAATCCAAGAAAGCTTTCAATGAATGTGATAGATATCCAAAGTGATGATACTCATCAATCATAGCCAAGACATCTTTACTTTGCTAAAATTTCTCTAGACTCTACCAACAAGTTTTTCAGCGAACTACCTCCACATTCTTCAAACCAAGAAGCTAAGTATCTATCTTTTATCATATTTAGTAATTAGTTTCTTTGTTTCATCTTCCATCCCACCTTTTAGAATCTATTTTGCAACCTCATCAACCAGCTTCTTGAACCACACCAAAAACCATAGTAATCATTGATGGTCACCCTAATCACTGATGATTTATCCATAATCATCATTGATCACCCAACCACTAATGGTTTCACCCCAACTACCAACAATCATTGTGTGTCAATTCCAATACTTAGCTAATTTTACCTATCAAACCCCAACCAAATCCCACTTTTTGACCTTCTACCTAAGCATAGAACATCACCCCATTTTTTTAACCACATCTAATTTATTTGGCATCAATATTCAATCATTTATTTTTATAATTAGTTGAATTCATCTCTTTCAATCACTTCTTGTATTTGATTTTAGTATCTTCTATTATTTATGCAAGTAATTTATCTTTCATTTTCAGAACTTGATTATTTAAAAGTGTGGATTAATAGCCTCCAAGGAAGCTTATGCTTCTTGGATCTATCTTGCTAGGCAATACACCCTACTATCTAACTAATCAAGCATTTATTTATTGCTTTCTTATTTGAAGGTCATTCCTCTCAAGCTAAAGAGGAGTATATACAATTGATTAGATTATGGATTTCAAACCAAATCCAAGTTCTACTAACCTCACCCTTCTTTTAAGTTTTACAACTTTCTTCTTAAGTAAATAATCAAACTTTACATGAAACATTCTAAAATGCTTGATGGGACCCTTGAGTCTTTTTTTGGGTTCATAGTTGTATCTATGTGCTTCTTTTTCTTGTCTTTCTTGTGGTAGCTTCTAAAACCTCCACCAACTATCCATATGTTGTACCTACCCAAACCCAACATAATTTACCCTACAACTATGGGGGTGCACAACCACAAACGGACCTTGTCAAAATGTTAATGGACAAAATGACTACTTTGGAGTCATCTATCTTTGATGCCCAAAACCTCTTATTTTATGACCAAATCTATAATTAACCAATTCATCCATCCATCCCCATTAAACCTTATCCTTCTTAATGGGAACTCCCAAAATTTTAAAAATTTTAGAGCAAATAAGACCCTCAACAACATCTAAGAGAATTTAGGCATTCTTTCTATTTGATTTCTTATGATGATTTTGTCCTACTCCATACCTTTCCCATGTCTCTATTAGTTTTGGATCTAGATTAGTATAGTGTTATTATCAATCACTCCCTCTTTTCTTTTTCCCAACTAGATTAGACTTTCTTAGATCACTTTTCCATAAAAATCTCTAATAAAGTTTCCATCATCAATCTCAACTCCATTTAGCTATTTGATGATGAGTCAATAGGTGACTTCATAACCCATTAGAGAAGCCTGATAAATAAAATCTCTTTCTCTTTGACCTAACCTAATTTGATTTAACTCTTTGCTTTAGCTTGTACCAAACACATCTCCTTTAATATATAAGTTTAGAGCTTCAAGACTTTTGATGAGGCTTTTACCATGGCATGAAAATTAGATAACATAGCCATTGATGAGAGGAAGTTGAAATTAAGAAACAAGAATTTAATATTAAAATAAAATAAGACTCCCTCCAAACCTAATAATCAAACCAAAACTAACTCCAAAAACAAAGGAACCACAAATGTAGTTATCCTTAAAACCACCCCTCTATCCATTGTTAACCAACCCAAATATTCTACTTCCTCTAATCAGAACACTAGAAACCCAAATCTCAACAACCAAAAGCAATTTACTCCAATAGGGGAGTCATATGATTTAGTCTTGGAGAAGTTTTTGAAATCAAATATCATATAACTCCCACTGATCAAACCTCCACAACATTTCGATTCCTCTCATCCTATACCTAGTTGGTATAAGGAGAATGAATTTTATGTCTTCCACCATGTCATTAGACATGACATTAGTAGGTGTAATACATTCAATAACATCATCTAAAATCTCATCAACAAGGGGTAACTTATTTTGGATAACCCCAATGCACCCCCAAATCAATCACTTGACATATTTAGATAGCCATTTCCTAACCATGCCCCTACCAAAAATAATGAAAACAATAGAGTAGAATCCTCTCACAACCACAAAGTCCATACCATTAACAAATTTATTAGTTAAATAATTATTGAGGAAACCATTTATTAAAATACCTTTCCTTCTTTTCCACTTATTGAGGTAGTAGAGTCATTCTCTAGTCCTTCAAAAAATGAGACCAAAGAGATGACTATTTCCTTTTCCCCACTCATTAAGGTATTTGAGGCACTGACCTCTCCTTTAGAAGTCATACCAAAAGAGATAGCCCTTACCACCATATCCTTCTCCTCCATCATACAATAATCCACTCTTTTGTTGGAAAGCATCCCTAAAGAAGTTATCACTATACCTACCTCTCCGATAGGAGACTCATCTTCCCAAACCTTGGAGACTTTGATTGAGTAAAAGGATGAGGTAACCACTTATCTCTCTCCACCCATGGGTTTAGAATTTTAGCTTAGTATCAAGGGATTAGACCTATCTATAAAACCTTCTCTAGACTTGTTCAAATCATAGATTACTTATCTCAACCCAACATAGATCATGCCACATTTTGGCACCATCTCAGGATTGCTTACCCAACCAAGTAAGAGCCTCCAACCATGCCATTATCATCTCTACCTTTAATTTCCATTATTAAACCCATCATCACCCTGACCAAACCTTTATAATCCTCTACCAGTCAAACCATAATAGAACTATTCGAACTGACTCTACCTAAAATAACCAAGTTACCCCCTATCATTCCAACCAAGCCCACCAAAAACCTTGGCATATTCCCTATACAAGACCTTACTCACCCCTAATTGAAATTTGACTTAACTTTAACAAAACTATCAAAGAAACCCCAAACAAAACCAACAAAGAAGGTAAAACCACCCAAGATTCCATAAACCAAAACTCTGCCTCCCCTTTCCACTTTGCTTTCTATTTTAGGACCTCACCCTTCCACCTTAGTAAGGAAAGCAACCATCCTAGACAAGACCCAAATCCAACCACCACTTTTGGTTACACCATAACTCCTACTTTCATCCTCACCTATTTTCACCAAACCTTATATAACCAAACTACCTACTTCTCATGCATCTACCCTAATAGCTTTTGCCTCCATACAATCCATACCAAAACCATCCACCAAAAATTCTCCTTCACCCAAATATCTAACCATCAAACCCATTCCTAAAAGGGATTCCACATCAACTAGAAAACCTAAGACCTCCATGCCTTTTCCACCTTTGATCGAGTCTTACTCAACCATCCTACAGAGGTTATTACAAGCATCTTTATTAACTTTTCCACCTATTAGGCCATTTGACCCACATAGTCCTAAGCCATCTTGGTATAATGATAAATTAGTATGCTCATACCATTGGACACCTGAGCATGATACTAAGAATTGTAAAGCTTTCCAATTATTATCTCATTAACTATATCATGATGATGACTTATTGTCAAGTGAACCTCTTAGGGGTCCACCACTGACACAAAATCTAGGAGCCATCAACCAACACTTACCTACTCCCCTACTCTCATATCAAATCAAAGCGTAATAAAAGTAACCCTCTATCTTGAATTTTTTCCAAATCCATACAATCTATGTGGTCACATGATCACAAGCTCAACCAAAGGATAAGGGAAAAATAAAATTTTCCATTCCATAGACATATCCCTCCTACACCATACAATCACCTAGCGACACCAAACACCTTTACCTTCAACCAAACCTAAGGTTTCCATCTTGGGTCCCTCTTAATCTAACTCATCTAAATTAATCTAATGAGTAGTTCTAAAATATCTTCACCAAACATTAGTGAAGATGACTTTGTATGAAATAATCAATACCTCACCCCATCACCTCTATGTGATGATAGAGGCTTTGTAATCCATAGAGATCTAACCAAAAGACCCACAACATCTAATAGCCTTTATTAGAGATCTTCAACTTTCTAGCCTTGTTACCTTCAAGGATTTAGAAATACCCTCCATCCATATAGATGATCTAGATCCTCCCCTCTTCATTATCACGTACATCAACCAAACTTGCATCAAAAGGGTTATGATTGATGGGGGAGATAAAATCAATATTATCTCCTCCCATGCATACAACCAACTCAAATTACCTGAGAACATTATGTTGAAAACCTCAGTAGTGCTTTGGTCATTCAATGATACCATGACCACAACTTTAGGAACTATTGTCCTTCACATTCACCTGGGACTCTACATGCTTCATGAGCTCTTATATGTAGTAGAAGGAGAGTTCTAATATAATGTTTTGTTGGGATGCCCTTGGATTTGTTCTATGGGATATGTGTTATCCACCTTGTATTGATGCATCAAATTTGAACACAAAGGTCAAGTTGTTACCATGCAAAATGACCTGAGTCTTTTTACATCATGCAACATGATGTACCAACCCAATGACATTCTCATTCCTCCATCCAAAAAACCTTCATGAGTAAGAGATGAATCCCCACCTTTCCACACCAATGAAGGATCCACTAGTTCATCCATCCTTTTTTCCCAAATCCCTATAGTGGACCCTATAGAGTTAACCTTTCAGTGTCTTTCATTAGGGAGTCACCTTCTAACACTAGACACCCTTCCTACCCATCAAGAGTATGGGAATATTGACTAATAACCTGGTTATGACCCCAATATTGGTGCTATTATTTATTTTAGGACCTTAACTTGTCAAACCAATTTCATCTATGAGGGACTTGATAAACCCCTTGACACTTCCACCATTTCTTTCTAACCTTGAACATTCACCTCCAATTTCTCCTAGCTAGATAAACTAGAGTTTGACAAGACATACCTTTATAGGTGTGCTTGGAAGGGATTTGGTCTAGGCCAATATGAACATGGGTTACATGAGTTTCTTCTGATCAAAACCTAAAAACCTCATGAAAATCATGGCCTTGGTTTCACACCATCTAAAAATCAAACCAACCCACCTCCCTTTACCATCATTAATGAGGAGAGACCATCCTCACCTTCCACTCCACCATTGACAACTTTAGATTCTAAAATAATCCCCCTAAATTTTTTTTCATCAACATGATTAGCCTTAGACCCTTGACTCATCAAAAGGATGGGATGATTGTGGCTATTCCTCTAGCCCATCCTGAAATGGTAGCATATGACTCTCCTACCATTAATACCATTTAGTGTCATGATGATGAGTCTATTCTAGCCTAAGTGTAAACAATTCTTATATCCATAAATATATTCCTCTTGAGACCTCAGCCATGTTGAATGAATCCACCATGGATATCAACTTGGGCACTCTAGATAACTTGTGCATTATCAAAATCAGCTAATTATTAAATTCCAAGGAGCTTCAAGACTTCCCCTCCTTCCTACAAGATTGAATCATAGTATTTGCTTGGTCTTACAGTGATATGTTAGGAATTAGACTCTCCATCACTACCCACAACATAGTCACCAACCTCAATGCCGAGCCCTTTAGTCACAAACTTTGATGAATGCACCCTCCCATAGCCCTTCTCATAGAAAAAGAGATTCAATATCTCTTATCCATAAATTTCATTCAACCCATTAATTATGCCCAATGGGTCTCCAATGTCATACCTATCACCAAAGCCACACTGGGACTTCATATTTATATTGAATTTCATGACCTTAACCTTGCTTTCCCAAAAGATGACTTTCCTTTGCTAAGTATTGACCAACTTGTTGACCTTATAACTAGTCATGATATGTTATCTATTATGGATGGATTATCAATCTATAATTAGATCTTAATTTCCCCTGAAGATCAACACAAAACCACCTTTACCACCTCATGGGTAACTTTATACTATAGGGTTATGCCTTTTGGACTAAAAAATGCTGGTGTAACCTACCAGCATGTTATGACCTACATCTTCCATGACCTTATTCATAAAATATTAGAAGACTATGTTGATGACCTTAGAAAATCCAAATGTTGTATATATCATTTGGCCCTTCTTAAGATTATCTTTGAGAAACTCATCTATTACCATGTTTACCTTAACCTCAAGAAGTGTATTTTTTTGGTTTATCAAAAAATCTCCTTGGATTTATCATCTCCCTTCAGGGAATTGAACTTTATCCCACCAAAATAAAATCAATCCTCGACATGCCTCTTCCCACCCAACTCAAACAATTACATAGCTTATAGGGGAAGCTCCAATCTATTCATCACTTTAACTCTTAGTTCTTAGATCGATGCCAACCCTTTTACCACCTTCTAAAGAAGGAAGTATCTTTGAAGTGGAATAATAATTATCAAAAGGCCTTTAATTCACTTAAAGAGTACCTTCTATCTCCACCCATCCTCATTCCTCCCAAGTAAGATCAACCTTTTTACCTTTATATCTCTACCACCAACCACTTCTTAGGGGAAATGCTAACTCATCAAGATGTGAATCATAAAGAGCAAGCCATCTACTACATTATTTGTATGTTTATAGAGTATAAGACTTGGTACACCCGTATCAAGAAACTTTTCCCAACCTTGGTATTCATGGCCACTAAAATTCACCACTACCTTCTCAACCATAAGACCTATGTCATAACCAATACTGACCCACTCAAGTATATACACTCCAAGCCATACCAAAACTAATGTATGCCCAAGTGGCTCATGATTTTAGCTCAGTTTGACCTTGAGTTACTTCAACAAAAGATAATTAAAGGAAAAGTCATTGTTGAACAATTGGTCGAAGCACCATTAGCAAAAACCAACCTCCTTCTCTTGAGTTTTAGATGATTCCATTGTAACCTTCTCTTAGGAAAACTTCACCTATCAAGTGACCATATTATTTGATGGATCATAGTGTCAATGTGGTGGGAGATCTAACATCATCCTTATCCCCCTTCATGGTGAACCTCTTCTTTTATCCTTCAAGCTAGATTTCAAATGTACTAATAATAAGGTTGAGTACTAAGCCCTAGTCATAGGTTTATAGACTAAATTAACCTTGGGAGTCAAAATGATCAACAATTTTGATGACTCTCAACTTTTGGTCAATTAAATAAATGAATCTTATCAATTCAAGAATGATGTTTTTCAATAGTACAAATAATTAGTTGATGTACTTTTAACATCATTTAAATACTATCATATCTAAACCACTTCATGATTTATGAATAAGTTTGTTGATATAATGGCTTCCCTCACTTCTTGGATCCCATCTGCACCCTCTAACTCTAAGCTATCTATCATATCCATTAAATTACCCATCCCTATTATGTCAAATCAGACTCTCCCACTATATTCAATGTAGAGGAGACCCAACCCAACCTTTGGTATCATCAAACCTTTGACTCTTTCAAGCTTGCCATCATTCCTTATAGTCTTTCTAGGAATGATCTAAGAGT
The DNA here is from genome assembly GCA_037957365.1 of Torreya grandis. Lineage (NCBI taxonomy): Eukaryota > Viridiplantae > Streptophyta > Pinopsida > Cupressales > Taxaceae > Torreya > Torreya grandis. Next base: position 228,854 of record JARHVA010000323.1, read on the forward strand.
GTTTATTTAGAGCACCTCATGTTATACCATTCTAGGGGGAATTATTTATAAACATGGCTTTGATAGTCTCCTCTTATGTTGCCTACATAGTCATGAAGACTCTCATGCTATCAGGAAAATGCATGATGGGATCTATAGGGGACACTTTAGTGGCCTTGTTATCACTAAACAAATCCTTTTCCTTGGCTATTATTATCCCACCCTTAGCCAAGACTATTGTGATTATATGAAAAAGTGTGTCAAATTTCAATAACATACCAATTTACATCACAAACCTAGCCATAGTCTTCAAGTATCCAAGGATCTCTGGCCCTTCTTATAATGGGGTCTAGATCTCATTGGATAAATTAACCCCCATTATTCATAGAAAAATCATTATATCATTACTGCAATCCAATATTCCACCAAATGGGTATAGGTTATTCCTCTTGTCTCAACCAAAGCCAAAAATATTGTTGACTTTATCAACCATCACATCATATATCATTTCGGTGTCCCTCATAAAATTATCATCGATGATGGAAAATCTTTCAAAAAAAATAAGTCCAAGGTCTTTATGATGCATTTAGTATCAAGTTAAGTTTATCATCACCTTAACATCTACAATATAATAAATAGGTGGAAGACTCTAACAAGACTCTCAATAACATGCTAATTAAAATGGTTATTATATCTAGTTGGGATTGGTACTTATACATCCCATTTGCCTTATGGGCCTATCATACTAGCATTCAAACCCCTATGGGTGTTACCCCTTTCTCTTTAGTTTTTGGAGCAAAGACTATCTTGCCTCTTGAAGTCAAAATTCATTCTCTTCACATATCCATACAAGATCTCATTTTTGAGAGAAATTATTGTTAAGAACATTTATCCCAACTTGAGCTACTTGATGGACATCATTTAGCAGTGCTCACTCATCTTCGTGTCTATAAGGAATATATTAAACATGCTTATAACAAACACATTAAAGTGTGAGAAATCAATATCAAATACCTTGTCCTAAAGGAAAATCAACATGTCACCACTATAGATAAAATCAAGTGGGGTAAGTTTGCTTTCAATTGTCTTGGACCTTATATCATAATGCATAAGTATAGATCAAGAGCTTACTAGTTATCCTATCTTGAAGGGAAACTGGAACCTGAGCTCCTCAATGCTTTGCATCTACATTCTTTTTTTTATTAAAAAAGATCAAACTCACCTTTTTTATAACTTAAGTTCATCCCTTGTTTTCACCTAAATTAATCTCCTTATTTTAAGGATAACTAATTAAAGCTAAATCATGTGATTATCTATTATAGTCTTCACCTAATCTTGAACATGGGTACCATGGAATGATCCTCATGGTACTTTCCATCCCATTATAGGATGGATTCCCATGGTCATTATCACTTAAAACCTATTTTACCCACCATCATTCTTTTTGTGTTTTAGTTTTTCCTTCATAAAATTGGACCTATAAGCCTATATAAGAAAGTATATGTCATCCAAAGTAGAATCAAGTAAAAAAAATCAAAGGTCATTCTAGTATTTGTTGACTACTCCTTTGAAGGACATATATCAAAATCCTTAAACAGAGCTCACAAACTTAGACCACTCCCTCGAAGGATGGCTGAGTAAAGAATTTATCAAAGTGTAGCAATCTCTTGGAAGCTTCCCACATCGATCAACTTCCCCCACCCCCCCCCCCCCCAAGTAATAAAAAAATATCAAAATACCCATTATCAAAAATCATAAAATGCAAACTTAATTTTGGAATCCATAATCAAATTTCATAAGTATACTTCCCACATCAATCAATCTACACCTTATATGACATGGACATGTTTATACTAGCTCTTTGGCGACCTACAAAAGAGGCAAGCTATTCTCCTGAGAAGTTCCATTTTCATCCCCCTCCCCTTTATACACTCTATAAGCAAATGATTTTGAGCTTACTTGACACTATGTGATCAAAAAAACTTTTTAAATAACTTACGAATGCTAATGTGAATCATTTGAAGGGTTTATGTTCATAAGCTAATCAAACTTTAGTTTGTTTTAGTCCTTGCCAAAGAAGAAGCATTGTACCTTCTTATTCTCTCATATTGGTTGATACATTCATTAAGATGTTTGTCTTTTGATTGTCTTATCTTTCTTTTCTAGCATTTAGTTTCATTATCCAACCTACTCTATGTGTTTTAAGATTATAACACCTTCATCAAAATAAATGCATTTAACCATGTGTTTTTAGCTTATTTTTTTAAAAACATTTAAATATAAGAACATTTTAATGAATTAAACATCTCCTAAAAAAACATCATCTAATGATAAATCACATCAACTAAACCATCTATCATATCTACCATAATTTAATCATACATCAAAAATAAATGAGTCATTCACACATATCCACCACATGTCTAAATCTAGATGAGAAAGCACATACTAATTAAATTTCAGCATGAACATAATCATCATTATCATCATAACATCCAATAATAAGCATCATCATCATGTAACCATACCATGAACATATTTCATCACATCATGAATTAAAATTATCATGAACCATGAATAATAAATATAATCTTCATGAAATTATCGAATCCACAAACATCATCATCACATAACCATATCATAAACATCATCATCATATCATTTATCACATCCATATAACTATGATCCATAAATCATAACCATAAAAATCATCACAAAACATCATAGCTATGTTTTACAAAGCATAAGCATCATCATATCATAAACAACATCCATCAAATATCAAATGATGTCATGCACATAAATTAAGTAGCCATCACATCACATGCCTAGCTAGGTGAGTCCACATCAACTATAATATCAAATCATAAATAATCAACATGATCATGATAACAATGAATCACAAATCATATATAATGATCATATCTATAAATCATGAGATCATATTCAACATGATGATCATATATACAAATAAGTACATATCTCTCAAAATATGTATACACCTCACTATATTAGTTTGTAAGCTAGTATCAAAATCATATGCTACATCAAAAGTACAATGTATCATAAAAAATTAAGCCTGTGGAACACTACTTCCTGCTAAAGCCTCCCCTCTTGCACCTGCATGTCCTCTTATAAAGGTATCCCACTGACTTGGTGTCATAGTACTAACACCTCCTATGATCCTAACTCTATACTCACACCATCAAGTCTCAGAATGTGTCTCTCAAATGTATCTTCTCCCATGCCTATAAGGTTCAAAACTAGTGCCTTAGTTTACCTAATCTGACATAATTTGCCTACAAATTTTACCACTTACCCTTAGCCCTATTTTAAACTACTCACATCATTAACAATAATTCTACCTCATCCAACCTATACATAAGGCATGCCTATCTTATCAACTATTTTACTTGCCTTATATACATCACTAACCTTACCCTAAACCACCAACTTATACCATTAACTACTACCCTCAACCACTACCTAAATCATCTAACCAAAATCTTAACTATACCCTTTAATCTACACTCCAAAAACTACACCCTTCACCTATAAACCTTCACCTATAACCTTCACCAAAAACCTTCCCTATTACCTAATACATATTCACCTAATCTACCTATTACTCACCTAATCACACCTACCAAGATAATCATTTCTTTCATGTTATCCTCCAACTACCTTCACTACACTCATACCCACTAACCTAAACAACATCAGTAAACCTTCCTACCATTACTCTAACCCATCATTCAACCTTCTTGACCTATACCCCTTACCTTGACCACTAACCATAACCCTAACCCATTGATCTTTCACAACTACCCTTCAAACTAAACCCTTATCCATTACCTAAACCTTTCAATTAAAACTTATATCCCACCTTTTTAAAAAATTCCCAACCACTGATGGTCAAATGTTAACTAATGATGTTTATTTTTAGAACCATCACTGATTAACCTTCAACCACTGATAATAAAGTAACCAACCACTAATGATCACCATAGTGACTATTAAGAGGTCACCTATCAACTTGCTCTGATCAATAGTAACCACTAATGGTCATTGTGTAGTGACTACTGATGATCCTCAAGCCCTAAGGCTTGAACAAACTCTCTCCCAATCTAACAAAATGCCAAAAATACCTACACATATGCATCCTAACATTAAGTACCTACTCAATTATCCCATTTCATACCTGATTCTTACCTAAAAAAACAAAAACAAAACCATAAATCTACCCCTAGGTCAACTACACCCACAATCAAACAGATAACAACAAAAACAAATGAATTCAAGTCTCAATCTACCAAATCAATGACAAACCCTACCTCATTTCTCAATCACCATCTTGGAGGTACTTTAGGATCTACTACTTAACCTCACACTCTCCCTCATCCCCTATACATCTTCGACCACTTGATTAACTTAAAAAATACCTCAATCACTCAACCAACACTACCAAACCACTGCTAGATTTTCTTGCTCAAGTCATAGAGTAGTCATTGAGTCACATAGTAGTCATCAAGGGTCTAAATTATAAATAACCAATTAAACCCTTGACATCTCTTTTGTCTTCACCCTTTTAGGGCTGATGTATAACCATAAATGGTCAAGGTGACTACCGATGGTTAACCTTGATAGTTGATAGTTGATATTTTTATGATTTTTCCCTACCACCCATAATTTTCCAAACATACTTTCATCACAAAATAAATCTACTACCAAGCCACTGGAGCTAACCTTCTTCAACAACCACAAAAAATAATATTAACCTCATCATGGGTCATTCTAAATCAATTTTTGCATATTTTATGATGACCTTACTTTGGTCCTTTTGACTACACTAACTATGTTATGATCTTGAACATATTTGAACTTGTGATACCTTTTGTACACAACCAACTAATTATGTGTTGTCAAGATCGTTTCCTACCTTGGATACCTATGAAAACACTAACCTTGCCTACTAGACTTATGTTTACAATTTTAACCCAATTATCACACCTAAATATGGTCATGTGGTCCACTTGTCTCTTATCCTTCTAGTGATGGCCTTATTTTACCAACCATGGTAACCTAGTCAATGCACGATCTTGGCTATCACACTTAGTTATACTTTATGCATGTGTTTATGCTTTAGTGCCCAACCTATTACCAAATTCTATTTTACCTCATCACTTCTTGGTTTGAGGGGAAACACCTCCTCCCATGCTCAAGGTAACTTAACATTAGACCCACAATCCATTTTTGTTTTACAACTTGTTGATACAAATTGCATAACAAAAAAGGGATAATGTAGACACTATAAAACCACACATCATGGTTCTAGATGTCCAAATAACCCTTAAACCACCTCAAAACCCCTAAGGACTACTTTATAACCTTTTGACCATAAACCTAAGTCAAGCTAACTGACTTTTACCAACTTAACCTTTGACTTTTTGACTGCCGATGGTCACCCTAACCACTAAAAGTTAGGTTCAACCACCAATGGTCAAGTTTTATCCACCTAAATATTTAAATTCTAGTACAAATTATATCTTTATTTTTTATATTTAGATTATCTAATCCATGTGTGAAATCAATGCATGCTAAATCTAAATTTAGATACCCTGTTAAACCTATTATTCCATCTCTCCCTTCTATAAAAAAGAGGAAGAGATGAAAAGGGGGGAGAATCAAGAGAAATAATCATCAAAGAGAATTAATAATTATTAAAGCTTCTTATATCAGAACTTATTTTATAGGTTTTCTTCCAATGAATCTAGGAAATCTTCCAGGGAGTGCGACAAAGATCCGAAGTGCTATTACTCATCAATCATAGCCAAGACTTTGCTACTCTATCAAAATTTCTCTGAACTCCAACAAGTTTTTCAACCAAATAATTCTACATTATTTAGGTCAATAAGCTAAGTATATATATTTTATCATATTTAGTAATTAGTTTATCTATTTTATCTTCCATCCCACCTTCCAGAATCCATTCTACAACCTCATCAACTAACTTCTTAAACCAAACCAAAACCCACAGTAACTACTGACAGTCACCTTGACTACTGAATGTCTATCCATAACCATTGACAGTCACCCAACCACTGATCATTTCACCCCAACCATTGATAGTCACTATGTGACAATTCTAATAGCAAGCGAATTTCACCTATCAAACTCTAACTAAATCCCACTTTTTGACCTTCTACCTGAGCATAAAACATCACCCCAGTTTTTGAACCCCATATGATTTATTTAGCATTAATATTCAATTGTTTATTACTATAATTAGTCCAATTCATCTCTTTCAAGCACTTATTACATTTGATTTTAGTATCTTCTATTATTTATGTAAGCAATTCTATCTTTCATTTCTAGAGATTGATTATTTAAAAGTGTGGATTAACAACTTCTAAGGAAGCCTGTACTTCTTAGATTTAGCTTGCTAGCCAATCCACCCTACCATACAACTAATAAACCATTTATTTAGTGATTTATTATATATAGGTCATTCCTCCCAAGCCAAAGAGGAGTATCTACAACTATCAAGGTCATGGAGCACAAACCAAATCTAGGTTCTACTAACCTCACCCTTCTTTTAAGTTTTACAACTTTGTTCTTAAGTAAATAAGCAAAATTTATGTGAAACAAGAAAAATTGAAATTTTGAAGTTTAAAAAGATGAAATTCCACTTTGAAATCATGCATATAAAAAATTATAACACTAACAATGACTTATAATAGTATAATTTTTTGCACAATGGTGAGCAAATATGGACAAGCTAGGAAATTAAAACATTCACTAGACAAGATCAACACAAATACATAGTTGACACATGATAACATATAAGCATGGAAAAATAGTATTATTTATTACTTTAAGAGGTTTTCAAGAACAAGTTTGGTCAGGCTTTTACCATAACCAATAGACTCTTTTTCAAAATGCCATTCAAAGCTTATCTGATAACAAGAAGAAAGAGAGAGAGATAAGGTGGGTATAAAAGGAGTTCATTATGACACTCTCATCATAAAATTAGTTAAAAATAAGAAGGAAATTGAAACCAAGTCTATCAAGAATGTGTTTTCAACTTGCCTTTTAGTCTTATAGGCCAAGTGTTGATGAGACTCTTCATGAAGAGTGGCATAGAAAACTATCTTGGCAAACCTGAGCTTCTTGGATATAAATCCTTTCCTAGGGAGTTAAACCTTGGCATCTTTGAGAGTATTTAAAATTTCATCAATTGAAACCTATCACCCTTGAATATTCCATATGATAGCCTTGATCTCTTTCAATGCTTCTTCTTCTTTATGAGATTGGTATTGAACTTAATGAATCTTTCTCTCTTTGTGATCAAGGAATAAATTTAAAAGAAAGGTCTAATTTTGTTCCATATGAGGTGTTTATTAGACCTTTTTTCTTAATTAATATGTTATTTCAAGTCATGAGGCTTTGTCAATTCAATCAAATCCATCTTACAACTAGTCTATGCTTTAGCTAGTTAATGGAGTAGAGAGAGAGCTTCTTTACCATGGAGATTACAAGTATCCTTAAGGGTTGAATTTAATATTTATATTTGATTTATGACTCCAATATATGTTTATATGATGTTTAAATTCTTTCCAAGGTGTTTTGATACACTTTTAGTTCTCTAGACCTTGAGATAGGCATGCAATTGATCTTCTTGAAGCCATATAGGTCACCTTTATACATTTAGGCCTATTTCACCACTTTTATCCTATACCAAGACTATATAACCTTATTAAATGAATTTAATTTGGTAAAAAAACCTTTCTATTGTCTTAGATAACCTCTACAACTATTTAGAAGAGATAATCTAGCTCAAAGCTTTGAAAACTAGCTCAAAATAGCTTTTTAGGCTAGTTTTCATACATATCCATCACACACGTGCCAATACATTTTTTTTAATATTCCTAGGAGAGGTATATATGTCATAAAATTTATTTTATAGATAAGCCAATCTAATTTAATCACTTAGAAGGTTCATATTCTCCATCAGTTCTCTTTAGGTGTTTAGGTAGGGTTTAAGGATCTTCCATATTCTTAGTGATAATTCATAAAGTTATGGGATTTGATGAATTAAATAACACAAATAATCTCAAGTTGAAACCCAACCATACTTCTGTAATATGATAAATATTCAATTCACCTCCTCCTACGAGTTCACATGTACCAAACTTACACTTCTTGAGTAATTGTAATCTTGACTATATATTTGAGAGGAATCATTTAACAAGGAAAAGAGATAAGAGTGATTTTTTTTTAGCTAGAAACACCTAAATGAGGTATGTAAAAAATCACATGAGATTTTAAAGATATATTTTGAAGTGATTGACCCTTTCAATCCACTAATATTTACTTTAAGCTTTAAACAAGGGTTTGTGAATAGTCATGTTCAAGTGACTGTAACAGGGCTTATTGAGCACTTTTACTCTTTATAGATGAGATTAAACCTCATAGGACCTTATTAATACATATAAATCATATCCTAAGACTCTTAAATTTTTTAAAAAAACTTCAAAACTTTTAGGTTTCTTCGACTTCACACACTCAAGCCTGTAGGTGGTGATTTAGGCCTCTAGAGCCTAACTCTTACAAACTACTCATATTGGAAGATCTAATTCTTATTATTATTGTGTCCTTACTCCCAAGACTACTCTCATCATCATAATGATCTATTTTCACCCCATTTTAGTACTCTAATTTACATTATAAGTATACCTTTCCTCAAATATATCCATGATAAGCCTCTAAGTGATGTTCTGAGTCTCTTGTGTATTAGACCTTGAACTTGGATTTTATTTATTTGGTTTTGATCCTATTGTTTATCCTATTAAATACCTAATCTTATTCACCTTCCTTATACATTTTAAACCCTTTATACATCTATTTAATACCATATAATTAGTCTTTCCTAATTAGGCCTATGACAGGCCTCTAGGTAGTCATTAGGCCTAAAATCTTCTTTTTCTTCCTATTTTTCCTTCTTTAGATCCACTAATAAATGATATAACTATAATAAAATTTACATATGTTTTAGATTAATTTCTATTACTTCAATGGATTTAACTCACTTTGGACATTCACTTGAAGATCTTATAGTCCTCTTTTTGGTTCCACACAGTCCATTTGATAGGATATATTCTTCCATATGATTGATCACCTATGACTTATTAAATTAAAATCCAAATGAATACATGATCTCAATTTATTACACTAAACATGTCTAGGCCATTATGGGAATGAGAATCCAATCCCATATTGGTTTCTTCAAGCTAGAAAATAAGGTCAACATTATCTTCCCAATCCTTAATAGGCATAGAACACCCTTATATTAAATAAATTAGTGGACCATGATTCTTTATCACAAAAATACCCTCCAAAAAATATTTTAGTCTATCCATTCCTTATTTATCTCTTTTATCTTTCATATACATGTCCCTTCAAGCTTACTTTCTTGGTACTAGTTGTACCTTCTCATTGGAAGCATGTTATGACTCAAGAAGACTACTTTATGTGATGAATGTCGGTTGATGAAGGATGGAAAAGGAAGTGATAATCTTGGGTAATACCATTATATATCTTTCCATGCATTAAAAATCTTTGTTTATCTCTTGATGACCTCAACAGGGTCTATCTTGGACTATAACGTGTTATAACTCTTTTGAATGTAGGATCTTCTCTCTCACTTCATTATTATAGATAATTTTATGATTATAAATAGTATGAGGAATATTATAAGAGGATTGATAGGTTAAAATAAGTTGTTTATAGATCAATTTAAGTGATCAAACATTTAGAATGATAAAATGCCTACCTGTAGGTTCTCTTCTAAGACTACAATTCACTTAAATAGAGGTTTCATTCTTCTTGATGCTAGCGCATGTGAAACACTTAATGCAAAATGGTGTGAGGGAGATTATGGAGTGTTTCATGATATAAAATGATCATTAATTTTCACCAATAATCTCAATAATTCCTTAAAAATGTCTAAAATTGAGCCTATGGGATTTAAAGTTTCTTTTCTACACCTTAACTTCTTAAAAAAATTTCAAAAAGTTAAGGATCCTAAATAGAAAAAATATTCCAAAAATTAGAAGGGAATTATGGTCCCCTCCTATGGCCAAGATCTTGGACCCCAACTTTCTCTCTTCTCAAAGTACCATTCACAAACCAATTGCCCTTTTCTTACTACCAAGAAGCTCGATGGATGAAAGGGTAGTTACATCATTTAACTCTAAAAATTCACCTTTTTCATGTATTTGGGGTCTTAGAATACCGTGGGGACCTATATAATAGTTTTTACCTTGCCAACCATCAGAAACCCTTTGTAAAAGACCTCTAAAAACATGCTTTCTTCAAGTATCTATCTATTTTACCCTTTCAAAATGTTGGAGATGAATAAATAGGTAATCCTAGAGCTTATCTTAAATTTTAAAGAATTATGAAAATATTCCAAAACATTTACCATATTCTTTTACCCTAAAACCTTCTCATTGTCTCTTTTTGAATGTTAGAAAATGATGGTTGAGTAGTTACAAATATGTTTCAATGTTGGAAAAGTAGTTTCAATACATTTTGGAGGAGATGTATAATAAAGTACACAGAGTATTACATTACACAGGTGTTAAATGATATAAAGGACCCTTTTTCATGCTTGGACATAACATTAGACCTTTATTTTTTTATGATCCTTTTAAATAATGATCTTACAACATTAGAATAAGCATTATAAGACAAAACAAAGAAACCTTAAAATTTAAAAAATACCTTTACCTTGTCAAAATGCTCAAAATTCCAATGTCTCCATCTTATTGGCTTTATCCATTGGTCCACTTACTTAGCTTAGAGCACATTCTTCCTTGAAGGGTCACCCCCATACTTATTCTTTGACCATGATTCAAACTTGGTCTTGACCTCATACACAAACCTTAATTGTATCAAACCTACCTTAAAAAACTATAAACACATAATGAAGACCATGAATATTGACCAATACATGATAAGACAAAGTGACTTGACTTAACTACCAACTAGACCATCCTAAATTACCTTGTAAGTTGTCTAGGAGGACACACTACCTATCATCCTAGATCATTAAATGACTAATACTAAACCTTCATAATGGTTATCAACAAGTTAATATCAAGTACATCAAAGTTTTGAATGATCCTCATTCATGGTGGCCAAATTTTGGCTAACAAAAAGTTAAGAATAATATGACTTGGTCTTTATGAAATAGAGAATTTTTTGACAACATAGTAGTCAAACTATAAAGAATAGATCTAGTAACAGATAATCAATGGTCATTATCTAAATTTATACAAGAAATAACTTTCAAAATAAAACTTCATAAAAAATATCATCCAATAAGAAATACCCCACATGGATATGAATCTATCTATTGGATGAGAAAATTCTTTACAAACCTCAATCCTTATAGGACCATATTCAAACATCAATTGGGAATTTTAGCTCACCCTCTATATCCATGGATAAAGGGTAAGAAATATATCATATCCTTGACTATTGTATTAGTTGTTTAGTTGGGCAAGGACTAATTAAACATAATGACTATATAAATAGTCCTTTGGCTAGTCAAAATAAAAATGAAAAAGGAAAAAAATAATAAATTATTTATAAAATTAAAACTTTTAGGGATTATTGATAGCCCTAGTTAGGAAACTAGTTCATTAGCTGACCAATGACATAATGAAAAGCCTTGATTAGAAAACTAGCTTACTGGTTGATAAAGGGTAACAATAATTAAAAATAAGGACAATCAAAATTTCGGCATTCTTATATGTTATCATCAAATCATATAAATTTTATGAAGCTTCATATAAATACTGGAGATAAGTGTGTAGTTAGCTATGGGATGGAGCTTGATGCTACAAGTTACGTAGTAGTTGCAAGGGGTTAACTCCTAGTTACTATGGGTTGCTTGGTAGATTATAAAATATGATTCTAGATGCTATACAATGATGGAATAAGCTACATGGAGGTTAATAACTCTACTTCAATCTAGGAAGGATGATTTCTAAAAACATCTAGTTACCATGGGATGTCAGGGACTATTATAAGTTGTTTAAAAGAATGTTTCAAGTTTCACTCACAAAACCCTACACTCCTCTAACTAGCTTTGTCTTGATTGAGCACATTTTCCTAAGTTATCATCTCTACAAGCACTTAAAATAAGATCAACATGAATCATTTAGACATATCAAACCTACTCAAAGCATCTCTAAAGTTTAAATATAAGTAGCACTAGTAAATGATTGACAAAAAACATAATAATAATCTTCAAACAGTCACCTCCAACTAATTTTTCTCATAACATGCTTTCAAACTACTTATTATAGTAAGGTATAATCCTTACTATAATAAGGTATAAGGTTTTCTCCAAGAAAACTAATAACTATTGTTGTAGGAAGTGAAATTCTATAAACTAGGTCCACTCATAATTAAACATGACCAATCCATTCTAGATAACACTTTCAATCTTAATTTGAACTAATTAAGAATACTTCATTACATCCCACATGACTACTTGATATGATATATATAACAATCCAATCATCAATAGAAGTAAAGACTAAAATAATTGGTAAACCAATGCATTAGATGTAATGCTGACATCTTTTTCTAAAAATATTCATAGTTTTTTTAATTAAAAGATTTATAATTATGTAGTCATGGACATTTAATTAGTATTTCCAATACTACAAGTTTAACCCATGGTAAAAATTTTCCTTTTTATTAGATCTTGTCACATCAAAATTTTCTACCACAAGTCCCATCCCATCCAATGATCATCTCCCCTTCCACACTATTTTCCACACTTAATCCATCACTCAAAGATTAGTGACATGTCAATTGGGGGGTGAATTCCATGAAAATATGTATGATTCAAATAAATTCCACTAGCACAATGAATGTCCCATCATGGACACTATGGGAAACCAAGTGCATAATTGAGGAAAGGTAACGATAGTTGAAAATCTATATGGAATTGAAATATGACATATTATAAGGATAAACATAAAAATCCATCATAATTGGCCACACACAACAAATAATTCAAACCCTCTATTTTTCACTACTAGCCATAAAACACCTCTTTACTATAGGAAAAAAAGGATAAAATGGAAGGAGACATGTTTATACAAGAACCTATAGACCTTACACCACATAGAAGAAAAAGAGATATTATTAATATATTCTCAAATAATAGAGTATTTGAGCAAATAATAGAGTATGATGATGAAATCACCCAACAATTTATAAATATCTTTGTGAATGATGTAGCTACTATCATAGGGATATGAGTCCAGGTTGCTAAAGAATTTCTAGAGGAAATAACTAGTTTACAATACATAAAGAAACTATGGGAAAGGAAATTCAGTGTTGCCATAATAAGAGACATATTCTACACAAGAGGTCAGTGGTTGGAATCCTCCAATCAAAGTACACTCTAAAATTCATTGCCTTTTCTTTGAGAAAAAGTTTCACTTAACATAATCAATTATCTAACCTAATAAGGTAATTATTCAATGCTATATATAGTTTACTTTAAATTCCTTAATCATCTAAGACATGGAATAAGGGTGAATGTACCAAATTTTTGATTGAACATGCTAAGGATAATGGCTGAGTAATATCATATGGGAAATCCAAAATACTTGTCCCATCACTATTTTATTTAATTAATTGTGAAAAAACATTTAAGGTACTAAAGGCTTAACCTATTATGGGATGGTTTCTTGACAATGCAACAACTACTAGACGAAGAATAACAAGGCAGTGTTGTTGAATAACAAAAAATAGTTTTTGAAGATTGAGAAGTAGCTATGAAATAATAAGAATAATTTGTTTAGAAACAAGAAGTGGTTGGTGAGGAGAAAGAAGAGAATATATCTAGGTAAAATGTAGATAGACCTGAGAAGAGGAAGAAGCTCATAATAATCCCCTCTTCTTTAGATTCCATAGATGGAGGAAAGAAACCAACTCAAGAAGAGAGGATTGAATATATCCCCTCCAAATCAAGATAATGAAATATGTAAAGGGTTATTCCCCCAAAAAATCCTAGAAGACTACCACAAAGAATCAAATGCAAAATAATAAGACAAAGTACCCTGTGACCCTTATTATTATCCACATTGAAAGTGGAGAATAATTTGAAAATGAAGAAGATATGAGTGAAGAAAAAGAAAATCAAAATGTTAGCAGCTGTGGAGAAGGAAACTCTACTATTTCTAAGAATCCATCCTTTGGTGAAATGTAGCATTGGGGAGCTTTACTAGATGCAAAAAGAAGAGATTCAATAATGGATTAATAAGGAGAGACTATAAAATAAGAAGAAATTGAATAATAATTCACTAGTAGGGAAGACCAATTGGAACAACAAGAAACCCCTAATTTGGTAGAACAAGAGGAAAATTAGATAATGATGAAATCCCTAAGGGAAATTGAAAACCTTAGGGCCAAAATTAAGGAGCTTTAGAGAAAGGAAAACATGTTAGATACATTGGATAGGGTGGTAAAAGTATAAATTTGACACCTTCAATCCCCTAAAACAAAACCCATAGAAATAAAATATCATGATTATAGGAAGCACGAATAAGACTTTCATCTATTGTTATTTAAACATATATGACAAATTAGAAGGAACTATTCATGAAAATGGATGTTAAGATCCAAACCATGAAAATTCAATGGCATAATCAATTCAACCAATTGAGGGATGAAAACCAAGCCTTGAAGAAAAATATACAATAATCTAAGTCACAAATCACAAAATTTAAGGATAAAGTAGAGGATATGAGTCAAATAACTATACAATTCATGGGTTATAAACAACTTACAAGGTTATAAAATGTTTATCTTAAAAATTAGTGGTTAACATTTTATTTTATGAGGATTTATTATGACCTACCCAATTTTTTAAGATAACCTCACTCCTTTGAAATGTATAGTAGTATCACTCTCAAAGACCTAAACCAACTCTATGTATTCTATATGCATAACTATATTTTTCCTACTAACCTATAATGAAACCTAAATTTATTTTTTTGGGGATGTAATAGTTATGTATTTTTATTATTATATTACTAATGAGATGAAATAAGGTAAGTAAATAGTAAAGTATCATGAGAAAGATAAATAAACTGCATTAATGATTAAAAGGGAGGCTACTAGGCCTAATATAACAAAAGTAGACTAGATTAAGTTAATGAACAAAAGGGTGGTAATCACAAGAACTAGGAATGATAAAATAAAAGTATAAAACCATTATATTAACTTGATATCATAATTACCAATAAACCTTCAATTCCTATATAAGAAGATGGAATGTGCTCACCCTATAACAACAAAAGAAAGAACCATTTTCAAGATACAATTTCAGGGCATATCTTAAGAGAGTCATTAGATATATTGATGTTGAAAGGATTAAGAGACTAAGTTGGATAACCTTAACCTATCAACCTCATGTTTTCTAGTTTCTTATTCCTGATTGGAGATGAAAATAATAATTTGATGAAAAAAGATGAAGATAAGAGATAAAGAAAGGTAGAAAACAAATTTAGGTTATATACAACATCAAAGGTTTTGATTTTTGAATACTATGTTTCCATGTAAAAAGGTTTTGGCTACTTGGAGACCATCAACAAGTTCAACTAAGGGGTGTGACTAGTCAAGAAATCAACCATTGAATGACCTCTAAGAACCTCTTTTATCAATTTCCTTCTAATAATCCTAAGTACATAAAGTTGTCTTTTATACTATTTCCTATCAATAATACTAAAGGAATATGATGTGCATATATTTTGTGTTTTATGTTTAAATTTTTCATTTTATTAAAAGTTTGTATCATGTATTTTCATTAAGATTTTTAATTTGGTATATGCAAATCTCAAGGATGAGTTATGAAGTAACAAGAACCAATAACTAACTCATAATAACTGGGTATCCAACCCATAACAACTAGGTAACCAACCCATAAAACCATTAGACTATTACTCTAACCTATATAAACTAAAAGAGACATCTAGTTCAACCTATATCAACTATAGAAACATTCATTTTAACTTGTATCAAACTGTAAAGATAACTCTAGACATGTGTAAAAATTGTATCACAACTATTAAAACATGTAACATAAATATAATGATTAAACTATAGATTATTTGTTGTTATACCTATTGAGTTGTAATAGTTAGCTAAGCATGGATAACGTATCCTAAAAAAAAGGAAATATGGATCAATGAATCATACATAATTAACACTCTCTTCTCTATAGACAATGCTTCTCAAACTATTACAATCATGCAACAAACTATTCTATTCTTTATTTTAATTAAATGTTAACATATTTATTTATCATTTACCATGTGTAGGTTACTTCCATAGATTATATTATAACTAGGTAGTAACAATAAAGAAACAACTTTCTCTATCAAATATGAGATAATAGGGCATAAATAATAACAAAGTTTTGAATATTGAAGTACATAGAAGATAGAGAAACATAGTCTGAAGCATTTACAATTTTTTTGTAGTAATACTACCATTGCTACAAAATTAATTAATGTAATAAGAATTGATTTGAAGTAAATTAGTCATACTCAAGGGAAGAATTAGAACTCAAGTCTAACTAAGGAGGGCACCTCGAAGGAATTGTGTTGAAGATCCTATTTCATTAAGTAGTTATCATTTATGTTGTGTGATCATTTATAATTTCAATTATATGTGTGTGTTTCTAGCATTGCATAAGATTCATTCCATAGAATCAATTGGTATTTGTGTGAGCATTCTTAATTCTATAATAAGAATCTTCCAAAAACATAAATTAACAAATCAATTTCTTTCAATAATTCAAATCTCACAAGTATGATTTTATTTCTAGTGCTTTCTTTCCATGCAATTTAATTTATGCAAATGTTTTTCTTATACACAACCTATAACTTCTAAATATCTAAAAGAACTTGTGTTTCACTTATAGTGTAGACATATTTACAAATAAACACCCTGGATTGGTAATTAGTGAAAGTAGAAAGATTAATAAACCAAGTGGATATCTTATCCCATCATTGATTGGTAAGGTTATACGTAATCATTGTTCAATTACATCTAGTTTAATTAGTAGTTTAAATCTACTCATCAGGTTATTTGGCACATAAGTGGTTATTGTATGTAATAAAAAATACATCATGTCTATAAATCAATGCTAACTTCAAGAAGATAGAGCATACCTATACTTATGATTGGGAATACATTTATTAAGTGGGAGCATGACCAATATGGGGATCCACTAGACCCAATTAGGGGATCACTTATCACAATACACTATGATAGGAAGGGTTCCAAAGCCTACAATCTAACAAGATCAAACAATAACCCTAAAATAATATTAGGTTTTGATATTTCACTTATTATAATAATAAGAAAGTAAATCTAATCTAGTTCTCACCAAATCTTGTGGCACAAAGTGGGGGTTAGAAACAAAATAAATTAAACTAAACATGCATAGAATACATATACTCACATCAATGTATACAAAATCATAATGCATAGAAGAGAAGCACAACTACATTATCTATCTACTCTTATAAAGGATAAATAAAGTTAGAAAAACTCACCTTTGAAGACAAACCTACCAAACCTCAATCTATCCCTTGGCTAGTGTGATTTGTGGGAGATTATTGTGGTATGTAAGGATAACAAATACAAATCATCTTTAAGGTACATAACCTATCTATCCATCTAAAAAACTTCTCCATAAGACAAGATCCCTATCTCCAAAGATAGTATGGAACCCTAATATTTATTCCTCAAGTAGAATGGTCAATAAGTAGATGTTCATTCACACTTATTCTTATTCATTTATCTATATTCAAATGGTTGGAAATGAAATTGTATATATAGGCATATCTTGCCCTAAATACTTTTAAATATGTTAGCTATATGGGGTCAACTCAATTGACCCAATATGTTTTTATAAGATAATTCACTAGGTCTTGAGTTATGTCAACTAAAGGTATAATAAGCTCTAAAGTGAAATATACCCCAAAATAGTACAATTTTGACCTTGTACAATAATCAAAGGTTGAAAAATGTACAAGTTCAACCTAGTCAACTTAGTAAAACCAACTGTCAAAAGGGGGATGAGGAAAGGAATAAGAGGATAATGATGTGACAAATAAGTATAATGGGTACAAATTATAATATTAAGCTTAGGGTAAATGGTTTTAGGAGAAAATTGTGTAGATTACAAGTAAAAAAGGGACAACAATCTTATGAAGCACCAATAGTCTACCCACACCTTTCTTGATACACCCTTTAAGGCATGCACTAAAAGAGATTGAGAATAAATGGGCTCTTGAAAGATACAAAGCATCAGTAAGTGATAAAAGTTTGAAAATATTGTGTGTATACAAATTCCCCACTTGAAGCTCATCACGTGTCATGTAAGTGCAACTTGGGATGGTGCTTCAGGAATAAAACATGATAACACACAATGTTGATGCTAAGTAAATTGAAGTAGAAAATAAGATAAAGGAAAGGATAAAAATGAAAAAAACATACCTTTATTTACCTTAATTCCATAGATAAAGAAGTATACTACAAGAGAAAGTGAAGGCATTCAATGTGAAGAACACTAGGCAAATAAAAATAGCCAAAAATTTAAAAAAATTGGAATATAGGCATATGATAGTGGAAAAGATAGTAGAGACAGATATATATATTGAGATATAAAAATGATATAATAACTATTTTGTGTGATTTTTTAGACATAGTATAGGAGAGAGCTATGCATCTATCTATAGTGATGAAGATGACACAGGCACATACAACAATCTTGACCTATATGACATAGGTGTAGGAGCAAGAGAGAGTGACAAACATGGTGACCTTAACCTAGTTGGTGCAACTATAGGCATGGGTGGCACAACTAGAGGATAGGTGGATGGATTAAGATCTCAAACAACCTTTTTATAATTTTTTTTATACAGGGATCAGATCGAGGCATCGATAAGCAACATGGCTAGGCCATGAGATAGACAGGATGGGACCTAGCCATAGAGCTAAAGCATTATATATGGTTGTACTTGTTGTATCAAAACTCATGATATATATATATATATATATATATATGATGGATCATTTTTTCATATTGATGTTGATTGTGTATGTTGTTGTTATCATGGTTGTGGTTGTGGATGGTTTGGATATATTTATTTATAGCACATGTATTTAATGGTTTGTTGTATATGCTAAAATAAATATATGATATATGGTTTCTCTTCTAGCATAGAAAGAAAGAGGCAAAAAGGACTTGGTAAAATATGATTAATAAAAAATGTACTACACACTATTTCAAGTTTGGAAATGTGTAATAACAAGAAATGATTAAGTATAAAGAACCAAAATAATGGTAAAAAGGATTTTTTTAAAAACTAAGTGAAATAATTTTTGCACCAAATTAAAACAAGTAAAATCACATTAGAAAATATGAAAATAATGTAATAAAATGGAAGGTATGTAAAAGATAAAAAATGTATAAGAATAAATAAATTAAGCTAGAACATTATATATGGTTGTACTTATTGCATCAAAACTCTTGATGTGTGTGTGTGTGTGTGTGTGTGTGTGTGTGTGTGTGTGTGTGTTTTTGTTGTTGTTATCATGGTTGTGGTTGTGGATGGTTTAGATATATTTATTTATATCACATGTATTTAGTGGTTTTTTTTATATGCTATAATAATTATATGAGATGTGGTTTCTTTTCTAGCATTATGTAAAACACATGCATGGTTAGAAAGAAATAGACCAAAAGGACTTGGTAAAATATGATCAATCAAAAATGTACTACACACTATTTAAAGTTGGTAAATGTTTAATAACAATAAATCATTAATTATAAAGAAGCAAAACAATGGTAAAACAAAATGTTAAAAAGGATTTTTTTAAAAAACCAAGCAAAATTTTTTTGCACCAAATTAAAATAAGTAAAATCACACTAAATCACATTGGGAAATATGAAAATAATGTAATAAAATGGAAGGTATGTAAAATATAACAAATGGTATAAAAAAAATCAATTAAGTCAATAAATCATACTATATCACATTGGAAATTATAAGAGACAAACATAATTGGCAAAAGGTTTGGTCTGAAATTTTTCATACCAATTCAAGCTGGGAAGTATGAAAAATTCAAGAAATTGTTAGATTTTTACATGAACTTAGAAAATAAGAAGATAAAATTCAAATAAAAATAAATTAAGCATAAAACATACTAAAGAAATCTGGGAAGCATGTCAATGACATGTAACTTCATAATCGATCACATCTTATCCCATATTTAACACTTGTAATTTTTATTTATGACTTGTATTATTGGAAAACTTTGTGAGGAGGGCTAGGTCCTATCCATGGTCTTACACTGAAACTCCACAAAGGGGACACCACTAAGGTGGAATAATCAGGTAAATCAAGTAAAAAATGATGTGGGTAATAGGAAGGTGATATGATGGTAATTTATCAAGAATGTTAGGCCCTATCCACAATCTTAAAAAACAACTCACAAATGAGATACCAAGGGGAGTGATCAGTAGACAAATCAATATTTCTCAAGAGGAAATATGAGGGATATAGGGAATGAAAAATGGAATATAAAAAATAAGACTTAGGTATCTTATAAAAAGACCTTAAGAGATAAGAGGCATACTAAAGACATGAGAAGACACTAAGTGACTAGTGACCATCAATTTATAAATAAACCCTATTCACTATAGACATAAAGCTTTGTAGGTAGATAATTGTGCTACCAAGATAAACTCATGAAGGTCTATTATTACAAGGAAAAGTCAAATTGACCTACCTTCCCACAACATGTTCTCCATTCTTCAAGGCCCCTTACAAAGTCATTGGTCTACTACAAAGATTGAATACTTACATGAGAAAGTAGGTAGCACTAAAATATTTTTTTATTCTCCTCTTCTAATCTACTGGCCTACCATAACCCAAAATATCTTGGCTCTATTGTGAGGCCAACTATGGAGTTTGAGCTTTGACTAGAAGAAGGAGATGTGATTTGAATCATGTATTTTAGTGTGATTTGACTTTTAAGAATATTTTTGTATTTTATATCATTGATTTATTATTTTAAATGATTTGGATTTAAAAAATTTATGGCATTTGAATATTCCTCCTCCATATGGATTTGTAATGATCAATCATGAAATATGTAGTAATACACATGAAATGAGCTTTAGGCTAAGGCTAAAGGAAGATAAATAACCAAAGACAAAGATAGACTAGGATACTTAAGCTTAATAATGAATCATCATGTGATCTCAAGTCTCAACCATGTATATGCTTATTTTGTGGAAAGGAAATAAAGGGAAATAAATAAATCCAAATTGGACCGGTATAAGGAAATTATAATGAGATACATTGTTTTCTAACTGACCACATGGTAATAGAAAACATGATGAAAGGTAACAAACCAAGTCACAATGATAATTATCCATAGAAAATAGAGACAAGAGAGCAAACAATAATGAAGACACAAGAAGATATTTTTTATAAAAAATCAAAAAAAGAGAAAGAAATGATAAAGAAATATAATCATATGCAAATATAAATGAAAATTTAAGCAAGATATAGTACAAAAGGTAAAATCACTATAAGAAAAATATGAATTTGACATAGTGTTAAATGATGTAATAGATAGATAAAATATAATATTAGAGCACATGTAAAATCCAAGTGTAAATGTAAAATCACCATGTATGTGCTCATAAATACTAATAAATTTACCCATGCACATTATCTAAAACATTAGATAGATCTTTATGGAGCTAGATATGAACTACTACTAATGTCTCATCAATCTTCAATGAAAATTGGGAAAATACTTTCTCTTCTAATCTCCTCCATAAAAAAATTAGGAATAATCAATAGATCATGTTGAGGAGGGAAATTAGGTAAGGGATGATTGGGAGAATTTATGTGAATGGGCTCTATGGGAGATGCAGGAATCATCAGTTGGGAAGAATCCATGGGTGAGTGAAGATCCACAAGTGAAGGAATCATAGGTGGAGGCATAGAAGATGATAAAGGGACCACAAGAGATGTGGAAATGAAGGAAGAATGTCTAAGAATAGCTATAAAATGATCCTTGAGTTGTTGTTAGAGGATACGGTAATGATCAGTGTGATGATTACCATATTGGTGCCATAGAAAATATACCTCACCATACTTAGGTATATATCTATGTAGAACCTTTGAAGGAGGTATGGATTTGTCTGAGGATGGAGAAGAAGCATGAAATATATCAATATATTATCATAGCTTATGATAATGGGTATAAGAATGATTATCTATCTCATGGAAGCAACAAATATGCTTGTGAATGATATTAGGATCACTCACATAACGGGATGTAATAGGAGTGGAAGAATATGGATAAGACTCATCAGCCCATTTAGTGGGAAACAAAGCCATATTATGCAAATAAATCAAACCATCACCAAGGGAAGGTGGTGATGGAGGAAGAATGGAACTAGGCTCAACAAAAGGAGCAATGAGATGAGAGGCAAGGGTAGACTCATTAATAGTGGAAGTAAGAATAAGCTCAAATATATTAGGAATAGTAATGGGTTTTAATCTAAGTTCCACTAAGGGAGGGGTAGGATATATAGAATGATTAAAGAGAGTCACACTAATGTTAGGGGTAAACTAGCTACGGTGGTTAGGGTACCTAGAAAAGTGGTAAGGCCTAGTCATAATAGGATTTATGAGCATACTCATATGAGGCTCCTCAAAAATTGGAGGTGTTGGTGCCATCTATACCCTATGATAAAGAGTAAAAATACTAAATTTAGGTACTATAAATGAGGTAAAATTAGAACATAAATGAAAAGACTCAAGTAAAGAAGAATGATAATGGATAATTTTGGCATCATGGGCCTAGACAAGACCACCTAAAAATGGATAATCTAAGGAATAACCATCATTGTAATCTAGGGCGTGAAGGTCAATAATGAAATTAGTGATGACCTTATCATATGAAGTGTGGTAAATATAATGTTGAGTCTTGGTCAAGATTATGGGAATGTCATCATAAAGAGGTTTATGAGAATGAGGCTACAAAGAAGTAGGAAGCTATGAGATGAGGTGAGGTGAAAGATCAGAAGTTTTAATTTCTAGGTTAATATCATTAGTCTCATCATCATCAAAATCTAAGAGGTTAGGGTGAATGTTCCCAATGGTTTTAGGATGACCATTGTAACATTTAGTTGAGTTAATGTGAAAGTTAAGATGTTGAGACTCATGGAATGGAATGCTAGGCAAAGGTTTAAGAGTAAGAATTTTGAAGACACCATGGTTGGATTTGTTCAAAATTTTAAGGGTTAGGGTCACCCTAAATCCTATAAATGGCTCCAATATGAGGTAATTTAATGCATTAATAGGTATAAGAAGCAATGACTCTCATACAGTGAGTCCTTGACCTACCAAGCAATATATTATAAGAAAGGGTAAAGTTAAATATCATCACCTTCACATGAATGGTGATAGGTGGGATGGTAATGGGAATCCACACATAACCTAGAGGAGACATTTTCCTTATATCATATCCTTGCTAGGTGTTTCATGTGGACTTGAGATTGTATTCTGAATATCTAAGGGTTTTGATAAAGTCAAGAAAGGTAACATAAGTATCAAAACCTTCATCAAGAAATGCATGCTTAACTTGGATATCACCTATTTGAACATTGATGAATAAGAGAGGATAATTTACACAAAGTAGAATCTTATCATGAATTATAGAGGCTATAATAAATATTAAGGAAAGAGAAGTGTCCATAGTTTCATCAATGTTGATAGACATCTTTTCACAATGTTGTAATATACTATCTTTGGATCCAGATAAGGCTTCTTCCTATCCTTCTAGGGGAGGAAGAGGGATATTCATCTTGAATAATAATTGTATAATATGGTTTTTATGATGTGGAGAAGTCATTATAATATCAAGGAATGGAATTTGTGATGGGATATTGGTGAGATACATGATGGGATCCCATTCATCATAACCAATAAGAAGGTTGTTATAAATAGGTGTATAGTGGTTAAGAAGGTCTTCAAAAGGAGGATCTAAAGTACATTTTAATTTTGTTAGTAATAAGTAGAAGTCTTAGAACAAGGTTTTAAATGATGTTGAGAACTTGAATTTGTTGGTTCAAATTTATTTTGAAAAATGGTATAATAAATGTTATTAGAAGCTTGATTGTCATTAATATTGGAAGATGAAGGAATGGTGGTTGAAATAGAATGGGAGGTGTTATCCAAGGGAAAATTAGAAATATGATCATCAAAAGTTATAAGGTCATCTTGCCCTAACTTATTTAAATGAGTTGGGGAATAATCTTGAATAACATGATACATTTGAGATGAAGGAGGAGTGTAGATAGGTTATGAATCAATGAAATCCACCACCCTTCACATATTAGTCATGCTAACCACATTCTCTTTAGAACTAGTGTCAACAAGACTTTTTATATTGTTGGTGGAAGGGGTGGGATTATCTTGGTTATCTTAAATAGGTTAATGATTAGGAAGAGGGTATTTTTAGATATCCAAATGAGAATTAGCTTGATTTAAGGCTTGAGATTTATCATGTGTTTTATAATCCATAAAAGCAATTTCATAGGCTTGTTGATTCTTTTAGATGATATAATCATGATCAAAATTAGGACTAAGAAGAAAATCCATATCTAAATTATGAAGTTATATATAGGTCTCATGAGAATGACCCTAACTAGTATGAAACCAACAAAACTTATTAGGATCATACCAGTATTTCATAAGATGAGTAGGGTCAAGTTATCTTAGAAGAGGCCTAGGTAGATGCTTAAGAAATTCAACTAAAGATAGAGGTTTGTGAATGTTAATGTTGTTAGGTGATGATAAGTGAGGATTGGTATATTTTTTATAAGGGGGAGCTAGTTTTAAATATTGGTTGGGAATGACAGCTTAAACATTATGAATGGTGTCATAAGAATCCATAACACCATCATTGGTAATATCATAATTTTTATTTATAAGATATGATGACCCACATAAGGTTGGTGTGGCTCAAATTGATGCATAGCAAAATCTTGACATTTATATTGGTAAATAGTCTCATCCAAAGTGCATGGAGAGAGAGAGTGATGACCTGATATTGTAATTTAGGAAAGAGGGCATTAGTAAAGAGATGGAAAAGATTGTCATCGACCATGTTATGTTCACACTTGTTTGACAAAGTTTTCCACCTTTTAACAAAGGCCTGATTAGTTTCATTTTTGAGTTGCTTACAATTTATGAAGTGGGCCAAAGTGTTTTCCATAAGATCATTAGTTTGGAATTCTTGAATGAAAGCATTCACTAAATATTCCAAACTAGAAATAAAATAAGTTATAAGTTAATTATACCAATCCAAGGCATCACTTATGAGGGTTTTGGCCAATAGTTTGGTAGTGGAAAAAGTGTTCAATTTGAACCAATCCTGATATAGATTTACAATTGTTTTAAAATGAAGGGTAGGATTAGTTGATCCATTATAATAAATTGTAGGGGTGATACTCCTATGCCAATGTTAGAAATTTGAGTAGTAAGAGGCTCATTCTAAAGATGTTTAATGGTTTTATTGATCAAAGGAGGTTAAGGGATGAGATTACCTTGAGAATCTCAAAGAGGAGGGGGGAAATTTTGGTTATGCATGCCCCAAACCTTGGTTGAGGATGAGATTGAAGATGAAGAAGGTGATTTTTCATTCTCATCATTTTATTTGTGTCATGAGCTTCAAAGGTATTAATTTAATTGAGTGTTTGTAAAAATAATTAGTGTGTTTGATTGGCATTGTTAGAAGCATTATAGTTGGTATTTGTGTTGGTATTATTGTCTTGGGTACCATTATTGTGTTGATAGGGGCTTGAGAGGAATTATGAGAGTGTCAGGCATTAGTGGCAAACTTTTCTTGTGTATCAAAAGATAGACTAGTGAATGGTTGAGAGGAAGAATAAATAGAAGCATGATTACATTGAGTAGAAAGTGAAGCACTAGTGGAAGGATTAAGGATAATGGATCTTATGAGAGGCCCAATAGATGTAGAACCTACCATGTTAGTGGATATACTAGGCATGAAGGTTGAAGAATTTAGAGAATAAGAGTTAATGGTGTGAGAAGGGGTCATAATTGAAGGAAGAGGTTGAAAATCAAAGAAAGTGGTACCCCCAAATCTAGTTGAGAATATAGGATAAGGTGAATGATGCTCTTCAGATTGACCACTAATCATAAGATTGTAAATGGTAGAGGGATCTTTTCCTCAATGTTGAGGAAATTTAGAGATAAAGAAGAGCATTTTAGGAGTATACTCTAATTTAGGTTGGTCTTTCAATGAGAAGAGAGGATTAAACTATGAATAGGTATTAGGAGTCCCATAGTTCATTGTATGAGTTGCAATGTGAACATTATTAGCATCCAAGAGAGGATCCCTACCATATCTATGGGAGACCCTATGAGGATTGGTAAAATTCATCATGTTTATTGACTATAATTCAGTGTTGTCATCAAGCATAAAATCCTTGATGAAGGGAAAGAAAGAGAGATGAGAAAGTAAGGAAACAAGAAATCACATAAATAGTACAAGGTTGATTGGGTCAACCTAACACAAAAATAGGGTTTATAAATAGTATAGGGTTGACTGGGTCAATCTAGTAAAGTAAACAAAGGTTGGAAAAAGACTAAATAGGGTTTACAAACAACATATGGTCAACTGGGTCGATCTAGTATAGTGAATAGAGGTTAGAAAAATGTATAGGGTCAACTAGGTCAACCTAGTACAATAGATAGGGAAAATTAGAAAGCCTATAACAAATTATGAATTAAAATATGATAATTTTTTCAAGTAATTTAAAAAGTAAGAATTAAATGGAAATGAATAATCAATTAGATTAATGTTGGCCAATCCAATTGAAGTACATATCACAAAACCTTGTACCAACATTAGCCAATGCAAGTTTTTGTAATACAAAATATAATTTAGTAAAGAGAAAGAAATCAACTTAGAAAGTAAATAACTAGCTAAATGGTCAACCTAAATATTTATATGATTATTTGGATATGTTTTTAAATGTGATGGGAAGTTGGCTACAAGTAAGGAATTAGAAAGCAATCTAAGATAGTTTTAGGTAGTTTGGACTGAAATGAATTTGTAGTGGTAATGATATAGGCTTGGTATTAGGGCATACCCCCTCATTTCACACATTGTAGTGATAAGGGTGTTAAGTTCTTAGCCATAATATACCATTAACCATGATTTATACTTGAGTAGAACATCATGTTAGCTTCCCCCTTGGTGATAAAATCCAAATAGGTTGGCCTTAGGTGGTCAAATGTTAAAATTCTTATTTAGATTTTTTGATTTGGTTGTGTGTGTATAAAATAAAACATAGTGAATGAAAATGATTAAATGAAAACCACCTAATTAATCTATGTGATCTATTTTAATCTTGTAAGCAACAAGAAATGAAAGTGTTAACTAATTACTAGCATACAAGTGTTAATTCTAACTGTAAAATAAGGTATAGTGTTGATGTAATCAATAATGTATGCACAAAATATAGAATAGGGTCGACAAGGTTGATCCTATACTATAGAAGGAAGGTCTAAAAATGAATAGGGTCAATAGAGTTGACCTAGTTATCTAGATAGCACATAGAATAGAGAACTGGGTTGATAGGGTTGATCTAGTTGACTATATAAGGGAAGTTTTAAAGATTACAAATTGTGAAAATAAAGTTTATAAATAAAGGGATAGAAGGATAAAAAGGAACCTTGGTGGATCAAATATAAAAAGAAGGAAGATCTCTATCAAAAAACCTTATGGAATGCTTGCAAAACCTACTAACTAGGTTAGTTAGGTTGATCAAGCTCTATAAGAACCTATTGTTGATTGCTTATACTATACAGGGTTGATTGGGTCAACCTGGTATGTTTAACAAGATATCTAAAAGTTTGAAAACTATATTGGGTTGACTAGGTCAATCCATTAGTTTGGACTAAAATTCTAGAAAGCTAAAAAACCTATACTAGGTTGAGTGGGTTGATCTAGTAGCCTGTACCTAAAATCTTTCACATATAAATTAGAGATAGGTCGATTTAGTTGACCTAGTATGGAAAATATATGATAAAAATAATAATGAAAATAATGAAATAAGTGAAAAAATCCTACAAGGGTTAGTTCATGGTTGGTTCACTAGAATGTATGCAATCAAAAATGTATCATGTCTATAAATCAATCCTATCTTAGAGAAGATAGATCATACCTAAAATTATGATTATAAATACATTTGTTAAGTGGGAGCATGACCAATATGGAGATCCAATAGACCTAATTAGGGGATCACTTATCATAATACACCATGCTAGGAAGGGTTCTAAAGCCTATAGTCTGACATGATCATGAAAAAACCCTAAAAGTGTCATAGGTTTTGATATTTCACTTATTCTAATAAAAAATAAATCAAATATAATATAGTTCTCACCAAATCTTGTGGCACAAAGTGGGGGTTTAAAACAAAATAAACTAAACTAAACATGCATAGAAAACATATACTCATGTCAATGTTTATGGAATCCTAATGCATGGAAAACAAGCACAACTGAATTATCTATCTACTCTTATAAAGGAGAAACAAAGTTAGGCATACTTACCTTTGAAGATGAACCCACTAATCCTCAATCTCTCCCTTGGCCAAGGTGATTCACAAGATATTTTTGTTGTATGTAAGGATAACAAAGACAAATCAACGTTAGGATACAAAACCTATCTATGCATCCAAAAGACTTCTCCATAAGATAAGATCTATATCTCCAAATAAATTATGGAACCCTAAGCTTTATTCCTCAAGTAGAATGGTCAATAAGTAGATTTGCATTCACACTTGTTATTCTTCACTTCTCTATATTCAAATGGTTGGAAATGAACTTGTATATATAGGTGGATCTTACCCTAAATCCTTCTGAATATGTTCATTATATGAGGTCAACCCATTTGAACCTTTATGTTTTTGAGAGACAAATCACTAGGTCTCAAACTATGTTGGCTAAAGGGATAACAAGCTCTAGAGTGAAAATACCCCAAAATAGTACAAGGTTGACCTAGTTGACCCTATACAATAATCAAAGGCTAAAAACTATATAGGGTCAACCTAGTCAACTTAATACAACCAACTATCAAAAGGGGGATGAGACAAGGAATAAAAGGATAATGATGTGACAAATGATTGGAATGGGTAAAACTAAGAAGAATAAGCTTAGGGTAAATGGTTTTAAGAGACAAGTGTGTAGATGGAAAGGGGAAAAATGGACAATAATCTTATAAAGCACCAATGGTCTACTACCCCTTTCTTGATGCACCCCTTAAGGCATGCACTCAAAGAGATTGAGACTTGATGGGTTTTTAAAAGATATAAAGTGGCAGTAAGTGATAAAAGTTTAAAAAAAAATTATGTGTATATAGTTATTATAAAGAAATTGGAATTATGGTCTAAATGTATCAGATGTTCTTTCCATATATGTCTATAGATAATATTATCATCAAATAACATTAGTAGTATAAATTTATGTAGAAATGGCTAAAATAACTTGTTCATTAAGACTTGGAAGATTAGTAGAGTATTGGTGAGGCTAAAGGGTACAACACGAAAATCATAATGTAAATCATGAGTTTGAAAGGTTGTCTTAGGAATATCATCTTCCTTAATTCATATTTGGTGATACATATTTACAAGTCAATCTTCAAGAAGAAGCAAGTTCCATGCAATTTGTCCAATAACTCATCAATCGCCAGAATGAGAAATGTATCCTTGATAATGCATTTTTTGAGTGTGTAGAAGATGATATCGAGGTGACAAGATCCATATTTTTTATATAATATGAATACATAATAATATTAATGATTGATGTTGGGCTTGTTGACTCTAGATTGCATCTATTCTTGCACCTTTTTATTTATTTCCTTTTTTTGTAGAAATGGGTACTTATAAGGGTATATGTTTGGAAGACACTTCCTAAAGTTAGATAAAACTAGAGGACCTTTGAGATATTATGGGGATAAACCTTTAGGTTCTTAAAAAATAATTGCATGCTTTGACAAAATTTCTCATAATTCTGATGGTTGGTTGGAATCAGTGGATGCATTGAACTAGATGGTGAAAAATGGGGAAACAATCCCATGAGATTCTTTTTCTATAAAATTTTCATTTCGTGAGAGTTAATGATATTTTTAGAGCCTAGTGTGAGGCATTTTAATGTGTTTTTTAGGTCTTTATCATTAAATTGAATCCATATCTCTTAAAATTCATAGGATAGGGCCTAGTATTAGAAGCCACTATTTTCCTAAAACTATGTCAAAACCTCTAGAGGTAGAATAAACATGTTAGATCTCTAATTATACTCCCCCATTGATATTTATACATTGTGGCATTCACCCTTACAAGGTAAACACCATTCATTAGTGATCAAAACTTCAAAACATGAACAAAGATAAATGTAGAAATGAACCAATTTGGCTAACTTGGGATCAATGAAGTTATGTGTACTTCTAGAGTCAATGATAATAGTGAGGGGATGTTTATAAAGATACACCCTTACTATCATAGTTTGAGGAGTGGTTATCCCACCCAATGCATGTACCATAATATTAGAGTGAAACTATGTGGTGTTAGGTTCTTCAATTAGGCACCCATTCATCTCTATCAATCAGGAGTAAAGCTGAGATTGGAGTTTGTATCAATGTTAATCAATGTTCTATGCCATGGATTGATTTCTTGAAAAAGTGAAAACCATTGAATAAAGGGGTTTGGGGGTACCAAAAATGTTAACTAAATTTATATGTTAAAATGATTGGATCAACAAGACAATAATAATGGTATAATTTTCACAAGAGTGAAAAAAATATTTTCAATAATGCTACAGGTGAAAAAAATTGTATGAATATTTTTTTATAAAAAAATTAAATACCCATTAAAATAATCATCATGATGAGAAAATAAAAACATTGTATGCCCCTTATGAAAAAATTGTAATTTTTTCTTTTTCTTTTCTAATGATTAGTTAGTAAAAAAAGATTAAGTGATGGTGATAGAAAATTTTAACCCTTATGGATACTAAAGTGAGGTAAAATAACCATTCTAAAACATGCATAATCTTATGATAGTTGTATTTACCTTGTTATTGTCAACTAGTATAATAGGATATTCTCTCTTACTATAATTGTTTAAAAATCAGAATGAGATATGTGATTGTAGGAATTCCAAGATTAAGGGAAGGATTATACAAGGTGTGTTTTGGTTTTTGAGCTTGAAAATATACTAAACTTATTCTTAAAACAATTTTATACCAATATTTTAGAACACTAACTAAAATTAATAACCATTATGTAACCCACTATCTCATCTTTGAGGTATGGTGAAAGTAACTTCATAGGGATAACCACTTAACTATGTAGCATGGAAACAAATGAACAAATCCTTCCTATGGATAGGATATGAAAAATAACTATAGAGTCATATTATATACCCAAAGGTACAAAAAATCACAAATCTATACACAATACTATCTAATGGCTTATATATTGGGGCATAACCCCTCACTCCATGAAATCAAGGAAATATGATATCCACTTAGAATTAAATGAAAAATTTATGTTATTTAAATTTTTTTAGATCATAATTTGAAACCTAAGGGAAAATATAGAAGAGAACCTAAATCAATAAGAAGGTTAGTGTCACCACTGTATTATCATTTTATGATCACCAAGATCCTGATTGGATGAGGTGAGATCATACAGTGAATAAAATTAGAGAAGCCTAAACCACTATAATTTATTATAAAAAAAATGGGCTTAGAAAGAGATATGATACCATCTATTATGAAACTAATTTTAGACAAGTTAATATAAAAATATAACATAACCAATATGCATTGAATGGAAAGAGAATAACAAAACTATAGTAATAGAATCTCACTACAAAGTATCATGGGAATTTTAATGGGTAAAAACTCCTTTGAACACAACTCAATAAAAAATATTAAATATATGTCCTCTCCTCTTACTTAAGTCCTCTATTTAAGCTACTCTACTAGAGACAACTACTACCTCCCATACATGTGCGATAATTACAAATAGAAAATAGGATGACTTATAAAGCATATTCATTTGAGATTTTATTAATAATACCTAATACAAACTAGAATAGTTAGGATGAAAGGGTTATAATATAAATCACATGAATATTTACTAAGTATCATGATCTATGTAATAGTGTAAGCCAAATATGCAATATAGGTCTCAAAGTGTAGTATAAAATCAAGATGTCATGAAATATGATATAGATAACTACGTGGTAAGGAAAAATATAAAGTTAATTATAATTTATATATATATATATATATATATATATATATATATATATATATATATATATATATATATATATATATATATATATATATATTGGTGTACATGGAGAAGACCTACTATTACCCAATATGAAAATGATCAAAGAATGCTAATACAACAATGATAACCATTGTATGTCAATGTTGTGTGTAAATCATAGAGTTTAAAGTTAAGAATATATAGTGTCAATTATATATAGAAAACATGTGTCGATATAATTCTCCTAAATAAAAATATGTATCATGCACACCAATGTGTAATATATAGTCAAATGAATAATGCATGTGGAAATCAAATAATTCAAGGATGTAAATAATGTTAAGAACATGAAAATCTCCAACTAAATTAAATAAGGAAAGACATTCAAGTAATATTGTCTACTAAAGTGGTAAATGCATACTTAAGATAATATGTAGGATAAAATAAAAACGTCATTCCCCCTTTAGAATATCTAAATTTATGCTAAAATAAACTCATAATATGTCAATGAGAAACATGTGAGGGTATAATTCCTATCAAAGGTAAATATGTACAAATAGATTTTCTTAATAAAGATTATGCTTAGGTATGATACCTCCATAAGAAACTATATATGATCATTTATAAAACCATGTTTTTATTTTTTAGTTACATATGTAGAATAAAATAGAAGGCAACAAAATAAATCATAGGGCTACATAGGAAATACAATGAACCTGATTTAAAAACTAGAAGAATGAGATGAGAAATATTCTAACAAACTATAAAAGTCACTTAGAACTTAATGTGTGCTTTAATAAAATGACCCCAAAAGTATGTGTAGACACCTAAATTTGGTATTAGCCAAATTTTCAATGTCAAATTTAGAACACTTTGACATACTTGGACATTGCATACACATTTGAATCTTATGCACACTTTCCTCTATCCATCTACCCACATGTTGTCTTGGCCAACCCTATTCATTGGATACACATTTTTAGGATCAACCTGATATATACATAAAAATTATTAAATCCTACATAAATATTCTCAATATCTTAGATCATTAATTTTCACTCTTAGAACAACATTGGAAATAAATAGACAATTGTGCTTATCATAGGTGTTTATTTCTACTGACAGTGTCTAGGAACACTCCATAATTATTATTAAATTTTATAAGTTTTCATTAGGTTGGTCTAGACACATTTTATGGATAAGTCATAATAAGAGATATCAAAGAGTCACCTATAAATACAAAACAATACTAATGTTATATTTACTTGGCCATCACACTTAGAATCACTTAAAAACCTAAGGAATAAATTACCACTCTTTTGAGACATTATTATAAATGCAAATAACTCTAAAAACTCTTCAAAGTATAATCTTTAGAACCAATTATAAATAGACACACAAGTCAAATTTGCATGGTGAAATTTTTCAAAAGCCAAACATTGCATTACATTATATATTGATTACTATGTTACACACATACATACATGGGAAAATTATTTGTGGTTTAAGCTATCTTTAAAGTATTTGAATGTGGGAAATTCTTAGTCACTCAATAAGGAGTGGTTTGTGTTGTCCAAACCAATATACTAACCCATTTTTCAAGGGTAAACTTATGGTAGAAAGTGGGATTAGGGTTTTAAAAGAAGAATATGGTAAATAAATATAAACACATATGACTGAAGGTGAGCACACACACATGTAACATTTATAAGTGCATGTGCAATGGTTTAAGGCATCATATACCTTCATAGTATATAGGTACACCACCAATAGAGGTAGGATAATATCGATCATTATAGGGGTCTCTTTATTACTGGTAATGTCCAGGCAAGGTTTGATAAGCCTTTTTTAGATCTAAGAAATGATAGAACATACACATGACATTTATAGAATCAATGATGATTTTTGTGAGAAATAGAATACATAAAAAAGTTAAGTACATCTCCCTTATATTTCTTTGTCAATTTCAAATAGTTTAAGTGGAAAATAATTCTATCCATTTACTAATTTAGATTAAGGTATCATTGTAATATCTTGCATAATAAAAATTATCCCTAGTTTTACATTATTTAAATCATATTAATCTAAAATAAGTAAAACATTCTAGTGAACTCAATCATTTAATTGAGCACAAAAATTCCTAGGTTTATTCATCTTCTATGGTTTCATATTTTCTTAGGATTTTATATTTATCCTCTATTAGGGTTTACTTTTTAGATCTAATTTTTTATTTACCCTTATTTATATAAGAAAAACCTTAACATGATTTTAATAGATTCTAATAATTTATATTTGTGATCCAAACTATAATTGTCATAGTTGCATGTTTCTTTCCTAAAATATATAATATATTTATATTTCATAAAATGAAATGGTTTAAATTCAGCTATAATACAAATGAGGATTTATTGGACATGATGAAATATTATCTCTCATTAGTAACACATATTTCATGGATATTGAATATAAGATGCCTCTAATTACTACTCAAAGGGAAAGGACATATATGACTCATTTTATTCATCCTCCATCAAGACCTCATGGTAGTGATATCCAACATCCTTCCCCTATTATTATTACTAGCCTTATATTAGATATAGAGGTTCATGCTATCACAACAGAAAGAGATAGGGTACATAATCATCTATGGAAAATTAAAGGTAATCAAAATATCCTTATTAATTTTCATCCCCCACCTAATTTGTCAGTACAATAAGTATTTTTAGCCTCCATTAGTATCACATATTTCATGAATATTGAATCTAAAATGTCTAGGGTTTGTGATTATAAACCCACATATTCCTAACCCTTGATAATTATTGTAACTAGTGCTACCATCAATGACAAGACTCAACCCTTGAATGAATCTATTCATAATTTCACCATTATTGCACATCATATGATTAATATGATGCATTCCATAGATAAATTAAAAAAACAAGTCCAAACATTATCTCTAAAGGTCAAGTTACTTGAAAATATGATTTCACATATCCAAAATCCTAAGCATGCTACTACAAGTTGTATTTATAGCTCCCCTCTTAAAACATGTGTCTCAAAATATTTCATCTCCAATGTGGGTTAAGTAAAAAATACATATATGACTAATGAATCATGAAAATTTCATAATATTTTTACTTATCTAATTGAAACTCTCAAATTTATGCTTTAAAATAATTAGATTATATTACCTCCTACTCAACCTACACAAAGGTCTATGTATTATTATGATTATAATTTATTTCACATGCATCCCACAGACATGGGTCATTGTTTTAAACATATAATACATGATCTTGTTTATAGTGGTGACCTTACATTGTATTTACATCTCTTAAGACACCACAAGGCACAATCACACCTACTAATATTGATCACCCCACTTCAGTTGTCATTTGTCTCCCAAGGTTAAATTATAGAAATAAGAGTTACCTAAAGAAGACTTACCTAATAAAAAGGTGACTAATAAGTAAATCCATAAGAAATACATACCTAATAAGACTAATTTAATAATGTGGTTTCCAATATGGAAACAAAATATTCTACCTCATTCTTATAGCCTTTGCTAAAAACTATTTAAATAAAGGAAAATAATGGAAGAAAACCATGATGGATGATAAGGATCAAGTCAATACATGTAATATTTATCTTATTAGATATTTTGAATATATAATTAAACATTTGACTAATATTTATTTACCTAAGCAAGTGATAATTGGGTATAATCAGTTTCCTTTATCTCTTGGTTCCAAAACTATTCTTGATCTATTCATGTTGACCCCATGTTGCTTAAGTGTGATGTTGTATTTAGAGCATCTTGGTCAAATTTCATGCATGAAAATATTAATGAGTCTCATTATTATATTACATTTGATTTCCATGGTAAACCTATTACCATTTATTGAGGTTGAAAAACTTAGAATAAAAAGAAGCATCACACAAAAAATATGGTCATATCTCAATAGTTGGAACCTAAAAAATTTCATGATAATGATGATTGTAGTGAAGAGCTAAGATAATCTAATAAAAAACTAAAAAAATGGTATGGTTGGCTATAGATACTCAAATACAAATGCAAAAGATGATTTTTATTAGAATGACATTTCTAAATTAATGGATGTTGAGGATTAAAATATAAATAATATAGGAACTTCATGTGAGAATCCCATTGGTGGGATCATATGTTATCTATAACACAATTCAATTCAAAAAAAAAAATACTAATAAAATAAAATTAAGCCATATTGATTTTAAGTTATTTTGAATTTAGTGATCTAAACAAGTTAAAACATTGAGATTATTAAAATGGTATAATGCATGTGTAATCTATATAAATTTGAGTGTAAATATGAGTTGTTACAATTTAATATCTATAGAAACAACCAATAATATAGGGTAATTAGCTTATTTAAGATTATATTATGTATTATGCTTATGTTTCAATCATCTGGTATGCTCTACAGTGGTTTTTGTTGTCTTAGATTAGGAAACATACTATTGTCACTTATTAAGATATCTCTAATATTGATCAAATGCATATGGTAAATGGATATGTCTACCATGTACTAGAACCATCCAAGATAACTACATTGATTTATGAAATTTTGGATCATTACATTTATGTCTACAAGTGACTCTTTTGTATTAAGATACCTTCAGCCCTATATGGATAGATTTATTTCCTTTTCTTTGCTTCAAACCCTATCCTGCACTATTAA
This sequence comes from Torreya grandis, assembly GCA_037957365.1. NCBI lineage: Eukaryota > Viridiplantae > Streptophyta > Pinopsida > Cupressales > Taxaceae > Torreya > Torreya grandis. The sequence continues at coordinate 266,059 of JARHVA010000323.1, forward strand.
GACAAATGTGACATATAAAAAAGTGTTACTAGGTTAGTTTGTACTAACCTCAACCAATCCCTAGTGAATATTTGAGTGTACCTATATTTCCAATACTTTGAAGAGGGCTTAAATCACATGTTGTTATCCCACTATTGTGTGTGTGTTGAGTCATGTGAATACAAGTTTAAGTTCAATTTTTCCTAGGTACTCCTTTGGTACAAACATGGAAATAGATTTATACTTTAAAATTTTTAGATTTTGAATAATAATAAGCTAGATGGATGTGTGCTCTAAGTGTCCCTTTGTTAATCAATGAGTGTTTTTCCCTAAAATCATTCTAAGGGCTTTACATATTTAAAGGGTTCTTAATTTTTAATTAGGGAACTATTGGCATGCATAATCTAGCCAATCAAGATCCAAAAGGGTAAGATAAAGTTCCACAAAGGGTGGTGTGTCCCAAATAGACCCTCACTAGGACATTTTTGGTAACTACAAAAACTACTGGTAACTTGAACTATTATGAAGCAATAAAAAACTTAGAGATGAGAAAATAAGACCATGGCTCTCTATGAAAAACTCAAGAAAGATCAAAATATTAGAAAAAAATATTGAGTATTCAAATAAAGTAGAAAAGTAGATATAAAACAAAGACAAATGTGCCAAAAAGTGACCTATTTTCCATTTAAGAGTTTATATATACAAATCCACATTAAAAACATTGTACAAACAAGACTTATACCAAACCTAGGTATCTATAAATTACCCCTATTTCATATAATATTTAAATAAAATGAAAAGTAATAGTTTAAAGGGATAAAGATAATGAAAACCTACATGGTGATTTTGAACTTAGAATTTTCATTTCCCTAGTGCTTCATAATGTCTATGTATTTACAATCAAAGATGTGTGCAATCATAAAAATTACCATTCACATGAAAAGATGTATAGTCATAATGAAAAATAATCATAATTGAATAATGACTACACCAAGGAGTGTACATTTTTCTATTGCTCATAGAGTATGCTCATGTTAGTGGAGTACATATGCCATTAGTCTAAGTGACCTAGTCTATATGGAGAAGGTACCTCTAGTCTTATCCTCTTCTTGGCTAGAGAATTAAAAAATATTTTGAGCACTGCATGTGGAGATGGAACCTTATACCAAGTTCATATGTAAACCCAAATATATGAGTAATTGTGAGTAATCTAAATAAATCATTGTAGACTAATTTATATTTAATCTGAGTATGTATTGGTAATTTTGAGTAATCTTGAGAAATTTTTACTATATTTGAGTATGTATAATTGTATATTAGTATTTATGAGAATGAAATGACTTAAATTTTCCACTAAATTTGATAACCTATGTAATCTAAGACATATAACCCATATGATAATATCATTATATCTGTGAGTTATAAATCATAAACCTACATAATGTTGAACATATGCATTGCATATGCCCCTAATATCTATAACATATGTACTCTGAGTCATAAAATTTGAATAATAATATCATATAATCTATTAACTGTGAGTCATGAACTTGGATAATGTGTCACATATACCTTGCATATGCCCCAATTTGTATAAATATTATATCAATTAGAATAAATTTGTCCTAATTTGATAATATAACCCACTCTAAGTCATGTAATATAAATAATGCCTCACATATGGTCCCAATCTAATAGCCTATGTAATGTGATTCACGTAATTTGTGTAATAATATTATATAATTTATGAACTTTGAATCATGAACCTGGATAATGTGTCACATATACCTCAAATATGCCTCTAATTTGTATCAATTATGTCCCAATACATGTAAATATTATTATAATCTTCATAATTTCTATAAACTTAACTCAATATATGTCAATCATGTGTAATCCAAGTCATAAAATCTATGTAAATCTAATAATCTATGTAATATGAGTTATGTGATCATTATCAATTTGAGTAATATAATCTATGTCATTTTGACCTATAGAATAATCCCAATTTATGCCCCATTTTGATAATATGGATGAAGTTTGTGAATAATTTGCATCAAAATACCCACATACATACATATTGTAGTGTAGAGCATGCGAAGTATACTAATTCAAATGGGGAACTATGTCATCAAAGGATAGTTTGATCATCTAGTTAATGTATAATTAATGGTAAATGACTAAGTCAAAGTGACATATATAGTTAGTGTATTGTAGTGATTCGCATATAATTAAATAATGAATTCACATTGTTAATTATTAAGAATAATAAGTTCTTTTGAATTCTTTGAATTTGAAGAGATTGTCCTTTCACCTGTGACTTTATTTGTTCCCCCAAGTGGCTAAGAAAAAATAGTAAGCATTGAATTCTCAAACGTAGGATTTTTTTAATTTTTAATAGGACTTCCTTAAGAAATATTTTTTTACATCATATCATATTATATAATATTCATTCATTTTCCCTTAGTCACTAGGAATGAAGCTAGTGTCAGTGTAATGAATATACTTTAGAGATAGGCATGGATAATATTCATGTTATAATATAGCATTGAAATACTATGATACTTTTACCATGTGGAATAACATCTCAAATGATTTCCATTGCAAATGATGTGAGGATAAAACTATATATGAGTCTTAAGATACCTCATGTACCACACTGTAGTGAATTAATATTAATATTAGAATTTGTACTTTATAGCACAAAATTAGTTGAGTATATATATATTGAATTTAAAATTTTAGATTTCATTTAAAACTCACTTGATATTTTTTTTTGATATTTACTATAAAAAATATTCTACGATGAGAAATGACTGTTAACAACCCAATTTTCACCCTTTGAAGAAGATTGTTCAATTCTACTTCAAACTTGGACTAACATAAGATTGGCCTAAAGGTTATGGGTTACCTATAGTTAGACCAAACCTATAGTTTATGGGGATATCTCCCCTTATATATAAATGTAAAATATTCTTCTAAGACCTAAAAATGTTAGGATGAAAAGGGTTAGGATGAAAACTTGAAAGGAAAACCTACACTAGGGGTGGTGATGCACCAATATTTACTTATCCTCTCTTAATGGGTCTTTAAGTGCACCTATGAATCTAATGAAAATAAGGAACTAACAAAGATTTTTGACATAGTCATAAACATGAGTTTTTCATATGGAGGTTAGGTGGAAGGTCTGCAATTTGAAGGAAAAATTAATAAAGGTCTGCATGAGACACTATAAATGAACTCACTCTTTAACATAACTTTTACCTATCAATACTTCATATGACCTACATAGGGTGATAACATTAAACTAGGTGAAAAAGAGCAACTTTAAAAGGAGATTAACTTCATACTTTTATACAAATCAACAATCATAACACACACTAATTCTAATGAAGTCATCTTCAATAGTCTTTTCTCTATTGATTCAAGGTGCAAGATATAAATTTGTCATAGTTTTACTACACCCAACCAAGGGATAATAACAAAGAGCTCAATTCCTAAATATAAGGAGTTTTACACAAGATATATATGAATATTGGTGTATAATTGGTCATGAAGAGGCCATAGTGATTATGCAATAGTTATAATAGTCTCCCTCACTCTCCTATGTGTTGCATGAGTGGATAGGTGCCTTGAATGAGCTCTTTGGGGCATTGAGGTCTAATTTTAGTAACATTTGACCCATGAAGAGTCCATGTATACCAAATTCATCTAAATACCTCTCCCTTAATCAGTTATTAACATTGAAAGAGGTTTAAATGGACCCTTTCCATGAGGCATTAAGATCTTGCCCATCCCTGTACATTGATTGTGTTGAAGAAACTACCCAAAATATTTCATATTTATCATTAATATGAATTTTAATCACTATAAGGTGTGGTTACATATTTCCTAAGATGGATCATTACTCTATTATGGATTTATACACCCATCATTATTTTAATCTTATTGGTTAATTAGGCTTTATGAGCTAGTAGCCTAGTCTTCTATCCATCCACTATTTGGATGATTATGATAGTTGAACCAGACCTTCAATATTCTTGAGTAGGATTCAAGCAAACCTAAACTAACCTTGTACATAATTATATTTACATTTAAAACACCTATACCTACAAGCTTACCCTTCTTGAATGATTAGACCATTTTGTCTAGCCTTACAGATTAGCTGATTGGTGAAGGTTGGTAGAGGTACTTATAGGAAGGTAGGTGGAAATTTATAAATTTAAGGAGGTGAAACAAGTATTAAACCAACACCCCCAATGATTGGGAACCTATGAAAAAGTTTTGAACTTCACTTATTTCTTAAAACATTAAAAAAATATAGTTTTTAGAGGTGTGTGTACACTATTTGTATAACTAATTATCATGAGCATGGCCTCCTTTGAGTGGAAACATAACCTATGTATTTTATAAATGTTTCCCATATATTTGGATGCATTACTTCTCAAATCTCTCTATTCAAGTCCTTATTGGGGTTTTATTGAGGTTTAAGAGTGTCTAGGACTCTTAACGATGGTTCATATAGGTTAGGGCCTAAACCTCTAAAACAATTCCACTAAAATATTGTAAACAAAGACTCTCACCTCTCTTGAAGTGATCATCCTCCCATGTAAAATTTTCATATGGTTGTGAGCATGTGAAGTTGCATCTCAAGTGAGAATCATAAATTTTGAGTAGTCTCTAGGTGTTTTTAGGCTATAATGACTAGTTATGGAATCTAACCTATAACCCAAAGTGACATACACCTCCCAAACAACCTGATGATCTCCCTTATAACAGTTTGGATTGCCCTCTAATCTCATTTTACCCTCTGCTCTACCTCATAAATAACATTGTCTTAATGGAGGTGTTAGACCAACATGTCTAATTACAAGGTTTCTAAGTTTTGACCTTAGACTAGAATTATGAGGTACCTATCCACTATTCTTATCATAGAAATCATTTTTGAGGGTCTTTGGATTACCTATGTTGGCAACATCAATCCATCTTCCTTCTATGGTATTCAATAGTGCCTCTCACTTAGACACCTATTTTTTTTCATGGTTAACCAATCATGAATGATATTTTAGGTGACTAATATAATGTTATTTGGGGACTTTGGGACCCATTCTCACCTCATAAACTGATGGTTCATGTAAATCCTTCTCAATCCCTTCTTTGTAGGCTTAAACTAGATATGTTAAGCCTAATATGTATAGTATGTGTCCTACATGTGACAACTAATAGGTCATTTGAGTTTTTAGAATACTTTATGAGACATTTTGGACCATGTAATATCTAAACTACTCCATTTTAATGCATTTGGAGGCATAAATCTCTCATTAGGTACCATGCAGGGTTTAGGAAAGGTTTTGGAGGTCCACTATCTTAATTATGGTTCATGTAGTATGGACCTCTAAACCAAAACTTATTACCATGAATATTTATTCCATTGACCCCTTCATCTCTCCTAAACATATTAGGATCCCATGTAAAATGTGTGTGGAGATAGGAGTGCTAGAAGGTGTACCTTGAGCTTTCTGCTGAGCAATTTGAGTAAGTTAACTTCTTAGTGTTCATTTATAAAATTGAGACCCTCAACCCCTCTCATTATTTTATAAATTTTTATTTCATATGGTTACTTAATTTTACCTAGGATCCCTAGGCTTGGGTCTATCTTTGGTGAAGGATGTGAGTGTTTGAAGGTGCATCTTGATAGGCCTACTCAAGAAAATAGAGCTTAGGGAAGGGCTAAAACCATTATGAGCTAACTTATTGCACTCCCATACCTAAAATGTGTTATCCAATCCTTGAACCCCCCCCCCCCCCCCACAAACATACTAAATTTCATTTAACTTGTTTGGAATACTATAATTATCATGAAGTGGAGGTAAGGTCTTGAGACCTAGATGAGAAGGGCTTAGGCCTTCTAGACCCAAACTAGTGTTTGGGGTCTTAATTCATATTTAGGTGAATATATGTTTCTCATAATTACATGACACCCTATAAAACATATTTACACCTTATTCATATGTTTATATGTGATCAAACCACTCATCAACCTATACTCTCTCTTGTGGCCTACTTGAAGCATCACTGCTTAGTGCATAGGCCTCAAACAGTTGGCATGACAATATAATTAGTATTATTTTATATGTAATAGGGGTGTATTTAGAGACCAACATTCATTTTTGAAAACTTATCATAGCCTTAAGTATCATTTCTTCTAACCCTACCATACATTTGCATACACAGTCATATCATTACTTTTATGCTTCTAGGTCTACAACTTAGACCAAACAACTTCATGGCTTAAGGGTACCCCCAAAGTGAGAATTAAAGGAGTTTTTACGTGTTTTTATCTCTTAGAGACTCTCTTTTTATATATTTTAGGCATTTTTACTCTCATTATTCTGGTATTTTCACATTTTACTTTTTCCCCTCAATTTGAATCCTTTTCCATTTAGGTACATAGGCTATCTCATACTCAAGGTAGGATGCATAACTCAATACTTGTCATAATTATTATAATCATTGGTTTATGTATGTTAATTTACTTATGGGTCTATAAGATAAGTTTTTGAGTGAGGAGAGAGCCTTCCTAGTCACTTCATATCTCTGTGACTTTCTTATGTTCCCATTCAGCTCTTTAAGATATTCATTTGTTTGTTCATATTCACTTATTATGCTCATATATGATCTGTACATGGTGATCTTGAATGGCTTTACCAAGGTGGGTCCATCTGATTTCTTGTAGGTGACTATTTTCTATTACAGCAAGGTTTATGTTTATGTGGCTCATTCTTCATGACCTAATGGTTCTGGATGACCCTAGGGAGTGTTTAGGCCTTAACCCCATGACTTAGACTTTATTATGGGGTAGATGGATTATGGGTGATGATAGTGGGGTTTAATTGATTTTTTAAATGGAGTGCAGGACTTAGAATAGATTGGAATGATAGTGTAAAGGTCATCAAATGGTAGAGGTTCTTTTTTAGCTTGAAATGAACCATAAACCTACATACAAGACAACCTACAAGAACCTTGGACACCCCTATGCATATACTTAATAGAACAAAACACTTAGAGGCCACTAATGAGGTACATATAGTTATAAGATGAAACCTAGGAATTTTAAAATAACCTTAACATTTGCTAATTAACCTTAACTTTTTCTAAAAGAGTTGTGAAGGTGTTTGAAGGCACATTGGTAGTTTCTAGGCCTATGGGGGCTATAGTGAAGTTTGAAAACCATGATATATGGACACCTTGGTATGACTACAACACTCCGTACTATGTTTACATTGCATTTTGCAAAGCTTAAATCCGTCATTAGATAGTAAACTACTTTTTATGCCAATGAAACCCACACCTATAGGTTACATCACTTGGAAACACCATTTTAGAAGGGTAGAGACTATCTGAGAATTCAAATTAAAGTAAAGAGATAGGATTATCCTCAAGACATCATGATTAGACCTTTAAACACCATTCACCTAAGATGTACACATTTGATGCTCTTCTTTATCATTACAACCTACCTATAGACTATAGACACTAACAATTTGGATATCTCATCTCCATATGCCCACACATGTGAACCAAATGTTGAGAAAGCCATGAAAATTCTCTGCAAGACTTGAGGAACCAAGAAAAGTCACCATTTTGATCAAATAGACCAAAAATTCAATGAAATCATCCTCCTTATTTTTCTTGATGTGAATTAATATGATAACCAAATCACTTAACTTATTAGTGAATGTTCTTAGAGATCAGGGGGATAATCTTAAAACCAATGCCCATGATTGGAATGTGACCAAGTCTACTTTCTCTGGCCAAGATCTTGGACCCTCTTTCTCTCTCCTCTATATGGACTGAGCACAAATTTTAAGTGCCCTCTAAGCCTACCAATCAGCTTTATGGGGAAGATGAATTGGTTTTGGGCTCCTCAAGCACTAAAATAGTCTGATTTATTCCATACATGCTAGTAATTAACTCCCCTTATTAGGCCCTTAACTCCATCTAAGCTAGCCCATAGTGTATAGATCCGTACCACTTAAAATTTTCTAAAACCTATAAATTCCCCATATTTTCTCATGTTTCACACCATAATCCATCATTAATGGGTAGGAGGAGGGAAAATACGTGTTAGGTGGTGTATTTAAGTTCATGGTATGAATTGGAGAAGTTGAAAATGTATATTTTGGCACATGTGGGGCCCATTTAGTGGTAATTAAGTGTTGAATTTTGTGAAAATGGGATAAATAGTGTATGAAACACCTTAATTATGGCTTAATGGAGATCATGAAGTCTCTTGAAGGTGTGGATGGTGTTTTAATGGACTTTCAAGGTCAAGTGGTGCATATTTAGGGTCAAATATCTCTCTTTTAGACCATATACATGACTTGAAGAGGAGACTCTAAATTAATAACCTTTCAATATTTATGAAAATACCTTATAAATTATTGAAGACATAAATTAGGCTCCCATACTCATATATAACATCCATAAGTCTTAAAATTAAGCCATAGCTTGTATAATTTGAATACACCAGAAAGGCTCATGATGACTCATCCGTTGTATTATCAAATCATTTCCACCATGGAAATTTTGAATTGTTAAAACCATTTAAAAACCTATTGAGGGCATTGATATATGTTCAAACACTCTGATGACACTTGACACAAATTTTAAACATGAGGTAAGGGACAATCACCATGTATTCCATGACATGACAAGATAATGGATCTATTGCATGAAATGACAACCAATGACCTTGCTTGTGGACTATATTAATTCACTAAGAGATGTGAAAACTATGAGGCCTTATGGTAACTAGGGTACATAGGTCTTGGGCTGACCCCTTTCTAGGCTTGAGGGTAGAAATTGGTCAAAATTTTTGGTGACTCAGCTAGCTTGACCTACCTACAAGTCAAGAGAACTCAAAATCCTTTTTGTTTGCCACTCATGACTAGATGATAGACTTTTGACTAAATATATACTTTGCCTAATACCTTTTATACCCATAAGAACCAAAAAAAAATAAATAAGAGACAATAAAAGATAAAGACACATAGTATAAAACAACTAAAATAAACCAACAACTACCAAGAATGTGCAGCAACACATAAAAGAAGGAAACTAGCTACTATGTATAAGAGAACTTGGTGTTTTTAATAACAATAATTGAATAACATCCTATTGATAGGGATAGTAATTTCCTCACCACTCAGTATATATAATTGGAAAGAATTTTTCTCCTTAAAAATGGTAATGATGTATGGCCCATTCCAAAGACTTTCAAATTTTGAATGTTTACCTAGCTTGGCATGATCCTCATCCCACTTAAGCACTATGCCATCTTATTAAAAGGTATTTGATGAGGATATCTTATAAAATGATCTTTTGAATTGTTATTTTTTGGCCCACATGGCACGCATGGAACTATCCCTTGTCTCTTCTAATTCTCTTAACTCATTCATCTTACTTCTATTGCATCATCATCCATGAGCTCAAGCTGGTGTGCAAGATACAAGATTGGTAGCTCAAATGAGATGGGAAATTTTGATTCCCTATCATAAAAAAGGATATAAAGAGAGTGACTAGTATACTTATTAATATTGATTCTATATTCCTACAAGGTAGTCTTTAAGTTGGTGTCCCACTCTCTTTGATGATCTTTCATTATCCTCTTTATGATCTCAATCAAATTCCTATTGGTGAACTTTGCTAGTTCATTATTCTATAGATAGTATTTGGATGAATAATTGAGGTACATTCCATGATTAAGGGCCCACTCACACACTCTATCAATATTAAAGGCTAAATCATTATCTAATATAATGGTGGAGGTAACCCCAAACCTAATCATAAGGATGTCATAGAACTCTGAAATTGAGTTCTAATTTACCTCTTTGAGTGTAGATGCCTGCACCCACCTAGTAAAGTAGTCAGTGGGTATTAACACCCATTTATACCTAGTAATATATGAGGAGATAATAATACCTATGAATTCTAGGTCCCATTGCATGAAATCTTATTCAACTTGAAAGGGTTTTAGAGGCAAGGCAGCTAGTATTTATTTGCTGATAAATATGGAACATTTAAACACCCCCTGATCCAAGTATGTGAGTCCATAAATAAATAAAGCCAAATATATCCTTCTCTTATGATATTGGATACTATGGTCTTCACTTCAAAGTTCCTACCTATAGGCCCATCATGAAACTACTCTAAAATTTTGTCTACTTGACTAGTCTCCACACATCTTAGAAGCATGTTGTATGCACCTAAAATTGCTCACTTCAGTATTATCAACTAATGTTCCTATTATTCAATGCTAATTTTTCTTAACCTATTTTATTTTGTTAACATATCCTTTTTCCTATCTATTTATCTAATATCCCCTTTTATTATCCTATATTTACTAACCTTATTCATCCCATTCCTTCATAAATCCTATCCTAATCCACATTCTCCTAATATAATCCTAGTTATTCATTATATGGGAATTCTAAATTCTCATAATCTCACCTACCCACATACTAACCTACACCCTAGCCTTAACTACATCCCTATGTCCCAAATCCTCACTTAATCCCCATCTAACCACTACCTAATCCTCTATTATCCCTAAGCTAATGTAGAAGTCTCTAGAATGGAGAAGCTCCTCCAAGACACTAGAAGTCTCTAAAATAGAGACTTTTAAGGAATTTAATATTCATTAAATAATACATAAACATTGATCTCATCCATCTAAATTCAAATTTCAACTCTTGATCTTCCCTCTCAAATATATATAAGTAAGAATAATCCTTCATTAGAAACATACCAAGCTTGTAGGGAATTCATGCCAAATTAGTCCTTGAATAAATCCTTCATCCATTATCAAAATCCTTTTGTCATTTCATAAATATGACAAAAATATAAGTCTAATATGTAATCACATTTCCATTTGCAAATCCTAGGAGGTTATATGAAGTAAGGAATTTGGTGAGTCTCATATCATTCTAATTTGTTTCATGAATCCTTCCTAATAGGTAGTTTGTGTTTTAAGTTAAATTATATTTTTTAATTCATAGTGTGCTCAAAATTTTACTAAATTATAGTGATCATGGTGGGACTTGATCCCATCTAATCAATTTTTCTTGTTAGTGTTGTTTTTTTGCTAGCTTTTAGGTTTTATTGGGTGAAGAATATCTCAAAATTTTGAAATTTTACATGCACAGGTTTTTAACATGACATTTAACTTGTAGTCATGATATTTTTTAGGTTATTAGACATATTTCCCCTATAAGTCATGATATTTCCTTAACCATCCATTTTACTATTAACTATTTATCTAACCTGCACAAGTTTTTTCCCTTTGATAATCTTATGACTCGCAAGTAGAGATATTATCAAGTGAGTCATGATTTTACATAACCCAATCAATATTTTTTAAATTGATAGTGTTTTATGTTGTAGGTCCATTTTTGACAATACCATGACTCTCCCATTCATGACACCATCTTGCAAATCATGATATTGCTGATGATAGTCATAATATTTTAGTTTTCCATAAAATTATTAACTATTGGCCTCTATCAATCAATAGGCTATATTCTAACATTTTGTCTATTTAGGTATTTTTTCATTATCAATATAATTCTTCCATATAATCCTTTTAGATTTTTTATGCTTTTAATTCATATCCATTAACTAACCCCCAATTTTTGCACCTAGGATTTTATCTTTTATATGATTTGTATGTTGTATAGGGCTAATAGGGAAAGAATCCAAGACAAGAGGAATCAATTAAATTTGTAGGAAAACAAAATCCCTGCCTCTTTTCTAATTTTCAACAAACCCATAAGTCTCAACTTTCTTAAAGTCGTGATATTGTCCTAGTTAATTGCAGTATTGAAAACCTAATCATGACTTTGAAAATTTTGTCATTTTAACTATTTTTATGTCTATTGTCTAGTATTTTAAATCTTTATCAAGTATATTAAGGGATAAACCTACCAATTTAGATCTTCTAATTTTCATAATAGTTAAAATATTGGTCATATTGTTAAAAATCTATGTGTCCATTTTGGAAAGTTTTGATACAACACAAATAATAGTCACAATATTGTTATCATATATAAATAAGACCTTTTGATATGTTTTAAATAATATATAAATTTCATAAACATTAATTTTGGTCACATACCATAATTTTCAAAATTTTGTCATTTTATACAGTCACAACTATCTATTTATTTTTAGTAACAGGATTATCATTTTAAGTCATAGTTTTGTGGTTTATGACAAAAATACAACTATCATTTTATATCTAATCATAATTTTATTGATCTTAGTCATGGGTTTGTCTAAATAGTTGTAGCATTTTATTTAACCATCATGGTTAAGCTAATTTCAACAATATCATAACTCGCAAGTAGTGGTTTTGTCCCCTAGTAGTGATTTTACATTGTGTAGTAATTTTGCATTAAATTTTTATCCTTTTGAGTGCATTTTTAGAGTCATTTTTCATGAATTTTGAGTCAATCTAAGCCTCCTAAAAACCCCATAAGGGGCACTAACCCTTGACCCCACTAGGGGCTATCACCCTCAAAACCCTACATCATGTCCCACTCATCCCAAATAAATTATAGAGCCAAATCATGAGACTTTAAGGTGTTTTATTAAGGCATATTTCACTAACATCTTGTTTATTATAGGGGTTATTTTGCTAACATCATCTTGCTGGTCTAACATTTTGGTTTTGAAATTTACCCCTCATGAGTGATTTATTAAAAATAATAATGTTTTTCTTATAGGATCCCTCTCTTATGTGCCAATCAAACCACTAACCCTTGGGATTGTAAGTTGCTTGTTAAAGAATCAATTTGGCACTTTGAAAATAAATTTTGATTATCTATTTTGTTTTGTGTGTGTGTGTGTGTGTGTGTGTGTGTGTGTGTGTGTGTGTGTGTCTGTGTGTCTGTGTCTGTGTCTATATATATATATATATATATATATATATATATATATATATATATATATATATATATATATATATATATATATATATATATATATATATATATATATAGGTAAAAATCATCATTTACATATATGTGTGTTTGTGTGTGTCAACTTATAAATATTTATCATACCATGCTCTTCACAAATAGGTAATTAAATCAGTTAATTAATCATATCATGTGTTATGGTTTTTTATTAATCCCTCCCCTCTAGGATAGCATGTGATGTGGAATTGACACCCATTCACAGGCTTATCATGTAATGGTTAGTGTTATGGATTTCATCACCATGAACTAACCAAACTCCCTATTTTGATGGAGTATAAAAACCAAGAATAACTATTGTTATGCTAAGTGGTTGACCCCATATAGGTCATCCATGAAGGGGAAGAGTTAACTCTCTAAACCAAGAATTAGACAACACCCTTATACAAACTTGGGCCCCATCATACATTCATGTATATCAGGGATGTCCCTAGAGAACCCATTCAACCTAGCATAGGACCTTTCATCCATAAAAAGTATACCATTGTAGGATTCAGTATCAAATATAAAGTAGATAACAAGTGTAAGGTTTAGAGGGTTCAATATATTTTGTAATAGGTCATAAAACTATAGCCTACCTATGAATCCATTAGATGGTCTAGGAATCAGGTTACACACCCATTAGTTTACTAATCATAGGTTGTGGCTTGCTTTTTTGGGTGTGTGTTGTGATAAACCCATGTTTTTTATGAGCTAAGTTAGCCTTCACCCAAAACCTATCTAAGCCTATCTAGGTCCTTTGTATATATCATCTTGTATATCCTTACCACATATTTATCCTATCATCCTTTGTATATATCCTAATCATCATCCTAGTCATTATCCCATCATACATATTGTCTTTATCTATCCTTATCCTAGTCATATTCCATCTCTAATCTTTTCTAGTCATAACTACTCACATAATTCATACCCCCATCTTTCCTAGTACATCCTTGTCATCATCTATTTGTATATATTATATTTAGCCTATCCTATCTCCAATATTTTCTAGTCATACCCACTCATCATAAGTCATACCCTCATCTTACCTTATACATTCTTATCATCATCCATTTATATATATTGTCTTTGTCATATCCCATCTCATCTTGTCTTCATCCTATCTTAGTCTAGTCATCCTCACCCCATCACTTGTATATCCTAACCAACATCTTATATATTCTTATCTTACCTTCTTGCACATTTTTTTTTTCTCTTAGGTATATCCTATCTTTATCTCACCCATCATTAGTCATACCCCATCATATATCCTAATCTTATATCACCCACATCTCATCTTGTCTCATTATCCCATCACCTTGTATATTTTTACATACTATCCTCTTTTACCCTTATCCCATTCCCCATACTATCTTCATGATATTCTAGTATAACCATAGCCACTCATAATTAGTCACACCCCTTCCCATCACCTATATCTTGTTTGATAAATCGTTATCCAATCCTATTTTTAACCTATCACCTAGTACATTATACCATTGTCCATCTTTTTATTGTCATATCTTATTCTCCATTATCACTTTGTCTTCATCCCATCTTTAGTCATACCCTTATCACCTATATACCCCAATCCATCTTACATGCTTACCCAATTCCACATCATTAACATCTTCATCTTGTAGATATAATTATTATCTTGTACATATACCCACTCATCAATAGTTATCCCTTCATCAGTCATGATATTGTAAATCCTAGTATCATACCCTTGTACATAATTTATTCTCTTGTATATCCTACTAATATTATCCTATTAGAACATATCCCATCACCTACCCTAATCACATCCTACCTCATCATCTATAGCCTATCATAGGTCCACTCTATCCCTTATCATTTGTATTGACCTTGCCTTCATCATCCATCTAGTTTAACCTCATTCTACCTTGTCCTAGTTGGCTTCTTAGGCCATATCTAGGTTTAAACCATCCACCTTTCATTACCCATTTATCATTTCATCATAACCTATCCATATTTATCCTTATCACATTATCCCATCACTTTCATCACATATATCATCCTATCTTGAGCAAAATCAATTTAAGGTTCTGAGCTAGCCTTCTATCTATATCATCCTATTATCCTAGTCCACTATCACTTATCCCCTTAGTTAAATCTTTAGTCAATATTCTACTGGCATATTATCACTTTATCAAATTTAAATCTAACAAACCCATCAATAATAAATCTAATCATCAATCTATTCTAATCATCCTTGCCTATTCATTACTAGAACCCATCATATCATCACCTTACTAATTTGAATCTAGGCACCTATCAAATCTCTAATCCTTTTACTAGCTTGACAACTAGGCATTGTTGATAGGTTTTTAACACTTATTACACTATCTAAAATATTACCATAGTCCTATATCATCATCATTTCATTAAGTCCACCCCATCATCATCATCACTTCTTATACTAGCTCGGTCCTTTTGACCTACTTTGTTAAAGAAACCATCCTTAATCCTTAGCCTCCCTCTCATTATCCATCTCTTATCATTCATCCCCATGGAACTAGACCCCACCTTCATTGATCAATAAATATTTACCCATAAGGATGAGATCATCTTGAATTTATTTATGATGGGTGTACCACTTCCTAAAGGTGTTGATCCCCTACAGCTCATTACACCTCTTATCCAAGCCCTTTAATGTAAATCCCATACTAATCCTCCAAGTCTTAAACAATCAATCACCCATTCCCATATTAGTAAAGGTAATTTAATCTTGGCTTCCTTCCCTACCATCCAATCATGTTAACAACCATTTAATCACAAGTCTAATGCTTCCACATCTAAGTCACAAAAAGAAGTGGGTCCTTATACTTATCTTCTTATATCCTTGGTAGCCCTTTTATAATAACTTGTCATTACTAGCATGATGGTCTATCCACCTATATGACATCTTGATCCCACCAAACCTAAGCCCTCTTGGTATAAAGAAAATTTATATTATCTATATAATCAAACTTTGGGGCATTCCATTAAATGATGTCAAAACTTTTGATATTATACCCAAGACCTCATCAAGAATGGTGACATAGTAATTGAGGATGAATCAGATGAATTAAAATCCTTGGGTGAATAAGAAGAGGAATGCCAATATTCTATTCCCTATCATGATCAAACCCTTCCCCTTTCAAGCCAAGGTCAAGACATCTTATTCATCCTCCATGATTCCCCCATCTCTAACCACCCATCCATTCAAAACAAGGCTACTCCTCATAAACCTAATCTTTCTATATCCCATAATCCCTTTCATGGACACATCTTTGTTTCATCCATTATTCATACATTATCTCCCTCTCACCCATCACATCAAACACCCCCCATTGAGATGAAAATCATGGATAAATCATCCTTTACTAGCAACATAACATCATGTACATCAAAATCAGCATTGGAGATAAAACAAGTTTTATCTACCTTAGGATCATGTGCATCACTAGTATCTAAATTAGATTCCTCATTAGAAACATCATCCTTAGTTAATATTATAGAAAATGATAATAATTATGACTTTTTTAAAGATCTGAATTAGGATGATGAAGTCATACTTAAATTATTAAATGTTTTATCTATTAAATATTTTTAGAGTGGATCTGATCCTACCTTAGATACATGTCTTAATGATCCTTTTGAGATTCTTGAGGAAACTTTCTCCAATGATGAGTTAAGGGATCCTAATGACCTTTATAAGGAATATGCTACCCATTATCCCTTTACTCCATTAGACAACATTAATCATCCACCTCACCTCCATAATCTCCATATCCCACTACATGATGGGAATAAATAAGAATATGCATCATTGGATTCCTCTTTACATTCCATATCATGTGCCATACATCCAAATATCCAAGACCATATTTTAAAATTCATAAATAAAGATCAAATCATCTTTGATCCTATCAATCAAAATCATGAAAAATTAAATCATCAGCCTAATCAAAAAATACCTTCCCCTATTAAAGCCCAAAATATAGTAATAGGGGCATATCAAAGTCAAAATAATCATACTTCAAGTCAAAAGTCAATCTCCTCTAGTGAAGCCCAAAATCAGGCACTAATAGGCAATCAAAGTCAAATCCAATTAGAAATTTAAAAGAAAGACAAAAATAATAATCATAAGGCCAATCATCCTCTTAATGCTTAGGTCAAATAATTAGCAAGTCAAAAGGTATTATATACCTTAATCTCATGGCATCAATCTAAACAATCCCCTCCCCCATATCCAATGGTGTATATAACTATTGAAACCTTTTCATTCCCCATCCTATCATATTAACCATCATGATCATATCCCTCCTTCACATCATATATCCCATCATCTCAATCATGACAACCTCCCATCCACATCACATCTCACATCCCTAGGTAGCATTGTCCCTTAGAGGGGTTACAAAGACACCTAGTCAAAATGTCTGAAGGATGCTAAATCAAGAATCAATAAAGGCCACCAAGACATGATCCTAGAATCACATATCTCCAAGACTAGTTTTGGTTAAGGATATAGCTAGTATTAGTATTCCTACATCTCATACTCATATCTAATAAATCAATATGCCCATAAAATTAAAAAAAATCATTCATCTAATGGTGAAAACTAGTCTTCTAGCACCTTGGGCAAGTACCATGGTAAAAACTAGTTTTTGATGTCATGGTAAAATAATCCATTATCTTCATTATCTCCTCAACACTTGGGGTAAATCCATCCATTCCACTTGTCACATCCCTTGTCTACCTTATCTATATCACCCATCATCTTATCCCTTGATCTACTGTTCTTATCCATCATCCACCATTATATCATGCATTTTATCTCTTCTTCCTTCCCATATTGACCTTTATAAGGAATTATAAGGTGTCTTGATAACTATCCCGAAATCCTCTTGTAATATCCTCTAATGAACACTTAGGAAAATAACCATATGGTTCCTTCATGATGTGGTCATTGGCCATCCCTAGTCCATTCATCCTTGTTCCCCATCATCATCATCCTTTATCATCCCATCCATCATCCCTCCATCCTTATCTTGGTTACTAGGATTGGTATTCCCTTTTCTAGTAACCCCATTTGTATAATATATATACATATCATAAAAATCCTTAAAAAATGAAAATTTTCAAAAACCCTAAAAATCATAAAATTTTGAAAAAGCGAAAAATTGTCCATGATGTCTTGTCTTATCCCAAATCCTCCAGTCACATCCATCACTATCCATCTCATATTGTCCCATCTTTTGGATATCACATTTCATCTTGGAACCCAATAAAAGTGGTCACACATCTCTCCATATCTTCATCATTCCTTTTGACTAAGTATTATTGATATACATCACCTTGTCAAAGACTTTAATTTGGCACCCACCACTTCCTATCAGGGCCTTTTCATACCTGTTACCCATTTAATTACCCTTTTCTAGTATGGAGGGTACTTGATCCCATCACTATCTTATCATTACCTCTTCATCCCTAGCACCCATCTAGTTACTCTTTGCTAGTGTAAATGGTATTTGATCCCATTATCTCCTAGTTTCCTTTCTAGATTAGATCCTTATAGGGCCTTGTCTATTGGTAATCCTTGGTCATCACTTATCTAATAAACTTATTTGAACAATTTTTTATTCAATTTCAAGATTAAATAAATATTCAAATACCTTATCACACCCCATCATTTCATCTATCCTTCCATCCTAAATAGGGGCAACACCTCATCTTAATCCTAATCCTCATCATTCATCCTATCCAAATCCAAGTCTATCTTACATCCCTAATCAAACCATGATCATCCTAGTCCACCATCACTTAATTACTCATCTCATAATTAGATAAGACATTATGATATTACATGTAGATACTTGTCTATTGTTTATCTATTATTTATTTTTCATCATGTATATATCGTATTTGTCTTTTGTTTTGTTCTCTTTTGTCTATTGGTAAATAAACAAAGATGCTATGAGGACATCAAAATTGCCCTTGAGGAGGTAGAGTTCACTATTTTCCCATGAACTTTGGCACAATGTCCTCTTGGTCATGATTATATCATGGGTCATCTTTTCAAATTTTATATTTTTGGATTATTTAGACTATGATGAGATTTATAACATTTATGATGGCTTGATCACCTCCACCCTCATAATTCATCTAATCATCTCATCATCCTCATCACTAATTTAACCCTCTTAACCCATTAAACTAACATCCAATCTTTTATCCTCATCTCATCATCTGATTCATATCCTTTCATCACTAACATATCCCTTAATCACTAATCATGTTCATAATCATCCTTTATCCTCCCATTAGAACTAGATCATCTTGAGGTCTTTTTAGACTATGTAGGTAAAACTTGGCCACTTTTTAGTGCCCAAGGATAGCTTAGCCTCTATCTCCTCTTTTTTCCCCTTATATGTGTCTTTGCTAAGGACATCATCCCAATCCTTTTGATTATTCTCTATCATTAATAACACATATATTGATTTATTTTGCTTTAAACTACACCCATCATTACTCTTATCAAATCAACATCTTATCCTAGCTTATATATTTCTTTTATATGCATTATTGCTTTGGATACATCTAAATCTTGTGGGGTTATAATCATATCATTATCATGTTATGGTTGATTCCCCCTTGGTCTGTGTCAACAATCATGATACTAATAATATTTACTCCTTGAGCATGTGTCTTTACTAGGGGCATCATCAATTTATAGCTCACTACTCAAGTCAAACTCATATTTTTGTATCTTATATCTTGCACTTAGAATCCTATCCCATCATCTATCCATCACATCCCACCCCTTATTTATTCTTTTTAGTGTCCATCCATCTCATTCTTCCCCAAATGTCCCCTTGAGGGGGCATCATATCCACTAACATCATCTACCAACATCCATATGTGACATGGTTTTTCTTTGAAAGACCATTACTTATTCCAATTCCATCCATTCGCAATGCCACTTTAAAGAGGATAAAATGTATACACCTAAAATTTATCACTTCATTGTTATCAACTAATATTCTTATTATTCAACACTAATTATACTTATTTCATTCCACTAATATATCCCCCTTCTTAGCCATTTATCTAAAATCCCTTTCTATTATCATATATTCACTAACCTTATTTATCCCATTCCTCCATTAATTTTATCCTAATCCATATTATCCTAATATAATCCTAGTTATCCATTATATGGGAATTTTAAATTCCCATAATCTCACCTACCCACCTAATAACCTACACCCTAGCCTTCCCTACATCCTTATGTCCTTAATCCTCACTTAGTCCCCCATCTAACCCCCACCTAATCCTCCATTATCCCTAAGCTAATGGAGAAGTCTATATAATTGGATAAGATCCTCTAAGACTCTATAATTCTCTAATATTGAGACTTCTAAGGAATTTAATATTCCTTGAATAATCCATAGCCATTGATCTCATCCCTCTAACTTCAAATTTTAACCCTTGATCTTCCGTCACAAATATATATAAGAAATACCACTCCTCCATTGGAGACATATACCATGATTGTATGGAATCCATGCCAAATTAGTCCTTGAATTGATCTTTCATCCATTATCAAAATCTTTTTGTCATGTCATCACTATGCCAAAAATCTGAGTCTAATATGAAATCACAAGTCCATTTATAAATCCTAGGAGGTTATATGAAACAAGGAATTTGGTGAGTATCATATCATTTTAATTTATTTCCTAAATCTTTCCTAATAGGTAGTTTGTGTTTTGAGTTGAATTAACTTATTTAATTCATAGTGTGCTTAAAATACTTCTACACATTCCACCAATGTCCTTCTTGAAGAATAATCTATTCACTAAGATGTAAGGGATGGATTGAAGTATAAAGTGTCTTATCCTTATTACATCTTTATTCCTCAATAATTAAACTTACTTGGTTATTCATGGATATTTATATTTAACAATTTGATTTGGTTATTATTGCCTAAGCTATGAGTTATATGTTGTTATGGGGCATTAGAATGTTTCTTTGGTTACATGATTGCATTGCTATGAGTTAGTTATAGTGTATATTTTTACATTATGATCATGGTTATTTGTTATTTCATCTATATTTTATGATGTATATATGTCATGGTGTTAGAGACTAACTACCTCCTTGTTGTGAGTTTGACATAGGAGAGCCTCATCCCTTAGAGCATCATCAGATAGGGTAACATATATGAAATCATTAGGGGATGATAGACGAATAGCTAGAACCCTACACACACCAAATTAAATAGTACATATTATATGAATAATATAATTTTAAATGTTAAGTATGCTTCTAATGATTGGTTGTATTTGAAATTATTTATGCATGGTTATCTTAGTGTAATGATGATGTGAAATTAATCTAATGTGTTTGTGTTATGTAAGAATTTTTTAAGTCATTATGACTAATTATTAGTATTAAATAATTATTTATTATTAATTTAATTTTAAAATTAAAAAATAATGAAAAAATAATAAGAATAAAACAAAATGTTTTAAACGAATAAAATAGAATAAAATAAAAAGAGAGAGAAATATTAAAATAAATAAATAAAAGGATCAATATTTAAAGAAAGCATAAAAGTTTATAAGGAAAGGGATAAAAATCATAATAGAAATCATATTTTTTAAAAAATGGATTTAGAAAAAAAAATGAGAATATATCATAGAAAAAAGAAAGTGAGGTGTAGCATAGGAGAAGGGAGAAGAGGATAAAGGATAAAAAGAAGAAGAAAAGAGCTGAACAAAGGAAGGAGACTCTTTTGAACTAAGTGATTTTAGGTTGAAGCTTTTAGAGGTAGGAAATCTATGTATATTTGACTTCTATGTTTATTATTTAATTAAACATGTTATTATTTTATGTATATTGTTAATTTTGAGAGGAAAATAATGTTCACCAAGCTGTTGTTATTATTATATTATCAAAATGGATTAATTCCAAAGTTCTCTTAAATAGATAATGTGATCATAGGAATCCCAGAAGGGAGGTTATTAACATGTTATTTTAAGTAAAAAAACTCAAATAAAAACACACTAACACTTGCACTCCAAGCCTAGAACTTAGGGAGATCTTAGTAACAAAAGAAAAATGAAAGCACAACTAAAACGTGAAAGAAAACAAATACTTTACCTTCCTTGGGAGCTTCAAATTATTTTTTGAGTTCCTTTCTCAACTTGTGCATTAAAGAGTCTTTGGAAAATGAAGCTTATTGGTTCTTTGTCTCCTTAGTACTATTGGCTTTGATGTGGCTTAATGTTACTTGGCTCAAGATTTTGGAATTATAACACTACTTGCAAGGAAATTTTGGCATTATAACACTAAACCAAATAACTTGTCTCTCTCCAAATTTTCATTATAACTTTGGCTTATGAGAAGTTAGGATTCAATAGGCAAGAAATTATATTTATAGCCTAAGGATTTAACTCTGACCCAAGGTGAGTTAGGGTAGAGTTAATGATTATAATTGGTTCAAACTTAACCTAGGTGAGTCAAATATTACCCCACTATAGTTAATAGTAGTCAATTAATTATGATGTACAATTACTAGGCATTACTCTCCAAATTATATATTTGAGGATATTTCCAAAGAGCTTGACAACTCATAAAGGCAATGATGAAACGCTAGGATATTTTAAATTTTTTAATTTTCTTTTTTAGTTATTTATTATTTGCACATGAATAATTTAACTAAGAATTTAATTTGGTTTATATTTTTAATTAATTCTTTTTATCCATTTAGCTCTTTCAATATTTGATATATGCTCATGTGCCTCACTTAATAGGTCCATAGGTCAAGTTAACTATTGTGATGTCACAAGGTTATTAGGGATGAATCTATGAGAGGTTATTACTACGTACGATAGGTTAACCCAATTAGGGATGTCTCAACTTGATTATAAGCTTTGATGAATGATACACAAGGAAATTTGGGACATTTAATGATTAGTAGACTTAATTTACAATGGTTGGTAGGAATCAGTCTAAAGTTTGGTCAAAAGCGAATTGTGACCAATTTTAGGTGTTTATAGTTTTATCCTATTTTATAAGGCATTGAGAACTATAGGCATATTAACATATTCTCAAAGAATGAAAATGTCTTGTATTCCTATAGCTTCAACAACAATGGATGAACTGTAGATGTTCCCTCAAGGGAATGGTTGATAAAAAGGGTTGGTAATCATTCCATTAAAAAGAAGAAATGATGTGACTAAAAATATAAAATAGGGTGGAAGAGATTGATTTACCCATACATGGTTATAGTCAGTGGTATATGGAGCTACCATAGTTGGGTAGACAAACATAATGATTTGCCCATAGGAAGTTATAATCATTGGCAAAGGTGGTCTAAAAAAAGTATTGATTTTCTCAAAGGTAGTTATAATCATGAAAGGGAAAATGATGATTTTTCCATAGGCAATTATAATCATTGGTAAGATAAAAACATGCCTCAACTAGGTGGATAGAGATAATGGTTTGCCCAAAGGTGGTTATAAGCATTATCATAATGAAAATGGGCTCTAATTGGGTAGAATAAAGATATTGATTTGCCTAAAGGTGGTTATAATCATCAACCTTCAAATGTATGGAAACACAATGATTTTCCCATAGGTGGTTAGAATCATTGGAAGTGCAAGTGGGATGACATACATTGTTTTACCCAAAGGTAGTTAGAAGCATTATACCTTGATTATGGTAAATTAGAATAGAGGAGAAAGATGAATTGAGAAACCTAATAGTAGGAATACTATCATCTAAACTAGAAAAGACTAAAATTATTTCATGTTGTAATTACTTTGTATTTGGAATGATTTGGGTAGATCAAGAATGTTTCAAGTGCCAAAGAGATTCATCTTGACCATATTTCTTTGTAGACTTCTCGAGCTAATTTTTGTTGTAGTATGTGATGGTAGGCATCATGATAGAACATCATGATGACTTGGAAAAAATATGCTTAAAGACTGACATGTGATCCAATACTCAATAAAAAATAATGCACCAATGATAAAAACCATGATGATAGTGTTGACATATGAATATGAATAGATTCAATAATATGTGCATAAGGAATCAACCAATGAACACACATAAATTGTATCAAGACATAATAATAATAAAAACAAATAAGCAAACAAATAAAGAAATATAAAGACAAAACAATAAACAAATAACAAACAAAACAACTAAATGAACACAAAACACAAATAGTGGTAATCACAATGTTAACATAAATAGAGAACAAACAAGATGATAAATATTACCTCTAGACTATAGGAGATAATGAAATTAAAAAAATGGGGGAATATAATAAAAGGAAAGTGGGTGGCTGAACTATCTCTAAATGCACTAGGCAAGTGGATGCTACCTACATAATTTCATGGACATAATAACCAACAAAAACTTTAGGCCAAATGTAGTTCTCCCAAGATATGGGATTTAAAAAAATTATGAAAAGGAAAACATGGTTGATGTTTATATAATAATATGGTAATGGTCTCATAAAATGGTGAGAGCATGGGGTGGCTAGGCTAGTACGGATGGGGAAACTAAATGACAAGTGATTGTTTGTAAAGTAGCTATGGATCCCAGAATCCTTAAGGTAAAAAAGTGGTTGATGTTTAGGATTTTTTAGATCATTTTCAAATGTTTTTGAAATATTCAAAGTATCTCAACTCAATTGACAAATGATGAGACACTAAACTATTTGACTCATAAAATGGTGAGAGAATTCAAACTTAAAGAATTAACTTACAAAATGGTAAGAACATGGAAAAGGGTGACTAAGCTAACCTCAATTTAAATCGAGCCCTAACTACATGAACCCAAGATGGGACCGCAAGTCACTTTAGTTCCACCTTATAGTGGAGGAATCTAACCAAGTAGAAGTCAATTCAATTAAAATAAGCAAAGTAGGCAAATGGCACAGTACAACATAGGAATGGAAAGATGGTACTTCAAGGTATGAGAAACAAGTGTTGTTCATATTTTTCCCATAGGTAGTTATAATTAGGAAACAATGGCATAGGTCAATGATACTAATTTGGGCAGAGGTGGTTATAATTAGTAACATAATGTTGAGACACTAATTTTCCCAAAGGTGTTTATAATTAAGAACACTTGGGATAGAACAGCTTAAGAAATGAAGGATGCAATTACCAAACCACTATCATATTTCTCAAAAATATGGCCTCTATTTGGAATACTAAAGTAACTAATGAAACTTGATTTGAATCTTCATGCTAAAAGTGTCATGGAACCAATTGAATGAAACCAAGGTCAAAGGTATTGGGTAGGAAGGGTGAAAATAACTTAGTCAATAGAAAAGACATGGTAGAATAGAATATATGGTAGAATGGTTTGGTAAAAATAGAGATGTCTATATTATGGTACAATATAAAATGGCCTCATATACAATATTCTAGGTCTCTTAAGAAAAATAATGCTTGAGATGCATAATTTTCATTAGCTCATCAAGTTCATCTCTATCAGGTGTAGCGAGCCTATATGCTCTGGTGCCATAGTTTTCAACAATGATGAATGGGCCTATTCAATTGGGTTTGACCTTATCCTTGTGTTTCTTCTTTTTCATGGTATTTTGTTGGTTTTCTTTGAGTACAATATCACCAAGTTCAAATTCTTTGTGTATGACTCACTGATTACAGTGGTCATGGAGTTAGTTATGGTATGCTTGAAGGTTATTTACTATGTTCATACATTTTTCATCAAGTATTTATAGCTCTTATAGGTGATAAACTTAATAATCTTCATTATCTATGACACTTCAATGAAATATAAACATAAGGTAACTCTACCTCAATGGGAAGAATGGCCTCAGTGCCATAAATAAGTGAATATGGAGTGGCTCATGTTGGAGTATGGTAATTGGTATAGTATTCCTAGAGGGCATAGAATATTTGGAGGGTCTAATCATGGACAACATCATTGATAATATTTTTAAGGATGTTGATAATGGTTTTATTACATGCTTCAACTTGGCCATTACCTTGTGGGTAATATGCCATGAAAAAAAACTGAGTAATTTTTTACCCAACACACAATGATTTGACATCCTTGTTCTTGAATGATTTATCATTATAAAATATAATTTTGGATGAGATACCATAGCAACAAATGATATGATTGAATATTAATTTGGAAATTTTCTTTCCAGTCATGTGAGGGGTATAGCTTCAACCCACTTAGTGAAATACTTAGTAGCAATGAGAATATGTTTATGGCCATCAAATGAGGTGGGTTTTATCTTCCCAATGAGATTGAATCTCCATGTAGCAAATGTCCATGGAGTAAGCATTAGTTTTAGGATCTTGGCTAGGGCATGAATCAAATTGACATGCCTTTGACATTTATCACACTTTTTAATATATGTAGCTATATCTGCATCCATTTTTGGCCAATAATACCTAGTATGTAGGAGATTTTTGGCTAGAATGGCCCTGCTCCTATGGGCTCTACATAATCCTTCATGAACTTCCCATAATTTTAATGTTGATTCTATCTAATTTAAACAATGAATTAGAGTTACATCAAAGATACAGTGGTAAAGGGTTGATCTAAGTAAGGTATAACATATGGCATGGTAGTTAAATGCCTTGTATTATTTAAAAAATAGGTAAGGTGATATTAACTAGTCATGGAGATAAGTGAGAAGGTCTGAATACCATATAGAGCTAGGACCAATAATATAATAGATCATTACAATGGTTGAAGGTTCATGAGTTGACACTAGCATATTTTCAATGATGAAATGGTATTATTTTTCTATGTCTATATGATGAATCAATGATCCTATGGTGGCCATGGCATCTTCTATTATATTAATATCCCTTGATGTATGTTTACACTAGACATCAACAATATATTATTTGAGAGTGTCGATCATAGCCTTATATGGTACCAACTTGTCATCCTTGGTCTGAAAATGGTCTATAACCTAATTGATGATTCATTGAGAATCATCATAAACCTTTAGATACTAAATATTCCATTATACTACATGTTCAAGTCTTGAAAAAAGTGATTCATATTTGGCCATGTTATTAGTATAAGGAAAGCTGAATCAGAATGACTTCAGGTTAATATCTCCTTGTGGTATAATAAATAAAAGGCTTGCCCCTAATCCATGTGCCATGATTGACCCATCAAAATATAGCTTCCAGTGTTGTTCCTCAAGAGGTGTTTAAATTATGGTCAAAATGGACTCATCTAGGAATTGGAATGTTAGTGGTCCTAAATTGGTAAGGGGTGCTTCAAAAAGTTGATCTATAAGAACCTATCCCTTGAATTTTTGATTGATGTATTTTATCTCAAAATTGCTCATAAGCATGATCCATTTAGTCGTACAACCTTGTAAAAGTATTTTGGATAGTAGATACTTGAGTGGATCTTCTTTTGAAATAACCATGGTCTTGTTTAACATATAATTTCATAGTTTCTGGTTGTGAAGACCATAGCTAAATAGGGTTTTTAATGGGTATATAATTGTGTTCATACACAACTAGTATACAACTTAAATAGTACATAATATGTTCTTTTCCAATATCATCATGCTAATCTAGAACTACCCCTAGGTCTTTGTTTATGGTAGATAGATATATTAAGAATAGATTCCCTGGCATAAAAGGTAACAAAATAGGCAGATCAACAAGATAGTCTTTGAGGTGCTAAAAAGCTTTCTAGCATTCATCATCCTAATGAAACATGACACCTTTCTTTATTATGCATGTAAAGGGATGGTATTTATCAACCAATTGATATATAAAGCATATGATAGATCAAATCTTGCCTTGAAAATTTTGTAACTTCTTCAAATTAGAAGGTAGTGTCATCTTAGTAATGGATCCTAATTTGGATGGATCAACTTTAATGCCTTAATGAGACACAATGAAACCTAGAAATTTTCCTAAAGTAACTCCAAAAACACACTTATTAAGATTGAGTTCGACTTTATATTCATGCAGTCTCTCAAATATCTTCCATAGTGTTATTGGATGATCGACCCTAGTCTTAGATTTTCCAAGTATGTCATTGATGTAGTCTCCAATAATGTCATGTATCATATAATGAAATATGATGGTCATTGATCTTTTTTATGTGACCCCAACATTTTTGAGACCAAATGGCATAACCTAATGACAAAATATTCCCCATGGGGTGGTGAATGTTGTTATATGTTGGCCTTTTAGTACAATTTGGATCTGGTTGTATCTTGAAAATGTGTCCATCAATTAAAGCATTTTGATGTGGAATCAACTATCATGTCAATGTCTAGTAGAGGAAAATCATCCTTAGGGTAGGACTTATTTATATCTCTAAAATCAATGCATATTATGATTAATTTTGGCTTCTTATTGACTATCACAACATTTGAGATCCACTCTAAGTAGTCAATCATTTGAATACATCTCACTTATAAAAGTTTTTCCAACTCTTTCTTTACTAAAATAACAATGTAAAGATGCATCTTGTACAACTTCTGTTTTATAGGTTTGGCATTAGGATGTATAAAAATATGGTGTATAACTAAGGTAGTGTCTAAACCCAACATGTTAGAGTAGGCCCAAGTAAATATATCAACAAATTCCCTTAAAAGGGATGTAAAGACTTCACATTCCTCCTTAGTGAGAGAATCACCTAATTTGATCCATTTCAGGTCATTTAGAGTCCTAATGTTAAATTCTATAGTGTCCTCCATAAGAAGGTTGAACCATATTCTAGAATAGTTGGTAAATATTTAAATTTTCCTAAAATGGTAGAGTCCTTTATTTAGAATTTCTCTTCAAGTTCACCAAGGTATGAGGAGTTAGAAGCCCCCAATGTTAGGGATGGCCATGTGATAAACACTATTGAAACTCCTAGATGATGTGATCAAAATCTTGTTGTTCTTCATAATTAAACTCAAACCCATAATAAAGTGCATCATTGGTGGTCTCTTGATCTATATTTTAGGAAATTTGAACACCCTTATTTAATGGCACCTAAAATAGGTTTTCACCACTAGACTAGCCTTTATCTTTACTTTTTCCCTAGTCCAAAAGTGCCTCAAAGAGGTTTTCACTTTGGGTCCTCAATATTTTATTCATTTATTTATGGATAAGGGTGTTCAACCATTCTCCAAAATAGGTTTTACGATCTATTTTGATTTAAAACCCTTATTTATGGTCTCCCAATAGAACATTGTCCCTTAGGCCTATAAAATTGTAAAAGGCCTCATCATTCTCAAACTCATAGATAGGCACTATGAATTCTTGTTGGTCATAGTATATAGGTTGAAGGTGATAAAGAGGAATTAGATTATTGTGAATAACTATTCTAAGAGTAAAAATGGCATGGGTGTCAAAAAAATTAGTATTAGTTAGGTCTTTATAAGGGTTAGGATCATACTCTACTTCATTATCAACATCATCATCACTAGTTATTGGTGTTGAAACATGAATAAGATATGTGGGGTCACCCCCATGAAATTTAAATCATAGACCAAAGGTTACTTTGTACCAAGTGGAAAACATTAGCTCAAGTGTTCTTTGCTAATTTGGCCTGAGTCCTCCTCCTTCATAGGTGTGCTTCTCCATGATCATATTAGGAATAGGGTGCTTGGAATTTTTATAGAAATTAGCTAGTTTGTCATTATATAAAAATGACTCATTATCTATAAGAGGGTCCTATTATTAGCTAGTGGTTGATGTGAAAATGATAGGGGATATACTATACATTTTTCCCTTTCCATTTCTTTGTCATTCAATGCAAGGTGGTTTGGCTCTAAGTCTTCCATGGGACTTGGGGTTCTGTGGAAACTTGGTAATGTGGAATGTATCATGGGTCAAATATTATCCTAGGCCATTAGCTGATATGGTATAATGATTATACATTTTTGGAGGTGGTATATGGGAAATTGAATTAAGGGTGTCTAGGTTAATGTAATTGGCCTCTGGTGAATCAACAACTATTTATTTCCCCTTTTCTTTCTTGGGAACCAGATTTAATCCAATATAGTAGTTATAGATTTCATACTCAACCTCTAAATGCTTATAATATTTGTATGTATATAAATCCTTATGGATGGTGACCTTCATGCCTAAATGAGATAACTTGATACACAAGTGCAATGTTAAAGGGATTGCATGAATTAGGTCTATCTAAGATCAAATTGTATGACAATTTGAGGTCCAACACATATCATAACATATCATGAGTCAAAGGCCCAATGATTACTAGCAAGCTGATGGTGCCTTGTGATTTTCATTCTTCATTGTCATAGGCCTTGATAGTGATCATTTCTAGTTAGAGATTAGTGTTATATTCGAGAAGCTTCATGAGCTTTAGAGACATAATATTTAGGCCCAACCCATTGTCTATGAGGACATGCTTCACCTTGTGTTACATTATGACAACTTTGATGTATAATGGATTATTATGTAGAGGGCCAAGGGATGACATATCACTTTAATCAAAGGTTACTTGTTGGCTTGGGCTATATGTCTAACCAGAGATTGGAATTTTTTTGGGCTTATGTCATTATAAACTTACGATTGGCCAAGGAACTTTGTCAAGATGTTCTTGTGGATGGTTGATGTTCATAATAAATATAATATGGAAATTTGTGTGGGCATATTTTATAATTATTTTATAATATCAAACATCTTATCTTTCATAGTGGCATATGGCTTGTTCTTATCCAGAATAGTGGGTTGGATGGGTGTAGTGGTAGATGGCTATGGGACTAGAATGGTAATCTTTGATTGTCAAGTTGTGATTCCATAATTGATATTAGATATAGGACCATTGTTTCTATCAAATGATGGTAGAGGGGAACTAGATAAGATAAGTATCAATTACCAGTGCAATTGTATGTGGTTATGGATCAATGACAAGTTATTAGTATAAGGTTCAAAAGTAGTAATCCCCAATTATTGGTATGCCTGTATGTAGTCCTAGGTCAAGGAAAGATCACTAGTATAGGTTAATTGGTTAGAATTAATTATCAATGGTCTTGTTTGGTTAATACTTGGTCTTGGATTGATGGATATGGTAGAAATTCAACCTCCCACAATATGACCTATAACTTTTTTTTAGTCATGTGCAATTGCATGGTAAGTATGTTGGTTGTTGGTATCAATCTGGCCTTGGTTTCATCCATTTAGTTGATATTGTTTCTACTACTAATTTTGTTTTTGTCTTGACTATTGATACTATTATTGTTGCTATTCTAATCTTTTATTGTTATTGTTTTTGGTTGTTATCTTGCAAAAAGGGGTTTTGATAAATGTTGAGGTTATGATTAGATGTAAAATATCCATTATCTAATGTTATCTCCCCATTTTCCAAAATATTTTGAATAAGATGTTTGATTTGCACACAATGGCATAGATTTTATCTGTTAACCTGATGGTATTTATAGAATTCATTTTGCCTATAGCAATATGGATAAGGAATGCCCTTAAGATAGTGTTTTAGAATAGTCTAACTAATAATATTAGTGGTGGATAGTTTGTGAAACATTGATTTAATTAATTCTCCAAGATCACTAAAGACTCGATGATTAGCTATAATTCTCCTTGGTAAACGGGCTTGTAAAGTCAAAGGTTGTTATATTTGTTACACTGGTCTAGGCTATTATGAATGTTGTACTTGCTAAATAGGTTTTTGGTTAGGATTAATTTACATATGTGGAATTAGATAAGAAAATGGTTTTTTCACCATTTATACATGTTGTGATTTGGTTACCCTATTTCCAACAAAATTCTTCTTGTAATTAAATGGCTTGGATGTTTCATAATTGTTAGTTTATGCTAGTTATGATGTTTGTACTTAGACTTGATTCAATTTTTGGCCATTGATTTTGTTTTTATTTTGGTTCTAATTTGATGAGGTATTCTTGATGATCCATTTTTTAATAAGGGCTCTTTCAATTAGAAAACCTTTGTCAATGATTTACTAAAAAGTGTGTGCATAGTACAATTCTAAATGGTAAGATATCTTGCTGTGTAAATTATTGGTAAACACAATATCTAATTATTTGTCTAGTAAACTATGGATAAAATTAGTTGGAAAGTGATCTTCATCACTGTAGATAACTAAAAAATATTTCACCATCCTCATATTTGTCTTGAGTCAAATCTACCAACAAAATCTCATGTTTGAGATTATAGGAGAAATGTTGCATACACTTATCTAAAAGATCATCAAAATCAAATACTGAGTTCTTAAGAAAATTTAAGAACCACTCCAAATATTGTCTTTTTATACTCCTTAGAAATAATAGTATGAAGTAGATGCCACTATAGGCCACTAGTTGACATGCAACAAATAAGTCCATTAAATAAACCTTGGTGTCTCTTTTACCATTGTATTTGTTGAATTTTGGTGGTTCATACCTTGGAGGAAATGGTATTTGTAGATACTCCATGTTGAATGGGTAATAATACACATCATCCAACTTAAACTTCTTGATCTATTTCCTTTCTTAGATGGCAGCAATTGCATCCTTCATTTTTTGTAGTTCTTGTGCTAGGAAACTTGATGGAACATTGGATTGAGGTGGAGGCTAGGTGATCAAAAGTGTATTACTTTGACTGAGGTATAATGGAGGCATGGTTTATTATGGAATGTTATTTTGGATAGGGAATTGAAAAGGAATATACATACATAAATTAAGATGAGATTGTTGAAATTATATAAGTTGTAATGTAATATTTTGGTTGGGATTTGGTATGTACGCTTAGTTTTGGGGAAATTGTGGTTGGGATGGAAGGATATGGCTCTAGGTGAAGTATTTTTCCTACCAAGGTTGAATAAGTAATTGATGCTAACTATTCAAACTTGAATGAATAAGGAGAACTTGTGAACCAAGACTCTCACATTAGATTTGTGGCACATTTAGAACAAAAGGCAATTACTACCTAATCGATACTTGTGGAATAGTAAAACCTCTTACTTGTACAAACCCATGTAGTGAAGTATATTATTGTATAATTTTAAAAATTATCACTGAACAGTAGATGTATATTTTTTATTAGACATCATTTATGATTATAATGGTATGTTGGTCTATGACTAAAGAGGGATATTCATCACTACCTAGCGAGGTGGAACATTGGTTGCCCCTTGTTGAGGTGGTAAAATGTTTTGCCTCTATTGTATTGGTATAATGGTTTGTGCTTGTAGTTATGGAATTTTATTATCACCTATTATGGTATAATAACATTCATCATGTTTTGTTGAGGCATGGCACTGGCTATTGCTTGACTACTTCATCCTTGTGGTTGTATGCTTGAAAAAGCAATTAGTTGAGGATTATAGGTAGTTGTTTATGAATCAAAGGTATAAGATCCTTCCCCATGTGGTTTTAAACCACTCATGGTGTTAACTAAAGGCATGTTTTGTTATGTACTAGTTGTCTATGAATTTATGCCACTTTGGTCTGGATTAGACAATACATATGTATTATCTCTCATGTTTGGCTCCTTTTTTGCATAGAAGTAGAAGACACTTAGTCAATGGTTGGGACATTGAACAAGTTTCTAACTAAATTTATTTGTTCGAATGGGTATATACCCTAATTTTATTCACATGTCAATTTAATTAAGACCTGTGTTGAAGGAGCTAGCTTGATAAGTGGAGCATTTGACATGGCCATGTTATTGAAATTATGTGTTAAGTTTAATAGGTCTAGTATGTTATCTACATCTATATAAAGTGGTCCTCCATGAGGCCTTTTCTTATTATAATCATATGTGAGTCCTAATACGAAATCAGTACTAGAACTTAAGGATTACTAGAAGAGGCATGTTTGATGTTTTGGTTATACGGTATGTTGTAAGGCACTCAAACTAGACTTGGTAAGTTTTTATGGGGAAAGTTTATTGGAAACTTAGCCCCTACCTCTATGGATTTGATTAAACCTTCATCCTTATTTACAAGGAAATGATGATGAAACAAATAAGGGTCATAGGCCAATGGAATCATAATGTATTATGGTTTTTATTGAACTTGGTCTACAATTTATGGTGCTCTAGCTAAGTATTATACTATTTTCTCTTGGTCTTGCTCTGAGTATGGAGGAATGTTAACCAAATAGTGAGATAAAGAATCTTAGCTTTGTTCCCTCAATTGAGTGTTATAAGGATGATAAGGATTCATCTCATAAACTACATCATCACCATAGGGGTCTTGAAAAAATTCTTCTTATGCAAGCACATTACCATATCCAAGATTGTACATGATGCCACTATGAGTATAGTGAGATGTATTCAACCAATGATGAATACTTCATGATAAAATGGCTTAGAGTTATTAAAATCTTAAAAATAATGTCTAAAGGACAAATTTGTTTGAACTTGGTCTAACTTGGTTAAAGGATGGATTTGTATCTCAAAAAAGGGTTTATGTTAAAACTTGGTATAAAATAGTTTAATGTCAAATGGCTAAAATTAAATGTCTTATACAAAAGGGTCAAGTAGATGAAATAAAACTAGAATGCCAAACTCTAGTTATAAATTTTTCCAAACAAGTCTAATCAAAGAAAATAAAAGTTGATAGGTATTTTGGCCAACATGACATCAAAATCTAGGCTCAAAATAGGCATGTCTTAGGACTTTTGACAAAACAAGCACAACATCTAGACTTGAAACAAAAGGATGTGATTTAATCTAACAAATCTGAAACACTTTGGCATAGACTAGGCATTAAACTTGAGATATAAATTTGGTTAATTGGCATAAGGCATGAAATAAAAGTCATGATGAAGATAGGTTATTTCTCCTAAATAAAGGCATAAACAATAGTCCTCAAATTGGATAAAGAATTAACCTAAGTTTTACAACCCAAAAGAGAAAGATCGATGTTGAAGCCCAAATTACATAAGATATAAAAATAAGTCAATTAATGTTTGTGTTTGAGCTTGTCAAGTTTAATTAAAAAATCAAATTAGGAAAGTAGGCTTTTTTGAACAAATAACAATCTAGAAAAAGTTGAATGGCATAATTAAACTAGGTCAAGATCCAAATGGTACACGTGGATTGGTTTTGAATTGGAAACTTGGACACAAGACAAAAAAGTATATGAAATGATTCTAGAAATGTAATGATGTTATTTCTCTCTAAATATGTGATCAATGGTTGGTTTCAAGAATCCAAGGCACAAAACTTGAAATGGATTGGGAAGTGTAACATTACCCTTTCCAATCAAGTGACACACACACAAAGGTTTGTTAAAATACTAATAAAAAAGGTATGATGCCAAATGGATGGCATAACACCTCTTAAAACAATGGATTTATGTATACACAAGACTCATTTTTATGTGGTATTGCAAACCAATATTTTAGACTCAAAAACCATGCAATAATAAAGACATGAACACCTAAGTGTAACATCTTAGATCTTAAAATTGACAAGGTTATGTAGTAATATCAAATTTCATCTATATACATGATCTTGATAGGATTTTAAGTGCTAATCCAAAAATAAAATCACATGAATAAGTAGGGTTTTTAAACCCCCCTTCTCTTAATATATTTTATGGTGACATGGAAATTTGGGCTACTCTCCCTACATCAATAGTATGTCCATGAAAAATGGGGTTATTCTAAAACTAATTTTTTGCACATTTCAAAATTATCCCAAGTGTGGATAACATAAGAGATGCTCACATTATTTGTATCCACATCAATTGGCTTGTCATGAAAAGGTCTTGTCCTTTTCACAACCACTAAATTTATTGCTTTCTCAATATAGTACAATGTCTGAGTTGCCCCTACAATCTGAGGTAATATCTTACTAAAAGAGTTTTCTTAATTGCTCAAGTAAACATCCTAGTAATTTGACCTTAATTTATATACCCAAATATGGAGTGAGGTTTAAATGATGTTGGGAGATGAATTATTAGGTCAATGTTTCCCTTGAAAACCTATGAGGAGGCTATGAACTCCCACTCACAAACCAAGTTGTACAAAAATTAGTGACAAGTGAAAAGACTTTAAGGTTTTATTTGGCTCACCCAATTCATATAGATTTGGGGAGGGCCTTGATGATGTTATTTTCATGCCTTTGGACAAGGTAAAAATGTAAAGAAAGAGTGGTTTTGGTCACCTAAGTTCTATAAAGGGGATGGGGGGAGAGCATACATGTATCAATCATTTTATGAAAATAAACAACTTTGAAAGAAAAATCATAAAACAAAACACTCTTAAGAGTATGTATCTAAGAGTGAGTGTTTATTTTATTGTATCGTAATGAGATGTTTATGAAATTTGGCCCCTTGGCATTAGTCAAAAAACTCATAAAATATTTCACAAACAAATAAGCACAAAAAATAACTAAATTACTTTTAGGAACCAAATGAAATGTTTAAGAATTTAACCATTTCCAATTTTTTTCCCTTTTCCAATTTAGGTCCTACAATTTTTAGATATTTTTTCCTCCTTTGAAGCCCAAATGTGAATGAGAAATCAATATTTAAAAACTTTACTCTTGGGTTTTATCTATTTTCTTATCATAAAGACCGATGTCATTCTAGAAGGGATCAATGTCAGTTTTGTATAAACCAATCTTGATTGATAGATGGGTAATTGACATCGATCGACAAGGGGTAATCAATGTTGGTCAATAGGGGTTAACATAAATCATACAAAAACATAGAAAACAAATAGTATAACTTTGACAAGAAATATTATTATCCAATTAATTTAAAACTAATGAATAACATTAGATCCTAAAATCAAAGGGTTAGTAAAATGATATTTAGGCCTTTAGAAACAAAACCAAAACTAGAAAGCTCTAGAAAATCTTATTTTAAACACATTTCTACCATACTATGTTCTACACATAAAGGTTGATGTCAATTTTGGGTGAATCACTACCAGTTAGATAGAATTGAAATTTATCTTAGAGGATCAATGTTGATCTCTATGTAAGACCATGTATGACTAAAAAAATATGATACATGAAAAAACAAGTTAAAACTTGGATTTTTAAGATTCTCAATCACTCGATAGAAAAACTAAGTGTAGCATTTTCATCTCTTTGCTTATATGGGATACTTTAGGTCCCATTGGGTGTGTCATTTGTGGTCATAGGAATATAAGAGGGGAGGTTAGTAACATGTTAGTTTGATTAATAAATCTTAAATAAAAACACATTAACACTTACACTCCAAGCCTAGAACTTAGGGAGAGCTTAGTAACAAAAGATAAATGAAAGCACAACTAAAATGTAAAAGAAAACAAATAATTTACCTTCCTTGGGAACTCTAAATGATTTTTTGAGTGGCTTGCTCAGCTTGTGCATGTAAAAAGTCTTTGGTAAATGAAGCTTGTTGGTTCCTTATCTCCTTGGCACTATTGGATTTGATGTGGCTTGATATTTCTTGGCTCAAGATTTTGGCATTATAACACTACTTACAAGGAAATTTTGGCATTATAACACTAAATCAAATGTCTTGTCTATCTCAAAATTTACACTATAACTTTGGCTTATGAGAGATTAGGATTTATTAGGAAAGGAATTGTATTTATAGCCTAAGGATTTAACTCTCACCCAAGGTGAGTTAGGGTGGATTTAAGGATTGTAATGGGTTGAAACCTAACCTAGGTGAGTCAAATATAACTTTAATAGAGTTAATAATTGTCAAGTAATTATTATTTATAATTACTAGGCATGGCTCTCCACATTAGATATTTTAAGATATTTCCAAAGAGTTTGACAACTCATAAAAGTAATGATAAAAGGCTAGGATATTTTGTATTTTTAAATTTCCTTTTTTAGTTTTTCATTAATTTCACATGGATAATTCAAATAGGCATTTAATTTATTTTATCTTGTTAATTAATTTTGATTATCCATTTATCTCTTTTAAGATTTGATATTTACTCATGTGCCTCACTTAATAGGTCCATAGGCCAAACTGATTGTTGTGATGCCACAAGGTGATTACAAATGAATTTTTTAGAATATATTATTGCATAAAATAGGTTACTAGGGATATATCAATGTGATTTTGAGCTTTTATGAATGATGCAAAAGAAAATTTGGGACATTCAATGATTTCTATGCCCAATTTGCAATGGTTGGTAGGAATTAGTCTGAAATCTGGTCAAAATCTAGTTGTGTCCAATTTTAAGTGTCTACAACTAACACACACACATATACATCCTAAATGATATTGTGTATGATATATATATATCATACACACACACATAGTTTCAATGTTTATATAATAGTCCTATATAAATGAATAAATGGTTCTCTTAATATAATTAGGTACAACCTCATATTTATATATATATATATATATATATATATATATATATATATATATATATATATATATATATATATATATATATATATATATTTATGAGGTTGTGCCTAATTATATTAAGAGAACCATTTATTCATATATATAGAACTATTATATAAACATTGAAACTATGTGTGTGTGTGTGTGGTGATATTCCTTCAAAAGAAAAACCATATTTCCACCCAATATTTCATTACACAAGATAAATACAATTCAAAATACTATTTTTTTGAAACCCTTATTTTTGTTTTATTGTTACAACTACTTTGGAAACTCTCAACTTCATTGTCATGACTCTCCCACTCAGTATGTTGATTGCACAAGTTTCAAGCTTGACCATGTTGGTGATGGAGGCACAAGGAAGACCACTTTTGTGAAATGACATCTTAATAGAGATTTTGAGAAGAAATATGAGCTAAAATTTTATGTAAGAGTCCAACTTCTTGATTTCTTTACCAACTATGGACAATGAAACATAATGTTTTGACATCATGGTAATTCTAGATAAATAAATCATTTTATTCACTATATATAGTTAACTTGTCTCTTGATTATTTATAGGACACTACAAGACAAGAAAAATATTAGGTTGTTAAGCTAAAATATTGCATCATGCTAATTTGGTGGATTGGATATTACCAACCAATATATCTTACACTTCATCGATCTGCTTTTATTGATCAAGCTATAATAATAATTTATACATAGACATATTAAACTATTATATATGAGAATAACCAATCTATGCTAGTGACTTAGAAGGTGATTTAAAATATATGATGAATCAAATTAAGGTGGCCTAGTATAAAACATTTCAACATACAATATTCTAGCACATTATAAGGAAAATTAACTGTATAACTATAGATATATATCAAATTAATTGTATATGTATTAAACTAGATATAGAAGTTGATATTATGCATTAAT
This sequence comes from Torreya grandis, assembly GCA_037957365.1. Taxonomy (NCBI): domain Eukaryota; kingdom Viridiplantae; phylum Streptophyta; class Pinopsida; order Cupressales; family Taxaceae; genus Torreya; species Torreya grandis. Next base: position 305,343 of record JARHVA010000323.1, read on the forward strand.
AACATACAACAATATAGTTAATGGATATATTGCTTAAAATTGACTTATTAACTAAATATATGGTGATACCTATAATGACTTATATGGATATACAGTGATACATATAACAACTTAGTCAATTATGTTATGTGGTAGTTGTACTTAATCAATAATAATCAATTTAAATTACATTGATAACAAACTACGTTGGACCTACAGTGTGCATATTTGAAAAGACTATTAACATCAACATATATATATATATATATATATATATATATATATATATATATATATATATATATAGACACACACACACACACACACACACACACACACACACACACACACACATGATCTTAATTTATGTAAAAGAGTCAATGGAAATGATCATGTAGCAATATATAAGAGAACATGCTTAGCCATTTATAATAGACTATAATTTTTTGGAAGTTATAACTATATAGTGATTTGATAGGGAAAATAAATAACCTATTGACTATGAAATTTGTTTATTAATTTTCTAGAAGTAGTATATCTCATAATTGATATTCAATCTATTTAATAAGATGATTGTTGAAAACATTATAAAATCCTTATTTAGTGTTATAAATGACTGTAGGTATTTTTATGCAGCACTTATTTATTATTTGAGGACATGTGTATAGTATATATTATGGGTTGATTAATTTATACATATGTATATGTATATATAGCATGTGTTAGTATATGGTGATGTGTGTATATAGTTTTATTAATTGTTATAAACTAAGTCATGGAATCCAAAAGATTAGGACACCAAATATATATGTACACAACTCCCTAAAACATAACAAAACATATAAGTGAAATATCATGTTAAAAAAAACATAATTAGGATTATGGACCTTTGATTCTTGGAATTGTTACAATTAGTTGTTTGATTTTGAGTAGTTGTGCTTAAGAATAATGGACTATGATAATATGGGTTGTCATAGAGTAAATTATAGCTGAAAACTACTTATAGGAATTAGAAAGTTGTAGTTTAATTGTATGTTATACCCAAATGGTAAAAATTATAATTGTTATTCTTATTATTTACATATTAAATAATGGTATGGAGATTCATTCATATATTTGATGTAATAAATGTATGCATTTTAATTATTCTTGTTCTTAACATGTTTTATGATTGCTAGTAGGATGTAATATATATGAATCTAGTAGTTATACTATGCTAACCAAATCTCGTATTGTTTATATTGAGTAAGTAGTGAGGTGAATTTCACTAGCTTACTAGTAGCACTAATGTCATATGAAGGTAATCTAATCAAGTGGTGTGTTTGAAATTGACTGATCCTAGAGATCAATAACTACTAAAAATTTTGACCAAAGTAATGTTTGTTAGACATTTTCATTTTATGTGTATGATTTACATGTTTGTGTGATATCTTGTTAGAATGGATTTCTTTATGGTATACCACATATTTTTAGAAATCATACAACACATGGGTAATAGCTTGTCTCTCTAGATTATTGCACCATCACTATATACTCATCCATGAAGGGAGGGCCATTCCATAATGGGTAATTTTGCAAGGGATCGATGGCTCATGGTTGGTATGGAAAAACATTTGGATGATGTTCTCTCTCTCCCCATAACAATACTTGGAGATGAAATTTGAGATTTCCATAGATACAAAAGTTTGGGAAAATCATGTTTCATGGAGCCATGTATCTTATATTTATACATTATATTATATTTATTATTGAAATTTTACTTGATAATTTGTAATTACTTACTTGTTTTACTTTGATAGAAGTGGTTGTATAGTTGTACCAATTATGGTTGGAAGTCTGTAGTTACTTTTTATATTTAATTGTGATATGTTTCTTATGATGATAGTGATCAGTGATGTATGATGTCACATGCTTAATTTATATTTATTATACTTAGATTATTTTATATGGTCACTAATTAGATTCTTATGGTGTAATATAATTAAATAATATGTTGGTATATTTTTAAAAAAAACATACATTTCTAGGTAGATCCTAGTGGGGATGTTACATGTGGTATTAGAGCTATGGCTCAAAATCTAGGACCTAATGAGTACACTAAAATTTTCATATCCTTCTATTGGCATGAAGGAGGATGGTGAAAGCAAGAGTGTTAGGAGAGGGTCTTTCAAATGTCAAAGATAGTAACCCTCTATTTTATCCTAATAGATTTGCCACTATGCAAGCAACAAAGTTAGATCAAATTCTCATAGTCATGAATGAGACTAGGGACTAGATTATAGCCCTAGAGAAGTTAGTTTATGATCATGAAGAGGAAGAACATTAGGACTAACCTAAACAACATCCCACTGAGTAGTAAAACCCTTAAGACAGAAGAGCTTAGGTAGTTATAGAGTTGGCTAGAGATATGAAAAAGGTGAATCCACCTAAGTTTGATGGAACTATTTTGGGTGATAGAGATGAAACATGGATGAATGAGATGGAGAAGTATTTCAAGATTCAAAACTACTTTAAGGTCACTAAAGCAGTATGGAGAACATATTAGTTCAATATTAAGGTAGCTATGTGGTGGGCCAACAAGAAGTTAGAAATGTGCCTTAACTCAATCACCACTAATTGGGAGTAGTTTGTTACATTATTTAAGTCATGATGGATTTCATAGATTTATTTTGACTAGAAGCTCATATATTTCTAGAATCTAAAGTAGGGAGACTTATCAATGAATGAGTACTAGAAAAGTATGTACCTTGATACTAGGTAGATGAGAGGTTTAGGATTAGTAATTTTATCATGGGATTGAAACCCTATATTGGTGGAGAGGTGGATATCTATAGACCTTCTACCATGGACCAGGTTTTTGAGAAGGTAATCAAACAGGAACAAAAGTTGAAGTCTCTTACAAAGGATAGGGATAAGTTCAAGATACATTTTGGAAGTTCTAAATCAAATTTAAAAAATAATATATGTAAGTAGAGGATTGGAGATTCCAAGAAGTAGTTTAAAAGTTAGAATTCAAAATTCAACAATGGGTTAAGCAACAAGAAACTAGGCAATGGTTATAAAGGCAATTTCAAAGGAAACTAATAGGCTAATAGGAAAGGACCACCTAGAGGTTATTTCATTTATAGAGATGACCATTATGCTCATGACTTTACTCAAGACAAGACAAATAAAAAAGGTCCTACCCCTTAATAAGGAACTTTCTAGTAGTGCATTCATGCAATAATTGATAATTGGCAAGCTAAATTTCAAGATTCACAAATAGAGTTGTCAAATATTTTGTTTGAACATCTAGTTTCGACTTTGATAGATATAGGGGATATATAATGTTTTATAGATCCTAAAATACTTATAAATTTATCTAAAATATATAGAATAATTGAAAATTCATGGTTAGTATAATATGGGAATGATTCTAAAGTCATAGTTGATAAGTGTTTAGTCGAAGCATAGATTAGGTTGCTCAAATTCACAATAGTAGTGGATATATATGTATCACCACTAGGGTCATATTATGTGATCTTAGGATCCAACTAGATTATGAAACATAAGACCAAGGTTAATTATTACCTAAAAAATGTCGAGTATATGGATGATTTTGAAAATTAGACACAAATTCAATGCGAGAAAGAGAGTTAAGGCTTAGGCATATTTTGACAATACAACTCAAGAGGGCTTAAGGAAAAGGATGTCAAGAATTTATCATCAAAATAAATGAAATGAAGGAACCTAGGGAGCTATCTCTCGAATATTAGCCATTCTTCAAAAAAATTCATGATATGTTTCTAAAAGAATTACCAAGATTGCCTCCTAGACATGAGTTTGATTTCTCTATTAACATCATACATGGATCAAAACTATAGCCTAAGGCACCATACAGGATGATAACCACTGATTTAGCTGAATTGAAATCTCAACTCTAGGAATTATTGTCTAAGGGGTTGATTAGGCCAAGTGTGTCACCATGGGGTGCACCAGTTATTTTATCAAGAAGAAGGATGGTACTCTTTGACTTTGTATTGATTATAAAATGTTGAATATTGCAACTATCAAAAACATGTATCTGCCACCTCATATAGATGTTCTTATTTTTTATTAAATATGGGGATCAATGGTATTTTTTAAGATTGATCTTAGAGAAGGATACCATCAATTGAGGATAAGGGATGAGGATATTCCAAAAATAGTGTTTAAAATTTGTTATGGGCACTATGAGTTCATAGTGTTATTATTTGGGTTGACAAATGATCTAGAAGCATTCATGAATATTATGAATAGCATTTTCAAATATTACCTAGATCACTTTGTTTTGGTATTTCTTGATGGCATTTTTATATACTCTAAGAATGAAGAGGAGCATCTTCAACATCTAGAACTAGTTATGCAATGGTTGTGGAAGCACAAGTTATATGGTAAGTTATTTAAGTGTGCATTTTTCTAGGAAAGAGTGAAATATCTTAGACATATTATTTATGTAGATAGTATTTATGTAGACTCAATAAAGATAAGAGCCATTATAGAATGGCTGGTGCCAAAGAATGTGCATGAAATAAGAACTTTCATAGGATTAGCAAGCTATTACAAGAAGTTCATTCTAAAATTTTCCAAGATAGCTAATCTAATTACCTCTCTGAAATAAAAGAATCAAATTTTTGTTTGTTCAGATAAGTGTGAAGTAACTTTTCAAAAATTGAAAGAAGGCTTACTTCAAAACCAATGTTAAAAGTTACTAACCCCAATGGTCATTTTTTAGTGATCACAGATGCATTAGGGGATGGGATAGAAGGAGTACTTATGCAAGATGGTGAAGTGGTATCTTATGAATCAAGGAAGCTAAAACCTTATGAGGTGGACTATGCCCCTTATGACCTAGACCTTGCAAAAAATTTGCATGATTTACTGGTTTGGTAGCATTACTTATTGGGGAAAGCATTTGATTTCAAGATGAATAACTTGGGACTGAAATACATCTTCACCCAACCAAATTTGAATGTTCATCAAAGACACTAGCTAGAGTTCTTTTTTTACTATGATTTTGATATCAACTATATTAAATGCAAAGAAAATAGAGTAGTTAATGCCCTACGTCATAGAATATGCATAACAATCATTGCTACTATTAGGAGTACTTTCAAGGATTGAGTGATAAAATTATTTGTAGGAGATGAATTATATGACTAGGTTAAAAAAGTATTTTTTGAGAATGCTCAAAACCTTCGTATAAAGGATTCAGATTAGAGAGTGATGGTATTTTATGTTACAATGTAAGGATGTATGTTCCAGATAGAGAGAATTTGAGGAGTATAGTACTAAAGGAAATATATAACACCCCATTTTTAGGACATCTAGGAGTAACCAAGATCATGGTAGAGTTTATAAAATTATATTTCTAGAATAGAATCAAGAAAGATGTAGCAGACTATGTCATGTTATTTGGAATGTCAGCAAGTGAAATCTAAACATGTGCATCCAATTCAGTTTTTATATCCACATGATACATTGAAATAGAATTGGTAGGTGATGGAAGTGGTAAGTGATTAGTATGGATTTTTTCCAAGGGTTATCGATGTCATGAAATATTCATGATATGAACTTGGTAGTAGTTGACAAACTAAGGTGGGTTATTTTATACTAGGAAATTTGACAAATGATGAACCTACTCTTGTGAAGAGGTTCATAAAGGAAGTACATAATGTGCATGGTTTTACTAAGAAGATAATTTCATATCATGATCTGAAGATGACTTCTAGATTTTGGGTAACTTTGAATTCAGCTTTGGGTACACAACTAAATTTTAGCACTACATATCACCTAGAGATTGATGGTCATACTAAGTGAGTTAATCAAGTTTTAAAATATCTTCATATGTATTACATGGATCATCAATAAAATTTGGAATAATATCTTTTTTTGGTTGATTTTTCATACAATAACTCATATGAGTCATCTTTGAAGATGACACTATTTGAAGTATTATATGGAAGAAGGTGCAAGACACCAATCAATTGGGATAGATTGAAAGACAAGGTAGTATTTGGTCCTAATATTCTTTTAAAAATGGAAGAAAAAGTTAGATTAATTAGGTATATATTGGCCAAGGATAATTATAGGTAGAAGAATTATGCTAATCTGAAGAGGATATATAGGTATTTTTTATAGGTGATAAAGTGTTATTGTAAGTTAATCTATAGAAGAGCTCGATTAAATTTAGGAAGTCAAAAAAATTATCACTGAGATATGTGAGACCCTTGAAAGTGTTAGAAGTGATCAATCCTATAGTGTATAGGCTTTCATTGACACCATCCCTATCTCTATTGCATAATGTCTTCCATGTTTCTTATCTTAAAAAGTATGTAGTTGATCTTATGCATGTGTTGGTGATCCGATAGTAGAGCGAAGAAATCACTTCCTTATAACTATTCCAAACTTGAATTATTAAATTAATGTAGAAATTTAAACATGCACATACATGCAAAGAATGAAAATATAGAGTGATGACTAAAATGGCCATTATGTTCTTCTCTATTTCACTCCTATTCAAATATAAAGGCTTACATACATATATAATACAATAGAGAGGCTTTCCCTTCCCTAATTAGGGTTAGGGTAGCCAAAAACCCCTACTTAATAAAAATAGTAAGTGGTGCCCTAAAGGGGCTGATTACATTTAGAATAAAAAATACATCCTAAGTCCCTCTTGGAGTACCTCAAAATTCCCTACGGTTTGTAATATATTAGCATTTTATTTTTAAAAAAATAGTAAGTGCATTTTGTTTTCACATTTTCAAGGTCAAAATGGCTTCGAATCACAAAAATGATAACCAACTAGCCTAAAACAACATTGATTGGATTTTAAAATGCATTCTGAATCTACTTTCCATCAGTTTAGATGATTCTAAAATTTGATACTATATGAGAAAGTTATTCCTAAAAGAGTAGGGGTCACTCCTAAGAAAATACTTAATAAATGTTTCTCCATGAAATGAACATGCTTAGATTCTCTTGGATCAGTTGGATTGGAATACTTTACAAGTTTTAGATCTCAAGGTGGTTATGGTAGAACCATTTAGAGTAATTGACACTCATAAACTTAGTTTTCATAATAGAGATATGTCATAGTCCAAGGTCCTATGGGACCAATAATCTAAATATAGTGCTACTTGGGATTACTATGATGAGTTATACAAGTGTTTTCCACATTTATTTTCTTGATTTGATACTTTATACCATGTTAATTTTTATTTTAAAAATGTTTTTAATTTAGAACTTATTTTTGAATAAGTGTCATTTGGGATTATGACTAGCTTTCGAAGGAGGATGTTACATCTCAATTCCTTGCTAAACAAACTTACTTAGTTATCCATGGATATTTATATTTAAAAAATTTATTTGGTTATTATTTCCTAAGCTATGAGTTATATGTTGTTATAGGATAATAAAATGTTACTTTGATTACATGATTACATTGCTATGAGTTAGCTATAGTGTATATTTTTACATTATGATCATGATGAGTTATTATTTCATCTATATTTTATGATGTATATATGTCATGGTGTTATAGATTAACTACCTACTTGTTGTGAGATTTACATAGGAGAGACTCACCCCTTAAATCATGATGGAGGGAGAGAATCATCAAAGAGGGTGACGTAGAAAGAATCACTGGTGGATGATAGAGGAATAGATAGAACCTTGCACACACCATGTTAAATAGTACATATTAGATGCATAGTAGAGTTTTGAATGTTAATTATGTTTCTAATGATTGGTTGTATTTGGAACTATTTACATATGGTTAGCTTAGTGTAACAATGATGTGAAATTAATCTTATGTGTTTGTATTATGTAAGACTTTTATTAAGTCATTATGACTAACTATTGGTATTAAACAATTATTTATTATTAATTTAATTGGAAACTATAAAAATAAGGAAATAAAAACAAATAATAAGAATAAAACAAAGTAAGTGTTTTAAATGGATAACATAGAATAAAATTAAAAGAGAGAGACATCTTAAAATTAAAAAAAAGGGATCCATATTTAAAGAAAGTGCAAAATCTCATAAGGATAGGGATAAAAATCATAATAGAAATCAGCTTCAAAAAAAGAGAGATTTATAAATAAATAAGGAGAATATGTTATGGCAAAAAGAAAGTGAGGCACAACATAAGAGATGAAGGGAGAAGAGGACAAAGGACAAAGAGAAGAAGAAAAGAGATGATCAAAGGAATGAAACTCTTCTAAACCAAGCAATTCTAGGTCAAATCTTTGAGAGGTAGGTGATCTATGTATATTTGACTTCCATGTTTATTATTTAATTAAACATATTATTTCTATGTATATTATTAATTAATGTGACGTAGAATGAATCACTGGTGGATGATAGAGGAATAGATAGAACCCTACACACACCATGTTAAATAGTACATATTACATGCATAGTAGAATTGTAAATGTTAATTATGTTTCTAATGCTTGGTTGTATTTGGAATTATTTACATATGGTTAGCTTAGTATAATAATGATGTGAAATTAATCTTATGTGTTTGTGTTATGTAAGACTTTTATCAAGTCATTATGACTAACTATTGGTATTAAACAATTATTTATTATTAATTTAATTGGAAAATATAAAAATAAGGAAATAAAAACAAATAATAAGAATAAAACAAAGTAAGTGTTTTAAATGAATAACATTTAATAAAATTAAAAGAGAGAGACATCTTAAAATTTAAAAAAAAGGATCCATATTTAAAGAAAGTGCAAAAGCTCATAAGTATAGGGATAAAAATCATAATAGAAATCAGCTTTAAAAAAAGAGAGATTTATAAATAAATAAGGAGAATATGTTATGCCAAAAAGAAAGTGAGGCACAACATAAGAGATGAAGGGAGAAGAGGACAAAGGACAAAGATAAGAAGAAAAGAGAAGATCAAAGGAATGAAAATCTTCTAAACCAAGCAATTCTAGGTCAAATCTTTGAGAGGTAGGTGATCTATGTATATTTGACTTCCATGTTTATTATTTAATTAAACATATTATTTCTATGTATATTATTAATTAATGTGACGTAGAATGAATCACTGGTGGATGATAGAGGAATAGATAGAACCCTACACACACCATGTTAAATAGTACATATTACATGCATAGTAGAATTGTAAATGTTAATTATGTTTCTAATGCTTGGTTGTATTTGGAATTATTTACATATGGTTAGCTTAGTCTAATAATGATGTGAAATTAATCTTATGTGTTTGTGTTATGTAAGACTTTTATTAAGTCATTATGACTAACTATTGGTATTAAACAATTATTTATTATTAATTTAATTGGAAAATATAAAAATAAGGAAATAAAAACAAATAATAAGAATAAAACAAAGTAAGTGTTTTAAATGAATAACATTTAATAAAATTAAAAGAGAGAGACATCTTAAAATTTAAAAAAAAGGATCCATATTTAAAGAAAGTGCAAAAGCTCATAAGTATAGGGATAAAAATCATAATAGAAATCAGCTTTAAAAAAAGAGAGATTTATAAATAAATAAGGAGAATATGTTATGGCAAAAAGAAAGTGAGGCACAACATAAGAGATGAAGGGAGAAGAGGACAAAGGACAAAGATAAGAAGAAAAGAGAAGATCAAAGGAATGAAAATCTTCTAAACCAAGCAATTCTAGGTCAAATCTTTGAGAGGTAGGTGATCTATGTATATTTGACTTCCATGTTTATTATTAATTAAACATATTAATTCTATGTATATTATTAATTATGGGAGAAAAATAATGTTCACCAGGTTATTGTTATTATTATAATATCAAAAAAAAAATCCCAACTGCTCTCAATACCTAACATATATAAACATCCTAACTTTATATATATATATATATATATAGACACACACAGAGTTATTCATCATCATATATAGAGTTAAATATCAAATTATTTATTTGTGAGGCTACACCTAATTATATTTAGCAAACTATACATTCATATATATAACTATTGTATAAACATTGAAATTGTATGTGTGTGTGTGTGTGTGTGTGTGTGTGTGTGTGTGGGGAAATATGCCTTCAGTATAAAAACCATATTTCCACCCAATATTTCATTGCATAAGATAAATACAATTTAAAATACTCTTTTTTACAAAACCCTTCTTTTTGTTCTTTTATTGCCACCACTACTTTAGAAAATCTTGATTTCATTGCCATGACTCTCCTGGTTAGCATGTTGATTGCGTAAGTTTCAAGCTTGACCATGTTGGAAATGAAGGTGTATGGAAGACCACTTTTGTGAAATGACATCTTACTAGAGAGTTTGATAAAAAGTATGAGCTTACATTTTGTGTAGAAGTCAATCTTATTGATTTCTTTACCAACTGTGGACAATAAATCATAATGTTTTGATGCCATGGTAATTCTAGATAAATAAATCATTTAATTTCATTCTCTATATATAGTTAACCTATCTCTTGATTATTTTTGGGACACTACAGGATAAGAAATATTAGGGTGTTAAGTTAAAATATTATAGCATGCTAATTTGGTGGATTAGATATTACAAAGTAATATATCTTACACTTCATCGATATGATTTTATTGATCAAACTACAACAATAACTTATACATATATATTAAACCATTATATATGAGAATTAACAATATATTCCAATGACTTATAAGGGGATTTAAAATATATGATGCAGTGAATTAAGGCAACCTAGTATAAAACATTCTAGCATATAATATTCTGGCATTATAAGGAAAACTAACTGTATAACTATGGATATATATCAGATTGATTGTATATGCATTAAACTAGATAAATAAGTCAATATTATTCATTAATAACATACAAAAATACATTTACCTAATATATTGCTTAAAATTGATTTATTAATCGAATATATGGTGATATCTATAATAACTTATATGGATATACAAAGATACATATAACAACTTATAACAACTTAGTCATTAATATTGTGTGGTTGTTGTAATTAACCAATAATAATCAATTCAAAATAAATTTATTATAAATATCCAAATGTAAGGTGATACATACTATGTTGGACCTATGGTGTGCCTATATGAAAGGACTATTAACATCAACATATATATACATGATCAAAATTTATGTAAAAGAGTTGATGGAAACTATCATGTCACAAGATATAAAAAAGCACGCTTAGCTAGTTATAAGAACTATGAGTGTTTCAAATTTATAACTATATGGAGATTTGATAGGGAAAAAAAAAAACCAATTGACTATGATAATTTGTTTATTAATATTTTGGAAGTAATATGTCTCATAATTGATAGTTAATCTATTTTGTCAAATGATTGTTGAAAACCTCCTAAAATCCTTATTTAGAGTTATAAATGACTGTAGGCATTTTTATATAATATTTATTTATTATTTGAGGACATGTTGATTTAGAGGTCAACATACATTTATCATTATGCAATGAAGACATGAATCAAAACAAGCTCCTTTACCTCTGCTCTATGCACCTAGTTTTGTCCTTTTATCTTCACTTGACAACTTGTTCTATTTAGTCTTGAAGCATTAAAATTTTCATTATTTAAAAACCTTATTTGTCATTAAAACATGCACATGTATCAATTAATTATAGTGATCTAATTCCTTGACACACTCTCGCATGTTTTTGTCTTAACATACTCATTCTTGATAGAAGCTCACTAGTCACTTGGCTCCACATTTGACTCAGGTATTCTTAGGTACTTTGTCATCATTATCATGATAAAAAAGTCTCTATCTTTCCAATTTTCCAATATATAACTCCTCACATATCATTTTATATAACTTTCATTATTTCTTGCTTGAACATGTTTCTTTTTTATAGCCTTTCTTTTGGTTAAATCACAATATAGAATAGTACTTGTTCCCCTTGAAAAACTAAACCTATTTTTCACTACCCTCTATCCATGGATAAAAAACTACAAAGTTTCAAGCTTAATCTCTACATTTTTACCTCACTTTGAGTCTTATTTTGGTCTCAATTAACCCAATTAGGTCATTATTTACCTTTTTTATACAAAGACCCTCCTATGAGTATGGATTTGTACGAACACAACAAATAAACCTCAAAATCATTTTAACCCCATTGAAACTCAAATCATATCCAAAATTTAGAGAATTTAGCTGGTGTAAACTTTTATTAACTCAATTTGAATGTGAAAACCCTACAATAGGGCTATAAGTACACTGTTGGACCCAAGAGTGAGAAAATTGAGTTTTAAAGCTTTAGTAAAAGTTTCAAATTACTATGATGATTATTTAAGCCTTATACTATCTATTGGATCATCTGTTTGATATCTATATTCATATTAGATAACACTTATATATTTACCCTATATGATTGTATTCACACATTGAACACAACATGATGTCTTAGATTAGGTTAAGGGTTTCATAACTTCTCAAGAGCCTTTCAAAACTTATAATAACAATATTCACTTCATAAAACACAAATAATCTTCTTCATTAACTTTTTTTCATCATTTATCCCTAATCATAACTTGACTAAGTCAAAATTCCTTCATTATCTATAGTTTTCCATTTTATTGATGCAAGTTATAAGTATTAACCAGATTGTGTCATTATGAGAACTTTTCCAAGGTTATAAATATGATTTAACAATGCCTTTTTGGACTTGATATATGATTCCTCTCTCAATCTTATATGCTTAGTCTCTTCCCTCAACAAATTGCAAACAACATAAAACATTACATAGTTTTGTTCATGAAATCTTATACAAAAATTGATGGTTAGAATGCAAATGTTTTCTCAATATTCATACACTCATACTCAACCTTCTAAATTCATGTGGAACTAAAAAAACTTGTCAGGCATATAATATTCCCTATTATATTGTTGGCATAGTCAACTCATCACATTGTTGTATCCTTGAACCTCCTCAAATGCATTTTGAAATAAATAAGATAAAAACTTGAATTATCACATGGAAATCAATGTCTACTTGACAATAAACACTGGGATCATTAGAATTTGTTATCTTCAAATCTTTCACATTCAAAATACACACCTTCAAACTTCAATACATAGAAAAGATAGAGTTTGTAACTTGTACCTATATAAGACTTTGAATTCACTTAGAAAATACTTATAACCACCATCAAAAATTATATTTACACTTACCAATATATCAAAACATCTTTTCATTCAAATACTATGTCCATACTTCATTAACTCATTCAACATTATTTCTTATATGGAATACAAAGACTGCCAATAGTTTTTTCTTAAAAAAACTAACTATATATTCACTCTTCTTGGGGTCATTTTACATGATTCCTTCTACTCAAACCCCTCCATTTTCTCATACATTGAATGAATTTTTACACATAACATACATATATTCAAAAGACTCTAAAATCCATAACTAACTTAGTAATTACCCTTTGTATGTTGTAAACCACCCAACTTCAAGCCCAATAAACAAGATGACTCATCATGTGGGTCATGTGGGTATTGTAACACATTTAACCACCTACTACAACCTAAACAACAAAATATAACTTTGAAACCTCATGAAACAAGGTGGAGATCTCTTAAGCTTTACATTGAAATTTTAAAATTCGAATCAAGCTGTTGGTGGGAAAATGCCAAAAAGGTCCTTGATTCAAATTTGACACAAAGATAACACTTTAAAATGTTTCCTAGAGACTTAAAATTACTAAAAAAAAAACTACCAAAGACTCTAGGCATGCAAAATAGATAATTATGTACATTTTAACCACAAACTACAACCTAAACAACAAAATATAACTTTGAAACCTCATGAAACAAGGTGGAGATCTCGTAAGCTTTACATTGAAATTTTAAAATTCAAATCAAGCTGTTGGTGGGAAAATGCCAAAAAGGTCCTTGATTCAAATTTGACATAAAGATAACACTTCAAAATGTTTCCTAGAGACTTAAAATTACTAAAAAAAACTACCAAAGACTCTAGGCATGCAAAATAGATCATTATGTACATTTGGTAGTGATGTTACTACATCCTACTACTGAGGAACAAATAAAAACTTTACCTAAAATTTATAATTGATGTTTCTTTGAGGTTCTTTGTAGCATCCCTCTTCTAAGATCATGTCCATATATATCCCAAGGCCTATTTAAAACATATAGGCCTTTGTGATGCTTGCTCATGATTTCTCCTCCTTTATTCTTCTTTCTCTTTTTCTTCCTCTCACTTTTCCTCTTGTTTTTCATTTCTAGACAATCATAAGAAATTGCTACTCATTCTTTCCTCCAATTACCTACACATAAAGGAAACATGTTAACTAAAACCACTTCTTGTTTTCTCTCTTGGAATCCTCCTTGTCCCTTGGTTGTCATCTCTTCTTCCTCTTGGCTCAAGATTATTTTCAATGCAAATTCAGTTGTCATGATGTTTTCTTGGTCTCATATAAGACTCAAATCATTTGATTCTTCCATGATATGTCACCGTATCTTCTCTTATTTTTTGTATACTCATTATCATCACCTTCATCTTTCATTGGTGCCAAACAAAGCACCTTAACCTATTACAACTCAATCTTGTCAAGCACTCCAACTTGTGATTCTTCATCATTTCCTCTTGTTTCCACCTCATATTCCAACACTACATTTGGTACTATTGTGCCTTCTTGTCCTTGAACTAAAATATTCATTAGCCTCAATGTACTTGTATACAATTCATCTTCAATAACATCTACATTAAAATATTCATCAAAAATGGCATTGAATTGAATAGATTGTAACTTTTGGCTCTCCTCCATTTTTTCTTGATTATAATATTATTCCTTATTACCTATCATGAGGCATGGTGTTTTTAAAAATTATCCTTCTCCCTCATCTTCATCCAATGTCTCACCTCATTTAGGGTAACACAATATTGTGTCTCTATACTCTAATTCTCAATAAGTTTCTTCTTCATTAGAATGTTACTCATGCTTTAATCCTTCACTTGTATACAAGCATTCAAATAAATCATTAGAGGCTTATTTGTCCCTTCACTTATCCTTCTAGGTTGCCTTGCTAACTTATTCATCCTTTGTATTCTTCTCTTATCCATAAATTTCTTGAGAGGCCAACTAACTTTCTTCTTTATGCACACACTAAATCTTGGTCTCAATTTTTCCAAGATTTTCTCTAGCCTTGCCATTTCCTCCTTCATCTCAACTATATCCTTCTCTCTCTTTAACCATATTTACTTTACTTTCATCTTCTTCTTGTCTATCTTCCTCTTTTTGCACTCTTCACACATAAAGCTCTTCATCATCTTTACTATCTCTTCTTTTCTTGATAGGTCTTCCATATTTTCCTCTTAAGCATTCTCTCTCTCTCTCTCTCTCTCTCTCTCTCTCTCTCTCTCTCTCTCTCTCTCTCTCTCTCTCTCTCTCTCTCTCTCCTCTCTCTCTCTCTCTCTCTCTCTCTCTCTCTCTCTCGGAGTCAATTTCTCTTGTCCTCACCTGGGACTCTCTTATTTCTCAAGCTCACCTATGAGCTTCTCTCTTTTGAGCTCCCACTAGATCTCTTCCTTCTCTAATCCTTCTTAGACAAGGGATATTACACCTATATTCTCTTTATAAAAACTATTTATACCTCTTAATTTACCTATAACTTATATCATCATTCACACAAAAACATCTCACGATAGATTTTCATTAGATTCTCATCATCCTTCAACATGTACTCATCACAATGTACAAAATACATCAACTTTTACAAACAAAAAATTAAACATACCTTTTCAATATAATCTTATCTCTCTAATACCACATGATGTAGAGGTCAACATACTTTTGTCATTATGCAATGAAGACATGAAACAAAACAAGCTCCTTTACCTCTGTGCTATGCTCATAGTTCTATCCCTTTATCTTCACTTGAAAACTTGTTATAGTTAGTCTTGAAGCAATAAAATTTTCACTATTTACAAACATTCTTGGTCATTCAAACATGAACATGTATCAATTAATTCTAGTGATCTAATTCTTTGACACACTCTCACATGTTTTTATCTTAACATACTCATTCTTGATAGGAACTCACTAGTCACTTGGATCCACCTTTGACTCAGGTCTTCTCAAGTCCTTTGTCATCATTATCATTCTAAAACAAGCTCTATCTACCCACTGTTCCAATCTATAACTCCTAACATATCCTTTTCTATAACTTTCACTATTTCTTTCTTGAATAAGGTAATTTTTGTAGCCATTCTTTTGGCTAAATCACATAATACATAATAGTAATTGATCCCCTTGACAAACTAAACCTATTTTTCACTACCCTCTATCCATGGATAACAAACTAAAAAAATTTAGGCTTAATCTCCATGTTTTAACCTCACTTTTATTCCTCTTTTGGTCTCGTTTAGCCCAATTATGTCATTGTTTACCTTTTCCATACACAAACCCTCTTATGAGTATGGATTCATACCACCACAAAAAATAAAATGTAAAAATACTTTTAATCCCTTTGAAACTCAATTCATATCTAGAATTTAGATAATTTTTCTAGTGTAAACTTTTAGAAACTCAATTTGACTATGAAAACCCTATAATAGGGCTCCAAGCAAACTGTTGGACCCAAAAGTGGAAAATTGAGTTTTAAAGATTTAGCAAAAGTTTTAAGTTAATTTTTTGATTGTTTAATCCTTATACTATCATAAACCACCTTTCCAATATATTGGATCCTCTGTTAGATACCTTTATTCATATTAGATAATACTTCTATATCTACCATGTATGAATGTATTCACATAGTGAACACAAAATGATTTCTTAGATTAGGTTAAGGGTTTCATAGCTTCTAAAGATCCTTTCAAAACTTATAATAACACTATTAAATTCCTAAAACATAAAGACTCTTCTTCATTAAATTTGTTTCATCATTTATCCCTAATCATAACTTGATTGAGTTAAAACTCCTTCACTGTCTACAAGTTTGCCATTTTACTGATGTAAGTTATAAGTACTAACCTACTTGTGTCATAAGGAGAAATTTACCAAGGTTGTAAAGATGATTTACCAATGCCTTTTTATACTTGATATATTATTCCTCTCTCAATATTATATGCTCAGTCTCTTCCCTTAATAGATTGTAAACAACATATAACATTACACAATTTTGTTCATGAAACCTTATACATAACTTGATGGTTAGTATGAAATTATTTTCTCAATATTCATACACTCGTACTCAACATTATAAATTCATGTAACTACAAAAACTTGTCAGGCATATAATCTTCCTTGTTATATTATTGACATAGTCAACTCATCACATTGTTATATCCTTGAACCTACTCAAATGAGTTTTGAAACAAAAATGATAAACACTTGAATTATCACATGGAAACTAGTGTCTACTTGAAAATAAACATAGGGATCATCAGATTTTGTTATCTTCAAATCTTTCACATTAAAAATACACACCTTCAAACTTCAATACATAGAAAGGATATAGATTTTAATTTGTACCTTTAGTATACTTTGAATTCACTCAAAAAATACTTAAAACCACCATCAAAAAGTATATTTACACTTACCAATACATAAAAACATATCTTCAATCAAATAATTTATCCATACTTCATTAACTCATTCAACCTTATTGCTTATATGGAATCAAGGACTGCCAATAGTTTTCTCTTTAAACAAACTAACTATATATTCATTCTTCTTGGGTTTCTTTACATGATTCCTTCTAATCCAATCCCTCCAATCACTCATACATTTAATGAATTGTTACACACAACATACATCTATTCAAAGACTCCAAAATACATAACTAACTTGGTAACTACCCTTTGTATGTTGTAAACTACCCAACTTCAAGCCCATTCAACAAGATGACTCATCATGTGAGTCTTGTGGGTCTTCAAACACATCTAACCACATACCACAACCTAAACAACAAATTATATCTTTGAGACCTCATGAAACAAGATGGAGATCTCTTAAGCTTTACAAAATTTGAAAATTTAAGTCAAGCTTTTGGTGGGAAAATGCCAAAAAGGTCCTTGATTCAAATTTGACACAAATCTAACACTTCAAAATGTTTCTTAGAGACCTAAAATTACTAAAACAACCTAATAAAGACTCTAGGCATGCAAAATAGATCATTATGTATATTTGGTAGTGATGTTCCTACATCTCATGTTTATAGTACATACTATATGTAGATTAATTTGTATAGATGTATATGCATATATAGTATGTGTTGGTATATGGTGATGTGTACCTATAGCTTTTTTAATTGTTATAAACTAAGTCATGTATTCTATAAGAGAGGAAACCAAATATATATGTACACAACTCTCTAAAACACAACAAAACATATAAATGAAAGATATCTTTCAAACAAAACATAATTAGGATTATGGACCTTTGATTCTTGGAATTGTTATGACTGGTTCTTTGAATTTGAGAATTTATGTTCAAGAATATTGGAATATGATAATATGGGTTATCATAGAGTAAATTATAATTGAAAACTACTTATATGAATTAGAAATTTGTAGTCTAATTGTATGTTATATGTGAATGGTATAAACTATAATTATTATTATTATTATTATTATTATTATTATTATTATTATTATTATTATTATTTGCATATTAAATAATGTTTTGGAGACTCATTCATATGTTTTATGGAATAAATATATGAATTTTGATTATTCTTTTGCTTATCATGTTTTATGATTTCTATTAGGATGCAATCTATATGAATATATTGGTCATACTATGTTAACCAAATCTCACATTGCTGATATTGAGTAAGTAGTGAGACAGACTTCACTAGCTTACTAGTATCACCAATGTTAGATTAAGGTAATCTAATCAAGTGGTGTGTTTGAAATTTATTGATCCTAGAGATCAATAACTATTGAAATTTTTTTCCAAAGTAATGTTAGACATTGCCATTTCATGTGTATGATTTACACATTTGTACAATATCTTGTGAGAACAAATTTCTTTATGGTGCATCACATTTTTTAGAAATCATACAACACACAGGTACTAGCTTGTCTATTTGGATTCCCACACTGTCACTATCTACTCATCTATGAAGGGAGGGTCATTCCTTAATGGTTAATTGTGTGGGGGATTGATTGTCTATGGTTGGTGTGGAAAATTTCTTAGATGATGCTCTCCCTCCCCATAATGGTACTTACTTGAAGATGACACTTGATATTACCATAGATAATAGATTTTTGGAAACTCATGCTCCATGGAGCCATGTATCTTGTATTTTTACATTGTATTGTATTTATTATTAAAACATTACCTGATAAGTTATAATTACTTACTTGTTGTACTTTGATAGTAGTAGTTGTTGCAATCACCTATATGTCATACTCCATATACTTAGTCACACAACTAACCCTCTTCTTGCTCAAGTCCCCATTGAGAATTAAAACTTTTATACTAGAGTGAACTACCATCACAAAGATCTTATTGTTAGACACCATGTGTCTAAACTTCTTTAAGCCTCTCATAACACCAAGGACATTCTTTTAAACAAAAGTATATCTCTCCTCATACCCCTCCAATGCTTGAATGAATAAATCAATAGGATATTCTAGTCCTTCACTATTTTATTGCATGAGTATAGAAAAAATAGTATCACTTATGGAGAACTCATACATGTAGAAATATTTTGTAAAGTTAGGGTTGAGGAGGGTGGAATATTGGGAAATGGCCTATTTGATGGCCTCAAAACTTCTTTTACCTTATTTTATTCATGAAAAATACTTATGTTTTTTAATCATTAGAGTTAATGGCCTCACCAATTCTACAAATCTTGGAATAAATCTTTTGATGAAGTTGATTTTGCCCAAGAAACTTTGAAATCCTTTCTTGTGTTTGGGTAGTGATAAAGCAAGGATTGACTCTATCCTCTTAGGTTAAATGGAGAGGCCATCATTTGACAAAAATTTCCTATAATTATGCCTTCATGGATTACAAATATTCATCTTTTTGGGTTCAAAGAGACCCCAAACTACCTACACCTGTCAAACACCAACCTCAAATGTGTCAAGTGATCCTTGGGCTCCTTTGAAAACATAATTATGTCATAAAGGTATATGATCACCTTATCATTTATAAGACCTTAAAATTCCACATCCATTTCCCTTTGGAAGGTATCCCTTGCATTGGATATTCCAAAGGGAATCTTCATGTATGCATAAGTGCCCCACTTGGTTGTGAAGGCAATTTTGTGGTTATCCTCTTCCCTCATCAATATCTGATTATATCCAATGTATCCATCATGTAAAGATAACCTTTGTGAAATTTTAACCCTCTAAAGAATCTGATTTATAAATGGTAGAGGATAATTATCTCTTAAGGACACCTTTTTTATATCTCTAAAATCCACACACAAATGTATTTCCTAATTCTTCTTCCTCATAGGCACAAGATTTGTGACCCGTGAAGAATGTTTGATGGGGAAGATAATATTGGATTCAATAAGTTTTGTAAAATCCTTTTTCATAAAGATATAAATTTTAAGGTTGACCAAAATTTATTTTTGTGTCACAAGTTTTCCATTCTTTTCTAACTCTATGGTATGTTGGGCCAACCTAGGGTCAAAACCCTTCAAATCATGATATTTCCATGCAAAGACATTTACAAATTCTTGGCACAATGCTATGAAGGATGTTATTTATTACTTGGTGTTCACCTTACATAACTTGTGTAACTTGTCCTTGAACATTACAACCTTCTCATAGTATTACTCTTTGGTGGATGTGTTTACCTTTTCCTTCCTTAGCTAGTCATCCTCATTGAAGATACTCTCCAATGTTACTATTGACAAGTTTGACCTCAAAAGTCAAACTGTCACCCTTATCATTCAAAACTTTTGTTTTTATGATATGATGTACTTATTATTGCATGAAAATATCTAATGGATATGTTTTTCAGCATTCTTAATAGGCTTATCAAGTGTTTCTAGTAGTTTTAGTTAATAAAAGGCCTATTTTGAGGCCATCTATATAATTCTCAAGGTAAAATTAAGAATAAATAATATTAAAAAACTTATTTGTCTATGATAAGTTCAAACAAGTTATTTTTATGAGGTTTTAGGTCCTAAAATAAAGGAAACCATTTTATCTGCTATATCAACCTCTTTGGTAGCTCTAGAAGGGTAGTTTTCAAATGCTTAATATGAAAAGAGGAGAGAGAGTTAGGAGTTTAAAATTTGTCCATTTTTAGGTGTCCAAGTAATCTTGAAATAAATACCATTTATTTTTATATTGGTGGACTCTTATTTATGAATAATCACTAAGAGTGACATCAGGTCACTATGGCATATTCATCCAAGAGGGGTCTGTTCTTTCACCTATTTATCAAATTCATAAATATATGAAGAGTAATTATTTTTAGGGTGTTTTATATATTTATTTTTATCCATTTAATTGTTGTTTAATCATCCAATTCATCTCCATAAGGTAGTTTCACTTGAAAGAAGAAGGTCTTAGTGTATAGGTTGTTTTAATGAATTATGTTGCAAATATTTGTTTTCTCTTCATGTTGGTCACTCTCATAGGTTTAAAATACTAAATAACTCATGGAGGATCCTTAAAATCATGTAATTCATATTTTTTTTTAAATGTCTTTCTCCATAATCTCTAAGTAACTTGCTTCTTGAGAGATTTGTATGGAATGTAGGTAATCTTTCCATGACTGAAATTCATGTTTGGATTGAATAGAAATAATAATTATAATTAAATGCCATAATATCTAAAATTTATCTATTTATATTAAATAATAAATAGATATCATGATCTAAACTTTCATCTTGAATAAGTTCATGAATTATCTCAAGCATTCACAAGCTTGAAAATCTATAAAATGTGTTGAAAGACCCAAATCTATGTTAAGAATGTCTTAAACAACATGGATAAGTAAATTTAATATTTTTCAAACTCACAAATGCCATAAAATCATGAATAATATAAAAAGGTTTCATTTTTCAATGCATAAGACTACTCAGTTCATACACCTAAAATAACAAGTACAAATGAGTGAGCAATGTTGGTAGTGACTCCCCATGACTATGAAAGAAAAGTCAAATGTTTGAGGTTCTCAAGGAGAATTTATAAAATATAGATGTATTGATAAGAAATAGGGTTATTTTTAGAAGTTACATGTATTTAATGATGATTTAAAACCAATCAAGGTGGATAGAAGACAAGTTCAAAAGTTCTCAATGCAAATTTAGTCTCCTTTATGTATGAGATGGTTTTAAATGTCATAAGAGGCAGAAGGTATAGTATTTGAGTATGTATTAGTATCTCTCAAAGACCAATAAAATTTCCTAGGTTATAAAGTGAACACAAATCCTAAAAATGTACTTAAGGCACTCAGTATATACCTATAATCAGGTCAAGATTGGATGAAGTTTTAACCAATGATGGAAGATGTTAGAGCTAATAAGAAAGCCAAGTTTGAGTATTTGAAATAGGTAAAAAGTTTCAATCACTTAATTTTCTAAAGAGTAAATTAGGTAATTAAAGGACTAGGTTTATTATCTAAGAGTATCCATTGGAAACTAAGAATTGAATGTGGCTACACATAGTCAAATCAGTCAAGTAAAATGAAGATGATATGAGGTTGTTAGATGTTTTATAGTCTTTTGATAGTGAATAAAAGTGTTGAGTTATGTTGGAGGGGTTTTTAATATAATTTTAAATATAAAAAATGTTCAAATTATTTAGATAAGATTAGTGGTGAGAAATAAGGTCTAAACACTCTATGCATAAGCAAAACCCTAAAGGAAAGTTACAAGCCTTAAAAAGTTAGTCTATTCTTAAATACAATAGGAGGCAGAGAGGACTTCGTAGATTATGAAACATATAGATTCCACTCTTTATTAATTTGTATTTCATGATTAAAATCCATTATTGAAACGACTACACTTATATACCTCATTGAAACATATGGTATGAGTGTGAACAAATAAGGTTATAACCAAGTTTGAAAATAGGGGTTTCAGATAGAGTTTGAGAGACCTTGGAGGGATTTAAACCCATTTAAAACCTTATCCTTGGTATAAGAATGTCAAAAAGGAATTTTTTTTAATGGTGTGATTAATAACCTCTCAAAATAACACTTAAATCTTATGTAAAGAGGAAAATTTGTAAATGGGACACCTTACCTTAATTTATCCAAAGTAGTTCTTTGCCTTACATAGTTTCATGCCATGGTAGAGGTATTTGAGGACTAGGCTAGTCAAATCACTTCATAATTATAGTCTAGGAATATATAAAAACATGAAAAATAAATAATAGGTAATTTTATTTAAGTATGATGATGATTATATGATTTTTTAATTCATTTGATGATTGACTAAAAACATTTAGTGTATATAGTGCCTATTAGTTAAAACCAACTTTGAAATAATTTTCAAGTGGAGTTAGTGCATTGATGAAGAGTGAGACATGATCTAAAAGCATGAGATGAATCCATTATAGTGTGGAATAGTTCATAGTTATGTCCAAAAGGGATAAATGTTTTGAATTATACATTATTCAAGAACTGATGTACACCTATAGATGACCTTTCCCAGCAAAAGCATGGTCTTAAGCCTTTTAGGCATAAAGACTATCTCAAGGTTCTTGGAAGTAAAAGTAATTTTAAATGATCAAGGATAGTTATCAAAAAATGACAAAACCATTATGAAATATTAATGAATATTAAATAAAACATGTCTCTTGGCATATGGTAACCTATAGGGTCTTCGAGCAAATAGTCACCTATAGTTGTGTGCTAACAATTCTAAATTTTGTTGGTGTAGGAGGTGCCTTAGAATAAGAAAGTGATATATATATGAAAAATTAGAGGATATATGAGGTTTTATATGAATTTATCATGAATTAAAATTTATATAGAGTGTCAAGTGACTCTCACATTGAGTCTAAGGCTGGAGATTGCATTCTATACATTTATCAATCTAATGCACCAACTTGTGTAGTGAATAAACTATGATATGAACAATCGATGGTGGTATTATTGGCCATGGTGAGATTATTAAAGTTTAAATTGAAGGGAAGAAAGGTTTAAATTATGTTTTAAATACATTATGACCATATCTCATGTGGTTTCATACACAAAGTAGTAAGGCAGTCTATTGATCTAATGTTACTTGCAAAAAATATCATGTGGAAGCCTCTTCATGAAGGTTGAAAAGTTGAAAGACTAAGTGATCATGTTTAATATATTATTGGATATATAATATCATAACCTATACAAAATTTAAATATAAATAATTAGGGGTAATTTTGGGCAAATGGTTTCAGATTATACACATAGTCCTAGCTTGGGGCTAATTTAGAGAAATTAAAGGGTTGAAGATGCTAGAGAGGTGATCTAACCTAAAGACTTGGTAAAAAAGTTAATTATTACCTAGGTTAATTTTACATGACATATATTTTTCCCAGATAATAGGGGATATACCTTTTATTTTGTCTCAGAGCTGAGGCACTCTCCAAGTATTACACTCTGTAAACATATCCATGATTGGAAAAAGAAGAAAGGGAGAGATAAGAGAGTATTTAAGACATTATGAAATGGTTTTTATAGGTTTAATTGGGTACTAAAAATTTATAAAATAACACAAATCATCTCCATTTTTTATATGATACCTTCATTATTGAGAACAACACCTATGGCCAGTCTTGGCAGGTGTGAGTTAGAAGGAAGAAATGAGTAAGTACAATACTTTGAGAATTTACAAATGTGGTGAAGTGACTTGGGAGGATATGAATTATGTTTGGAGGATTAAAAAATCCATATAAAATGTTTATTTTCACTCACATACCCAAACACAAGAGTTAAAAAATAACTTAGTCATGGACCTATTGAAAACTCAAGCTGCCAACTAGCTAGTTTTGGGAAATTTAACTTTTGAGGCCTCTATAGACTTGATCTAGATATGAAATTTGGTAAATTTAGTTTTAATTATTTGATTTAAAGTTAAATGGTATTTTAAATTTCATATTATTATCATAAATATACATTGTTTTATCTTAGACCTGGTCCACTCCATTTGTAAGGTCTATTTAAGAGACCTAGAGATTCACTTGAGCTCAATAACACAAATCAAGCATTCATTATCTCATGAATGGATTTTATGGAATTAAAAAATAATTTTAATTATATCCATACACTTTTATGTGGAAAAAAACTTCATTTCTTAGTCTAAGTTCCCTTGAGGACTTGTAAAGGTAAGGTAGTCTTAAACCCAAAACAACTTGACTAGTGTACCAAATGCATAAAGAGGAATGTTGAACACTTAAAAAACATTTATAAAAATTGGGTATATTTATTTTAAGTTTTATTATCTTATCCCATAATTTGTAATTATTTATGAGACCTAAGACCCATTTTTGACACCTCTCACACTCAAGGAAAGCTAAGATAATCACCTGAGGAGTAACTTCATGTGTTCATGCCATTGCTTACACTTTGCATGGGATTATAAGACTTTTAGTAAAATTTATGGGGTATATCAAGGATTTTTTCCAAGTGGAAGGAGTTAATTTTTACATCTCAATTTTATGAACAATCATTAAGATGCCATATAGATCTTAAACCCTCCTAAAACCCTAGTTGTGACCAATGTATAGAAAAAGGCTTAAAATTAAAATAAAATGCCAGAAATTGGACCTAAAACCTACCATATGTTGTTTTAGAATCTATTATTATCCTTCACATGTAATTTATATGTATATTAACTTGTATGAATTTGTATAAAATTATACTTTTTCAAGGTTTTTGGCCTAAACAAGGGTTTTGGAGAGCATAAGTTGATGTTGATCAATGAGAGAGGTGGTTAAAGAATTATTTTACCTGTCCAAGCTCAAAAATATATAAAAATTTGCTCATAAGTGCCCAAACCATTCCAATATTTTAGGGTAGTCTAAAAATGCTTCAAAAAAACAAGCTTGTCAATGGCCATTTCAACGTTTTCATACTTCCATAGTGTTTCATATCACCAAATTTGACAGGGAGCATGTTCATGTCATAGGTAAAGTGAATCAATTTTTTTTTTTGTAGTTTCACATGTATGTGATCTCACAACAACAATATTTATCTTTTTAGGCATAGGAGGGCTAATTAGGCCTAATTTGGAGAAGAAAATGAATAAATGAGTTGCTTCCACTTGGAATCTAATCATGAAAATTTGTATGGAGATATAAAGTGATACGTGGTACTCAAAAATGTGCCCAAGTTCTCAAAATTGTTTGTAAAATCTTCTAGACAAGGATATTTTCAAGTCTTAGGGCTACAATGAAGGAGTGCCTAAACAAGAAAAATGATAAAAATAATGTCTTTTGGAATACTTTATGAATCCAAATTCCTTGTTTCAAGTTTGAATCATGCTAAGAAGCCATCCATGGTGGAATATTTCTTGGTCCAATGGAAAACTCTTCTTTCTCCCTCCTTTTCTTTTTGCTCATAAGGAAGAATTAAGTGTTCACAAGTACTAAATGATGCATGGAAGTTTTACAAAGGCTTTTCAAGGATATTTCTCACCTTCCATGCCACATTAAAGTTTGGAACAAGTCAAATTAATTTTGGATAAGGTTTCAAAGGTTGGGAAAAATCTCAAAAACTCCAAAAAGATTTTATTTCCTTCCAACACCTAAGGTGTGGAAGAAGTGAAACAAGCATCAAAGACCTTCTAAGAGTCCAATAAATATGTGAAAACCTCATTAATAGTTTAAATAATATTTAAAATAAATAATTTATCAAGTGATGCTGACATAATCTCAAGTATCAAGGCCTATTTTCAAGGAAATGACCTCTTGACCAAGGATATAGGGGTGTACAAATATAGATTTAGGAGGTTGTGTTGTTTAAAGACCAGAAATGAATGATCATGATTCCTTAAACCTTCAATACATGTCTCAAAATAAACCCTTATTCCAATTTTGGATAATATGGATGAGATATTAATAAGGAAATGCTACGTTGGGTTTTCAAGAAGACTAAGTGAAGGTTTTATTTCCTAGTTTTAGGGGCTCTTATCTCCTTCTCTAGCCTCTCTCTCAATTATCTATATGTAGGCCAATGTTTGACATTTTAATGGATCCTTAACATGATTTGTGGTAAGTCCATTCTCATAAAAACACTTGTATTTTCCTATTTTAATGAATAAGACTAAATTAATACCTCCTTAGAGATTGTTTTAGTGTATTTTCATGGTTTGTTGATGAGTGATAATGATAACATAGACTTCCTTTAATTTTGTCCTTTCCTCCTTACCTATTTGTAGGTGTTAGTTCATAATTATAGGTTGCATAGTGTGATTCAATCATATTGTTTGTATAACAAGTGCAACCTTTCTCTAGTGTCTTTGAGAGACCTATTGAACATGTACCTTAGATCATGCATCAAACCTAAGCTTCTATGTGAAACATTATTGTTTGGAAGCTTTCATTTGAGAAGTGTAATCAAGTTTATGTTATTATTCAACCTTCTTAGTGCATAAAACACAAGTGAAGGTCATATTTTGGTGTATCACCCTAATTAGATAGATTGTCCTTTCAGTTTAACTTCTTCCATCTTCCATTACAAGCTAGTGGTGTAGAGTAAGGATATTAACTGATACATCAAGGGGAGATAGCCCCTAGAATATAAAGATGCAATCCAACTATTAGGCTACTCATATCCTAGGATTGTATCCATGTCACTTTAGACTATAAAGGCCTAAAACTACCTTCTCAAGGGTGCAAGTCTAGTAGTCAATATTTAAAAATCCCTTAGGTAACTTATTTGTCATCAATTAGATAATCTTATCTCCATATTGATGTTGTAACATGTCTTAATTCATTGAGTAGAATTTTGCCTCATGTTATAAGAATAAATTAATATGCCTATCACTTCCAAAAAAATTCCAACTTACTTCATTATCAGGGACAGAGGGCCTGCACACCACTTTGATTTTGGACTGCTCTTTGAGGTCCTTGAACCCATAAACTATGTCATAATGTGCTCCAATGATAGCTAACCGATTTGCATGATTATTTTCCTCCCTAGATATGGAGAAAATGTCAAATGTTTGGAAGTCTTCTAATATATCCAAAACCCTATGTTTGTATGCCTTTAAGAGTGCATTCTTGAATGCACTTAGGCCTCTTACCTACTACACCACTAACTCATTATCTCCTTTAGCTTGAAAAAACTTGATACTTCTTTTCCTTAACCATTATAGCCCATGGATGAGGGCCTCATACTATACACTATTATAATTGAAGCTAAACTAAAACCTTAGGGTAGAATAATAACTTTTATTAGAAGGGGAGACAATCATAACACCTACCCCATTCCCATTCTTTGATCTTAACCCATAAAAAATTAAGTTCCATACCCCTTTATACTTTTGACTTGTGCTAGTGAGACTTGGCATAGTAGTTCCTTATTCATGCATATAAAACACACCTAGGCATGCACATTCAATGGTTTTTTAAGGGTAATAACCATGATTATTTACTTCCCACTCATCAAGGAGCAAATCTGGTATGCCCTCTAGTGGTTCCATAGGCTTTTGGTCATTGGGATGTTCATGCTCATCCTCATCCAAGATGGTGAAAATATTAGATAGGTTGGGAATGTAAGGTTCTAAGTGGAACCTAAGAAATTTTGGGACCTTATGGTAACCTTTGTCCCATACCTAGTATTAAAAACCATGTATTACCAATCAGAAGATAGATACCCCCAATTTTAGTAGTGAAATCCCTAGATAATCATAAGGTAAAGTAGGGAGGAAGGTAAACTACCATGACATCTTGAGATATGGTAAAGTTAAGAAAAGTAGCCAATATGATCTTAAGGTCCTTAAGAATACCTATAGTCTTGGTAGGAGACCCATATAATTATAACACTCCCTTTTCATTAGGTTCATATTTAAGCTCTAAATTATTAGTTATAGATTTAGGCTAGACAAAAGTGTTAGCCCCACTATCTATCATGCAATTATAGACAAGGGAATATATTATGATGAATAAAAGGTAGAAGGGAGGTGTTTTTAATACCTTATATTCTTGGGATTCATAAAGTTGACTGGAATTAGTAAGGACTACACTTACCTTTTCTACTTATTTATCTATGACATGAAGTTTGTAGAGTTCTTCTTGAAAGAGGTCCTTTTGCCCTAGAATAAGCAAAGCCTCCCACATAGGGAGAGTGACATGGGCCTTCTTCATGTAGTCCATAATGTTAAAATGAGGGTTATATACCTTGGAATATAACTTAGGGGTAGAAACATTGCTTGGAGCTTATGTAAACTAAGGCATGAAAGAACCCTTATGATTCTACCCTTTCCCATCTTGCATCAACTAAGTTGGTGAGGTATTCGAAGCTACATCTTGAGTGGCAGACCCTTGAAGTGTTTGAGAAGGTAAATAAGTTGTCTTGTACTATCCCAAAATGTCATCAACTACCCTTAAATTATCCCTTATATGGGTTACAAATTAATTATTCACCTTGGCCACATTTTGACCCTAATTTACTGCCACTTGTTCAAATGAATGCTCACCTTATTGAAAGTTGACAAATGTAGTTTCAGAGGGTGCCTTACTTCCACTTACCCCTATTTGACTTGGCATATTAGCTTGGGTCATGAATTAAGTACCCCATGAGGCATAGGAAGACCTTCATTATGTTGTGAAGGAGGTATATTATCATGTGATGGAAGAATATGACCTTATTGAATGAAATATTTTTGACACGTTTGTCCAATTTGAGCCATTGCTATGTCATATGACTACTTCCATTGAGTTGACCATTATCCCTCTTGTTCATAATTGTTCTGAGTTGGAATGAAAGCTTTATAACTACTAGCAACATTAGTATTATATCTACTATAAGGCCTTACTTGTGTAATCTAACCTTGGCCTTATTGATTGGGTAGATAAGGAGGCTTGTTGTATTGATGGGGCTAATAGGGAACTTAGTAGGAGGTTTGGTAAGGCATGTAGGGTAGATTTTTTTACCTTTATAAGATTACTAATTTGTTATTTTGGGCCTTGATCAACCCTTATATCTTAACTAATATATCCACTTGTCTTCCATCTACTTGATCATGATTGGTTGGGGCTCGTAATGGGGTAATGGTAGGCATAGGGGGTTGGATTTCTAAGAAAAAATGTGTGATGGGTCTAGGGGTGAGTTTACCTACTTGAATTAGGCAATTTTATACCCTTATAGCTATTTCATAGGTTTATGTCAAGGTGCTTCCCCCCATTGACTATATCATAACTACCACATCAAAATTTAGATCCCTTAGATAATACAAGAAAGCATAATTAGAGGTGGGATTGATGATTGTGGGGATCCTATCTTAGGTTTTATAAAACCTATAGTTTAAATCTACCATGAATTTATGGGGGCTCTATGAACTATGGTGAGTTATTATACCAAGGATATATGGTCACTCCTATCTTCAAAGTGCTTACACAAGTGTTCTCCAAACTCATCCCAAGTGTTTATTGATGTAGGTGTTAATCCCTTATAACACTAGAGTGCCTTACCCTTTAAGGAGGTTGTCAATAGTCTCATAGCCACATTTTATTAGGTTATCTTATGGATTGAACATAAATTAGCTATGTTTGTAACATGTTCTACATGGGTCATTTAATTCCCTCCTATGAAATAGGGAAGGATTTTGAGGGCAACAATAGGTATATCATTAAACTGATTGAGGTTTAAAGGGTTGCCACCATTTAAAGGCACAAAGGCTTGCATTCTAAGCTTAGCCATTGGGAGTATAGGATTTGAAGAAATGTTTGTTTGGGAAAAATTAAGATATTTGAGGGGTATAGGATTGGGATTAAATATAGGATACCTCTTCCTCCTATCAATGTCTAAAGATAATTTAAAAAACTCAATATCCTTACATTTTGAAGAAGATCTTATGGCCACCTTTGTATGTAACTTGTTTGCAGATCTACCATTGATGTACTTGAAGCTTTTATATGTTCTCCAAGGCTACCAAAGCATGCTCCAAGTCACTTTAAAGCTTGTCCCACTAGGTGTGCTAGAACTGTTAACAACTCAAGTTACACCCTTTGAATAAGTTTGTTCAATTCTGCTTTAAACTTGGAATAACATGGGATTGGCTTAGAGGTTATGGTTTACCTATAATTAGACCAAACTTATAGATTATGGGCTTATATACCATGATATATCAAATTAGAATGTTATTATAAGACCTAAAAATGTTGGGATGAAAAGGGTTAGGATGAAAACTTAAAAGGGAAACCTATACTATGGTTGGTGATGTACCAATATTCACTTATCCTCTCTTAACTAGTCTTTAAGCACACTTGTGAATCTAATTAAAATAAATAACTAACTAGTATTATTAACATAGTCATAAACATGATTATTTAATATGGAGGTTAGGTGGAAGGTATAAAATTTGAAGCTAAAAATTATTAACATCTACATGAGACACTATAAATCAACTCACTCTTCAACACAACTACCTATCAACACTTCATATGACCTACATAGGGTGAAAACATGATACTAGGTGAAAGAGGGGACCTAAAAAATAAGATGAACTTAAGAATTTTGTACAAATAAACAATAATAACACATACACTAATTCTAATGAATAATTCTAAAATAATATTTTCTCTATTGATTCAAGGTATAAGATACAATTTTTGTAGAGTTTTGCTACACCCAATCAAGGGATGATAACAAAGAGCTCAATTTATAAATATATAGAGTTATACATAAGAGAGAGAGAGATGAATATTTTAAAATAAGTGATCATGAAGAGGCCATAGTGATCATGAAGAGGCCATAGTGATCATGCAATAGTCACAACAGTCTCCCTCACTCTCTTATGTATTGTTTGAGTGGATAGGTGCCTTGAATGATCTCTTTGGGGTGTTGAGGTCTAATTTTAGTAAATTTTGACCCATGAAGATTACATGTACACCAAATTTATAAAAATCCATATCAATTCATAAATTACCAAAAATTAAAGAGGTTTAAATGGACCCTTTCCATGAGACATTAAGTGGTTTCCCATACCTGCATATTAGCTATGTTGAACAAACTACCCAAAATCCCTCATAATGCTCATTAATATGAAGTATAATCACTCAAATGGGTATTTAAAAATGTCATAAGATAGATAATTACTATATTATGTCCTTATATACCCATTATCACTTTAATTTTATTAGTTAAGTAGGCCTTATGAGCTAGTCACCTAGTCTTCTATCCATCCATTATTTGGATGACTATGATAGTTCAACCAGACCTTTAAGATATTTTAGTAGGATTTAATCACACATTAAATAACCTTATATATTATTATCTCTACCTTTAAAATACCCTATACCTACAACCTTTCCCTTCTTGCATGATTGGGATATTTTGACTA
Organism: Torreya grandis; assembly: GCA_037957365.1. Classification (NCBI taxonomy): domain Eukaryota; kingdom Viridiplantae; phylum Streptophyta; class Pinopsida; order Cupressales; family Taxaceae; genus Torreya; species Torreya grandis. The sequence continues at coordinate 337,778 of JARHVA010000323.1, forward strand.
GCCTTGTAGACTGGCTAATTGGTGAAGGTTGGTAGAGGAACTTCCAAGAAGTTAGGTGGACATTTATCAATTTAAGGAGGTGAAACAAGTCTTAAAACAAAATATACAATTATTTGGAACCTATATCCCATTTATTCACTTCAATTTTTTCTTAAAACCTTGAAAACTTACATTTTATGGAGATGTCCATACATTATCTATATAACTAAGTACCATGAGCATGGCCTCCTCTAAGTGGAAAACATGACCTAGGTTTTTTTCAAGTGGTTCCCATCTATTTATATGCATTATTTCTTAAATATCTCTAGTTGGGTCCTTATTAGAGTTTTAGGGAGGTTTAAGGGTGTCTAAGACTCTTAACAATGGTTCATAGAGGTTAGGGCCCAAACCTCTAAACTAATTCCACTAAAATCTTGTATAAAAAGCCTCTCACCTCTCCTAAAGTGATCATCCTCCGATGCATAATTTATATATAGTTGTGAGCATGTAAAGTTGCCTCTCGAGTGAGAATCATGCTGTCTAAGTAGTATCTAGGTGTTTTTAGGATAAAATGACCAATTATGGCATCTCCCCTACAACCCAAAGTGACTTGAACCTCCCAAAAAACCTTATGATCTCCCTCATGAAGTTTTGGAGTGCCCTCTAATCTTATTTTTCTCTCTTTTCTACCTCCTAAATAACATTGTCTCAATGGAGGTGTTAAACCAACATGTTTAACTATAGGGTTTCTGAGTTTTGGCCTTAACCTAGAGTTTTGAGGCACCTATCCATTATTCTCATCATGTAAATCATCCCTAATGGTCCTTGGAGTACTTGTGTTGGTGTCATCAAGCCATATTCCTTCTATGGTATGCAATAATGCCTCTCATTTAGACACCTAGGTTTATCTACATGGTTAAACAGTCATGGAGGTTGTTATAGGTGACTAATATAAGGTTATTTTGGGAGTTTGGGACCCATTATCACCTCATAAACTCATGGTTCATGCAAATACTTCTCAATCCCTTTATTTTAATATTAAACTAACTCTCTCAAGTTTAATCCATAATGTATGTGTCCTTCACATGCCAAGCAATAGGTCATTTGAGTGCTCAAAATACTTGAGGAGACCCTTAGGAACATTTCATAGCCAAACTCCTCCATATAAATACATTTTGAGGCATAAATATGTCATTGGGTACCTTCCAAGGTTTATGAAGAGTTTTGGAGGTCTACCATCTTAATGATGATTCATATAGTATGGCCCTCCAAACCAAAAATTATTACCATGAATCTTTATCCCATTGACCCATTCATCTCTCCTAAATAGGTTAGGATCCCATGTAAAAAGTCTATGGATATACGAGTGTTGAAAGGTGTACCTTGAGCTTTATGTTGAGTAATTTGAGTAGGTTAACTTCTTAGTGTTCATTCATAAAATTGAGACCCACAATCCCTCTCATTATTTTATGGATTTTGAGTACACATGGGTACTTAAGTTTCCATAGGATCCTTTATTTTGGGCCCCTCTATGGTGAAGGTTGTGAGTGTTTGAAGGTGCATCTTGATAGGCCTGCTTAGGAAAATGGATCTTAAGGAAGGTCTAAAACCATTATGAGATAAATAATTTCACTCCCCTACCTAAAATGTGTTTTAAAACACCTTAAAAACTCTCCCACACATACTATATTTCATTGAACTTGTTTGGAGGATTAGACTTGTCATGAGGTGGAGGTAGGGTCTTGAGACCTATATAAGAAGGGCTTAGGCCTCCGAGACCCAAACTAGTATTTGGGGTCTTCATTCATCTATAGGTGTATCTGTGTTTCCCATACATACATGACACATTATCCAACCTATTTACACATTCTACATATTTTTTCTATGTGCTCAGACTACTCATCAACCTAGACTCTCTCTTGTGGCCTTTTTGAAGCATCATTAGTCAGTACATAGGCCTCAAATACTTGACATGAAAATATAAGTAGTATAATTTTAGATACTATGTGGTTGTAATTAGATCCCAATATTCATGTTTAAATATTTATCATAGTCATAAGGCTCATTTATTCTAACCCTACCAAAGTATCTGCATATATAGTCACATCACTACTTGGATGATTCTAGGTCTGCAACTTAGACTATATAGCTTCATGCCTTAGGGGTGCACCCAATTGAGAATTAAAGGATTTTGGATGTGTATTTATCTCCTAGATACTCTCCTTTTATCTATTTTGGTCATTATTAATCTCATTAGTTTGGTATTTTCACATTATAAGCAACCATGACTGATTGTTTGAGTTTTACACAGTCTAAATGTACTCTTACAAGTCTCTCATGAATTTGGTAAGATGACCCCATGTTTTAATTTTTTCATTAGTTTTAATTTTTTATATTTATATGCATATTCTATATCATACTCAAGGTAGGATGTAGACCTCAAGACTTGACATTAGTATTGTAAGCATTGGTTCATGTATGTTGATTGACCCAAGGGTCTGTAGGATAAGTTTCTAAGTGAGGAAAGAGCCTTCCTAGTCACTTGATATCTCTGTGACTTTATTATTTTCTCACTCACCTCCTTGAGATATTCATCTATTTTTTCATATTCAATTTTTATGCTTAGATTTAATATGTACATGGTGATCGTGAAAGGCTTTGCCAAGGTGGGTCCATGTGATTTCCTATAGGTGACTATTTGTTATTTCAACAAGGTTTATGTCTATGTGGCTCATTATTCATGACCTAAATGTTATTGAAAAGCCTAAGGAGTGTTTAGGCATTAACCCCATAACTTGTACTTGGATAGGGGGTGTATGGATTGTGGGTGATGATAGTGGGATTAAATGGAATTTTGAAATGGAGTGCAGGGATTATAATAGAGGTGAAATGATAGTGTAATGGTCACCAAATGGCAAAGGTTCTTTTGTGGATTGAAATGAACCATGAGATAAGATCCAAGATAACCTAAAAGAACCTTGGACACCCTTATACATATAATTAATAGGACATAACACTTGGAGGCCACTATTGAGGCACATACAATCATAAGATGAAACTTAAGACTTTCTAAAGAACCTTAACATTTTATAATTAACATTAACTTCTGATAAAAGAGATATGAAGGTTTTTGAAGGCACATTGGTAGTTTATAGGCCTATGGGGGATATAGTGAATTTTGAAAACCATGATATATGTACACCTTGGTATGACCAAAACACTCCATACTATGTTTACACTATGTTTTGAGAACCTTAAACCAGCATCAGATAGTATACTACCTTTTTATGCTAATAAAACCCACATCTATTGGTTACATCACTTAGAAACAACATTTTAGAAGGTTGGAGACCATCTAATCATTTAGGTTAGAGTAAATAGATATGAGTATCATCAATACATCATGATTAGACCTTTAAATACCATTCACCCTTAGATGTACACACTAGATGTTCTTCTTCATCATTGTAACCTACCTTTAGACCATATACACTAGAATTTTGGGAATTTATCACATTCATATGCCCACACATTCAAAATAAATGTTGAGGAATCCATGAAAAGTCTCTACAAGACTTGAAGAACTAGGAATAATAACCATTTTGATCAAATAGACCATAAATTCAATGAAACCATCCTCCTTATTTTTCCCTATGTGAATGAAGATCATGACCAGATCACTTAACTTCTTAGTGAATGTTCATAGAGCTTAGGGGGATAATATTATAATCAATTCCCATGATTATAAGGTAACCAAGTATACTTTCTCTAGCCAGGATTTTTGGACCTCTTTCTCTCCCCTCTATACAAATTGAGCACAAAATTTAAGTTCTCTCCAAGCCTACAAATAAGATTAGTGGGGAAGATGAATAAATTTTGGGATCTTCAATAACAAAAAAATATAATTTATTCCACACATGCCACTAATGAACTCCCCTTGCAGACCCATGAATCCACCTGAGCCAACCTATAATATAGAGATTTGTACCATTTAAAAAACTCGTAAAACCTATAAATTCCCTATATTTTATCATGTTTTAGACCATAATCCATTATTAGTGGTGAGGAGATAAAATAGGGGTCAAGTGATGTATTGAATCTCATGGTATGAATTGGGGAAGTTGAAAAGGCATATTTTGGTGCATGTGGGGCCCATTTAGTGGTAATTAAGTGTTGACTTTTGTGAAAAGGGTCTCAATAGTATATGAAATGCCTTGGGTATGGCCTAATGGAGTTTATCAAGGATATTTAAGGAGTGGATGGTGGTTTAGAGGCCTTTTAAGGTCAAGTGGTTCACATTTAAGGTTAACTATCTCTCTTTTAGACCATATACATGACTTTGAGAGGAGACTCTAAATGTATAACCTTTCAATACATATTAAAAGACCTTATAAATTTTTGAATACATTAATCAAGTTCTCATACTCATAGATAAATTTAAAAATTCTTAATATTATGCCATACCTTGCATAATTTGAATACACCAAAAAGGCTTGAGATGACTCATCAGCTACATTATCAAATCATCTCCACCATGGGATTTTGAATTATTAAGACCACTTTACAAACTTTTGAGTAACTTCATACATGTTCAAACACTATGATGACACATGACACACATTTGAAGCATGAGATATGGGACAATCACCATGTATTCTATGACATGACAAGATAGTGGATCTACTACATGAAATGACAACTAATGACCTTGCTTGTGGACTATACTAATTCACTAAGATATGTGACAACTATGAGGCATTATGGTGACTATGGTCCATAGGGCTTAGGTTGACCCCTTTTTAGGCCTAAGGGTATAAAGTGGTCAATAGTGACCCCTATTAGATTTGAGTGATTTGAGAGTGTGTTATAGGAAGATATCCTTTGACATTATATTTTAAAATCTTACTGTTTCAACTTATTTTTGATATTTTGAAATTTTTTATTTCTATATTTTTTTCATATACTATGTATTTTTTTTAAAGAATCTACTAGAGGTGTCTCACCTCTAATAAAGGTTTCCAACCCTTGTAATATGTGTTTGTGTTCTTGCTAACATTATCTACCATAGGAATCTATTTTGTGTCATAAGTGTTTTTTAAAAATAATAAATTTATTTGTTATATTTTTTACCATTATAATTAAATTTTTAGAGGATTTACCACATAAATGATTTTAAATTTTATGTAATTATAAGGAAACATGCATGTCAGAGAGTTCCAATGTGATCGACATATAGAGAGTGTAATAGGTTTATATTCAAATGATATAAATATGTAGATAATGGAGCATGTAGGGTTATGCCAAGTTGGTTGCTTTGTAACCATGCCATATGATATGCACTTGATGAATATATTCATGGAGAGGTGGGATGTAGATATTTACACTTTCTAGATTCCAATAGGGGATATGAATTGATTTTAGAGGATATGTGGAGGTTTTTATGATTAACAGTGGTAGGGACATATGTTACTATTTAGGGTGTAGATAAATAGAGCCCAAAAGGGTGTGCACAAAAATATATGACTGGATAGGGCCAAGGGGATCGATATAAGGTATATAATTCTCCCATTTTATTTTTAAATATTATATTAGCAAATATTCCACACATGTATAAATATTTATGTATTAATTGCTTCTTTCATATTATTATATGAAGTGGGGGTTGTCACTTCATAGTGGATGCATTATATTATTTAGGATATTGAGGAGCATGAGACTATTTATTCTTGGGGCTGCACTATGATAGCCCATTTGTATAGAGTTTTGTACCATTTTACTTGTGAGGATTAAAATAGAGGCCTAAGATTGATGAATTTATTGCATGTAAGGGAATATGATCATATCTCAATGGTTTACCCATTAGTTATGTCAAATGTGGAGTGGGTTCACCCATAAATGTTTGCACAAAGATGGGTCGGTAGTTCACTTATCACTGGCCAGAGTACTATGGACTATCATGTATTATTAGATCAATTAATGTTGAATATGCTTATTTTGAGATTGTACAAAGGTTTTTTAGGGAATTCAAAGGATGTAATCTAATTAAAATAGATACGAGTAAGATATTAGTTCCATGATAGGTGTCTTGGAGTATATGAACTCTTACATAATAAACACATCAATATAAAATCTAGTGTGACTCAGAATGTCCCCCCAATACCATGGGCTTGGATGTGGACTCATAGAGTTGGAAAACATCTTAGTGAGATAAAATGACCAACTACATATATTTAACACTAATTATAGCCATAGAAGAGGATCCATCTATTTTTATTACTAATACAGATGATGCAGATGTACTACAAAGTGCACATAGTGGTGGGGACATTATTTATGGGCTTTAATTTTTCCCATTGTTGAAGAGGAAACTAAAAATGGTTTAAAGGCATAGGTTGATGTGGATATGGGTGGATATGGAAAAGAGGGATAGACAACCACACAAGCAAATTCCCCTCATAGAGAAAGGTAAAAAATGTAGATGAATTTTAAATGTTTTTAGTAACTTATCATGTTTTTTTATTTGTTTTTAATGCTTTTTAATTGACATATTTTGGTATAAAATGATAACAAAACTACCATTATTGAGTCTTCACTTCAATTTGTTATAAAACATATTATTAATGATGTAGTGTGGGCTCATATCTTGGATCAAGATGATGACATAGCGTGTGTTCATGCCCTAATTTTTTATCATGCTATGATGGCCACTACTATGTATGTGATTACTATGAGTGAGTATGATGAGCTAAGGGTCCATTTGGTGAGATAATATATGGATCCACTAGTTAGTTATCCAAATATGAGTCATAATGTTTTCATAAAGTAAACATGGTTAGAAAAAGAGCATGCAATCCTTTAGGATAGATTGGCGATGTATGAGGAATGTGATATATGTAGTCAGTCAAAATTAGAATCAAGACATGATGATATAGGGGCATCCTTATCAAGTCTCCTTATACTTAGATATGTATATGAGGGTAATGATATAGAGGGTCAAGAGGATCATGGCTAACTTATTTAGTGAATCATTGGATAGGTATTTGATAAATTTTATTTTCATGCTTAAAAACTTTTGTTTATATATATGATCTTTTATTATATTTTAGATGTTCCTATATTATTTATTTTGAATGTGTAATTATGTCTCATGGATGCTTATGTTATGAACTTACAATGTTTTAATTTTAATTCATGTTGTTGCATTGTTTATGTGTTGATTAGTACTTAAAATTTTAATATTTTAAATAATAATATATGTTGATGCAACATGTTGATGATATAATATATAATAATAATGCATGTGTGTGAGTAATTTAACCAAATATTCCCTTTCAATCAGACACACCAATTAGGATGAAATCATATAACCAACCAAATGGATACAACAACTATGAACTATATTAATCCTCATATGTAAATGAATATTTATGATGTATTTTTGGAATTAAAATCTTAGGAATTCTCACACTTTCATTTAAATTCTTCAATTTATCAATGATGGTATCTTTGGATTGATTGATTTCTTATTTCTCTAGTGGATTATTCTTGAAATGTTTAATTCTTTACATTGTAATTTTTCAATTTTTATTTGGTATCAATGTTTATGTACTATGAAATGTAACTTTAATATTAATATGAGTCTTATTTATATTGTTTTATCTATTTTATATGTGATTAAACCACCTTGGAGATTGAATGACATAGTCATATTATCCTTATCCAATTTTGATTTAATTTGTTACAAGCATGGTTTTCTAAAAAATGCATTACCTTATGTAATTATATGTTTGACATATAATAATGTATCCATTATCTTAGGCCCAAGATTAATTGATAAAGTAACATTCCATATATCATCCTCATAGTAGCCAGATTTTATAATTCTCACTCATCATATCCTAATTATTTAATAAATTTGATTGTGTATGCATTGTATTGTGCCTTATCATCCATAACTATGTTCATTCCATGTTCAGCCTCTATGAGAGCATGAATGACCATTGGAAATTTTATAGGAATGTCTTTGGAAATACCATTATTTTTTTATTATTAATTAGAAGAGGATCTTATTCTAGTCATACCTTCTATATAGGTTTGATTGATCATTTATTCCTGTGTAGGAATGTCTTGGGATACATCAAAATTCATAGAATGTGTAGTACAAGATGACAAAAAGGGTGACATTTTTGGAGTATTTTTTTATTTTATAAATATAATAATACCTTTATCCATAAATTTTTCAATTTTATTTTGTAATTTATAATAATTTTTACCTCTATGCCCATTGATATGATGATAGTTCTTTCCCTCACTCATTGAAGGTGACATATAGGGTGATGTTGATTAGGAGGTAACCTGATTAACTTATTATCAATAAATTTTGATAAAATGACATTTATTATACTTAAAACTATAAAATTGGATTGGTTGATTCACTCTTTAACTAGGTGGACTCAATGAAGTGGATTTCTCATGAACCATTTTATTTATATCTTCCATCTTATTAATGACCTTAGTTTGGACTTCCCCTTTAGAAGGTTCAATATTTTTAACCATTTTCTTGTGTGGGAATTTATTGTGAAGAGTTATTTTATTTTTATTAGCATGATCTTAATTTTTAACATGTGAAAGTTCTTTCTCTATTAAGATGTTCTCAAATCAAATAGATTGGAAATATTCACAAGAATGTTAAATAAATCTCTTTTTGAGAGGAAATATGAGGCCTCTATTAAAAAAATAATTTTCCAAGTTTGTAAGTTAATATATCAATTTATGCGAATAAGATTTGAATCATAAAATGTAATCATTAACTGGTTCAAACTTCCCTTGGTAAAGAGAGAAAAGGAACTCATATGTGACTCAAGGTCCCTTATTTTGAATATGTTAAATTTAAAAAGTATCTTCTAACTATATATGTGAGTGTAAATAGGCATTAGGGAGACGGTTAAATTAATATAGTGATTTATTAATTAATCTCTTAATAAGTATTTACCAATTAAGCTCTTGGGGAATGTCTTAATTCAAATTCTACCATTTGTATTGTATTTTCCTAAAGAGGCCATAAAACTCTTAAAGTGTAAGAATGGATCACTACTTACATAAAATAATGAAAGTGTAGACATGATGAAGTCACAAAATTAGCATGAATTCATAATATTATGCACTATGGCAATTCCATATATAGCATTAGAATCAATCGAAGTGTAATATGCTTTAATTTTAATATAAAGATGATACACTCTTTGTTTAATGCACATATAACATTCATTAAGTTTATGACTTATTATAAAGGTATTTTATGATATTTAAGGGCATCACTCAATGGTTTAATTGTATTATTTATAGTTTCCATATGGATACTATTTGGAATAGGTTTGGAAGAATCACATAAAGGTTTAATATTACCCTATATTTGAGACATAGGTGTAAAATATTCATTACAAACATTTATATCATTTTATTACTTAAAATTATTATCACATTCCATAGAGACACCAATTCATAGTTTATAATTATCATCACATTTATTTTCTAAATAAGAATAAATTACATCACATTTCATTACTAAATAAGAAGGAACACCATCACATTGCATTTTTTTATATGACTTTATTTTTCAATAGAACTAGTAACATCACATTAAATGGCACTAGAAATAATGTTAGTTTTATAAATATCATTGTAAGGCATAAAATCATGAGACTTTTCATGAAAATCCACTACCATTAACTCTATGTATCTTCATCCTTAACTTGAATCGTAATAGGATCAATAAGTTCATTAGTTAATTTAGTGTTAATTTATTCTTGTTATAGTGTATGACTAATGGAAGTGTAAATAAATATAAAAATAATTTTTTTTGTGCATTTTTTTATCATATTGTAATTTTCTTCTTATTCACTAAAATTATAAAAATATATATTACCAACACACCAATCTACCATGTCATCAAGATAATAACTATTATAGTCATTTCCTTCACTCACATAAGCATATTCTTCATTTACATAAGCATTATCATTAGTAATATAAGCATTATCATGTATAATCTTATTTTTTCACTCATTGACATAGATATAAGGCATGGCATTGGTCGATGATAATGGACCCACAAGAGTAGACATATTAGGGTTTTTAGGATGCAAAATAATATATAAGTTACAAAACCTTAAGATGAAAAAGAATACAAGTGTAAATCCTAGTCCTAGTATGAGAGAAAACATAATAATATAGGGTTTTAAGCATTAGAACCCTAGGAAAAAACCCACTTATGAAGGGAAATAAGAAATTATATCTAAAAAACAAAGATCAATACAAAAAATTGAAACCCTAAGATATAAAGGTTAAACCCTAAATCAACCTAAGGTTTATTATGTTCATAACAAGGAACATGTTCACCAAAATATTCTATATTATTTTGGGTTTTGTTATCTAAAGAAGATTAAAAAAATGATACTATTTCTATTGTATAATATATTTATAAACTAAAAAAATTTGAGCGTAATAATGATTTTTTAGTTGATATTTTATGATTAATAGCACCTGAGTATTGTACACTTGGAAAACTTAGACCTTGTCTATTCATCTTAGTTGTTTACCTCTCTTGCTTTCACAAGTCTTGCATCTACTCTAAATTTATGCCCCTTTGCCTATATCTCTTATTTTGAATAGTATTATGTTGATGACCTAGGTCTTATATCTTTCCAATAATGCTTAAAATGTACTTTATTCAATATTTTCAAGTTCAAAATCTATAACTACTTTCTTATTTCTTGGACACTAACTTTTGGGATAGACATTAGTGTCGACATTATTGTCCTATCTTGATGCAAGTATCTAGTACCCTAAATTCATATAATTTTAAAATTAAATGTATCCTAATGGTCAACCTAAGTGATTTAATGTGAGTTATTAATCCAAAAGGACTGATATAAATAAAGGATCAACCTTCATTCATTCTTCACCTAGGAAAACATAAAAAATACCAAAGAGACCAAAGAAACTTATCAAAATCACTCTATCAAGCATTTAATTGATTAAATATTCCCTATTTATACACCAACCATAGTTAAAACACTTTTATAGGTCTAAACTATTGAAGGATTATCCCAAGATCCTAGTTTTACAAGTTAAAAGCTAGGTCATTGTTGTACTTATTTTACACATATTGTATGACTCACACACAAGCCAATATGTAGGGAAGAAATACATGAGTTTGAGGTCCTCTTTAGAGTATTGGATATGTAGGCAGCACCCTCTGATAGTGGGGTCTTTGGGGTAAGATCAAAATTGTGTTCCCACTAACCTATTTTTCCCTAAGGTCACTATGAAGATGGAAAACTAGACTTTTCCATTTCACAAGGAGCGACAGTCCATGACCTACTTCTAAATACACTAGAGCAAACATGAAGCAAAAAATAAAAGAATCTAGGTGGTTACATGTTTTTCTAGTAGATATTTCATATAGGAAACTATCTTTGACTCCACATAATAGTATTTCCACAACCATCCTAAGCTGAGGTTACTGTCTAGAGAGCCAAAAATACCATAACTAGATTTTGATGAATGTTCAAGAATATCCTTCCCACCTGATTTTTGTCTATTCTAAATATATAACTAAATTAGCATTAGAAGAAGCTAAGTAAATCAATTCTTTGTTATTTATATATCTATCATAGTTTTACTTTCCATAGTTAGGCTATCTCATAATAATAAATTTAGTGTATGTTTATATTTAAGTTTAACATCTAACTGGCCTACTATAGGTCTCATTATCACCCTTGTGCCATTTCATTAAAATATACACATTTAATAGTAATCTAAGGTTAACTACCAATAACTTATATATCCATTTTAAGGTTAAACATTTGGTGAACTTGATCTTTAAACATCAAACACTAGGTCACTTAGGGTTTTCTAGTTTATTTCTATTATTGATCCCTAAATTGCTATAAATTTTACAATCATTTTTACCATGGATAATTTTTTTAATTATTTCATGATCCAATACCTTATCATGTTTATTAATTTGTATATCTCATTCTAAATTAACTCATTATGATCTATAAGGGATTCAAAACCTATGTTCCTATTGACCAAATTTGACTTTTAGGTCAAATTGGGGCACCCCTACGTAAAAACTTGATTTTTAGGTGTTTTATGGGTATAAAATTTGTTCATAAGGTGTATTATATGTAATTTTATGTCATTAAATGATATATTATCATTGGTCATCAATTTTATTAGCTAACATGTCCTTTTGAGTCATTTTAGAGGTCAAAATTAAGCATTTAATGACTTATATGGGATTTTTGGAAAGTGTGAAGGTAAAAATGGGTTATTTCATTTGACATGTGTCCTAATAAGTCTTAATCCACAATTAGTAACTAAAAGTGGTAGGTTCATCAGAGGAAAGCTAGTCTTCTTGAAGAAAAGAAGATTTTGGCACTTATATGGCCTCCTTGGGAAGTGTGCCATGTATAAAATGGTCAAGAAGTGTCTATTAAACTTCCCCATGATCAATTACATGATTTTTTTCTTTTTAAGCATCATTTCTAAGCCAAAACTATTTTTGTCCTTTTTCACCTTTCTTGGAAAATAGAAGTGACTTGTAGATTTGTACTTTGTATAGTCAACATAAGGGGTTTCAATAAAAATGATATTATGGGTATATTATACACTTAGATTAAATTTTATGTTTTTTTGTAGAGGAATGGTGACTTGAGCTTTATAAACCTTTCCTAAAAAGTTGACCTTTCAAATCTACCTGCTAATCTATGTACCCTATAGGTTTTGCATTGGTTTGAGCATTTTCATACAAGTCAGCTATTGATATTGATTTTAAAGTATTTTTAATTCCCCATATATTGTTTTCCATGCTTAGTTTCAAGTTTTAGGTTGATTTTATGTGAAAATCATGTCAAATTTATAGACTGGTCTTATGTGGGATGATAGGCCTATTTTCACCATTTCTAGGTCTTCATGCATTGAAAATGGTTTCAAAGGGTTATGATAGTTTAATTATCATGTTTCCAATGTTTTTCATCTCCTCCCACTCTAATATAATCTTCCAAATCATAATCCATAAGGGTGTAGCTATAAAACATCATGCAATTAGATTACTTTATGACTATTATACATAATCAACCATGGTGATTTATCTATATTGAAGGTTTGTATATCATTAAATGAGAAATAATTATGGTTTAAACATGTTAATAATGATCTAAATATATGAAAAAACATAAAAATAGTGAGAAAGAGACTATGATAGTCAGCCAACATAGTCATTCACAATCTTCTATTATTTTGCTCACCTCTAGGTAACCTCATAGAAATTAGTCATGTTAAAAGGAATTAATTGAGTTGAGAAAGGTTTTTGAAAATGGAGAGAGTATATTTTCATCATTTAAGATAGGTAAAAATCCATTTTAAATTCAAATGTAACACACATTGTCCATTCTTGTACTCACTACCTATGTATGAAATGACCACCCACAAGTGGTGTCAACAACAAGTTAAGTGTCCTATGGAAAAAAATAACTAATGGTGAAACCTTATTAGAGGATATAACATGTTATGTGGATAATGACATAAAATTTAAATAGTTGGAGTGGTAAATTTAAGGATATATTTATCTCAAACAAAAAAAGACTGATACAAGGACTCTTTTCCCTAAAGATATAAAACAAAGGTTTGGAAGTTTTTATGAATAACATGTACCATGGTTACCAAATATATTGATAAATCCTAATATGCCTATCTTGTAGACTCTAAATTAGATAATTACCTTGAAAATTTTCAATGGAAAAAGACTAATGGAAGGTGGTTTTTGAGAAGCCTAAAAGTGCACTCTCATGCACTGACGAATGATAGTGAACCTGCAGGAAGTTTGAGTTTGAGCAACCTTTATTTAAAATTTGAAAAATTAGACCACATATTCACACTTGAATGATTAAAAATAGTTTTAATGTATCCTCTATGACCTAATAATCACTAATATAGGATCATCCACTATGTTTAACCCCTATACACACCTACAACCTATATAATGGACTAAGAAGATGCACCTACAACCAGCCAAAGGTAAGGTTATGGAGATGTGTTATGATTGTAAACCTAAGAATAATTTGAAATTGGTGGAAAATGAAGATAAAAATAAGAATTTTTTATATGGATACTTTACCCTATAGACACTTTTATATGCCCTCCCATTTGACAATGAAAAGCTACAGCCAATTGTGTATGATTGTGTTGGCAGTGAGCAATGAGGTGAGGTTTCTAAGTGTGGGTATGGTATAAAAATAAATTAATGAGTCTCATCATTGTTAAATAACTATTTATTCTTGAATTAAGTTTAAAAACGTTTTATTAATTGCCTAGTTCCTACAAATTACACCTACAGATAGGGTTTAGAGGTAGAGCATCTCTATCAAACTAGTGACCTAAGCTTGATGCTTATAAGAAGAGAAATAATCCAAAAAAAAACCAATTCAATATAATAGTTTTATAAATTTAAGTTTATCACAATTTTTATATAATATGTGTACTGGTAAACCCATTTTTTCTCCAAACATAGTTGATTGTGTTGTCTCAATCAACATGCAATAAGCAAAGAAGAGATGTTTTAAATATGAATAAGGCATGAACATGAAATAAATGAATATGGATAATTTTAAAAAGGTAAATATAATTTAAATGTATTTATAATCATATTTTCAAGGTCCAAATACTACAATGTAAACTATAGGTAGGGGCAAACAAAGTGTCTTGGTCACAGTCAAACTAGAAATTCAGTCCTGACTAGACAAAATGAATGGAGGGGAGCATGGAGTTTTGTAATGGTGATAAATATAAATGAACATTTCAATTACTATAATTTTCTCATGTCACCATCATAAAATTGGAAACATGCATGAAGAAGGGTCTAAACAAGCTACATACAGTCCATAGAGAGCAAACCCTGCACACAGTCTCCTTAACCAGCCTGTTTTGGCTTTATCATGTTTTGAAGGATCTATCCTTGGAAAAAAGAAATAATTTTTTTTAAATGGAACCCTTAGGAATTGGATAAAATTTTAAACATTTAATTTTTTTTTAATAGGTAGGGGAGTACCCTCTATTTTTTCTCAGATAGAGGGCACTCCCCTCATACATAAACCTTGCAGTTTTAGAAAGTTAGAACCAAAATATGGACCATAATGTAAAGATAATATTCAAGGAGGTTTTTAAAGTTTTAATGTATCTAAATAAATATTTTATAATAACTCAAAAAATTATGGATGTTAACATGTTAGTCTAAGCCCTTGAACTTGCAGGTAGACATGTTAGACCCTAAAGAGGCCTAGTGCCAAATGGTAAGACACTTTTGTTTCTAGACATTGATGTCCCTTATAAATAATTTTATAATGATTTTTTGATGAATAAAATCATGTTAAAGCTTTTGGATTTCAAATAAATCATTAAGAATCCATTTTTAATCCTAAAACTCTCTTAAACATGCAGAAATTGTAAAAAACAAGCTCGAATAGGTAACTTCAAATGCTCATACCTCCCTTGGTGATTTACATGGGAAATAAAGGAATTTGTATATGTTAATAGGTTCCCTTAACATTAGGTTTGTATCAATTTTTGTCAAGTTCAATGTCTAAATTTTATGAACAATGCTTAAGACTAGAAACAGGTCTAAAACACTTGAAAACCCTTGCTAGTGACCCAATGATGGAAATGGAGATAAAAAGCTGATCTAATGGAATATTTTTCTCATGAAACATATTATAAATTATATAGGACTCACTCAGTCTCCCTCCAATGTAAATTATATGTACGGACTTGTATGGATGGTGTGAAAAATAGGGTATTTTTGACCATTTTTTGTGTTTTTCATGTTATAATAAGTTTCAATAGATTTAAATCACATGGAATTAAATATTTATAATTAATATAAATAATTGTATCAATTTAATTCCTTGAAACAAATTTTAAGTGCCCTAACTAGCTAATTCATCTTAGCTAGTCAAAACTGGCATATTGGACAAACTAGTGAGAAGGGTGGAAAACTTTAAGTTGGATGAATTTAAGGTATCCCTAATGATTTTAAGGCCATTTATTATCTTTAAAATTTACATACACTTCATCCCATGGATTTTCATGATCAAATGATGCCTTTTTGGAAGCCAAGTGTGCAGGGTGCATGAAAAGAGAGTTTTCTTGATAGTAAATGAAGATTGCTCACTTGCAAATGTTTCTAGAGGACCATGCCTAAAATAAATACATGGAGAGGAATTTATTATGTCCTTAAACTTCATCCCAATCATAATACCTGGTATCAGTTAGTTATAAGGTGTTTAAAGAGGGCTAATCATACAGGCAATTTTTTTGAGCTAGAATGAGGAGTTTTATGCCAATTTTCACAAAGTTTATGATTTGAATTGACATTTGTACTTATTATCCTTGAATGTTTCATCTAATAACCTCTTCACATGAAAAATTAATTTATTTTATCATCTCAACAAGTGTCCTTATTACCCTTGGACTTCTCTCTTCTCCTCTCTCTCTCTCTCAAGTTCTATAAGAACTAGCCTTTTTGGCATTATAATCTATGCTCCTCCTAATTATTGTGAAGACATGATAATTTCATACCTTTTCATCAATAATACTATTTATTTTTACCTCCTCCATGAATTTTATTAGTTTTTTCACTTGGAATTTTTTATTTTGCATAAGTGAAGACTATGGATTCCTTAGCATGTTATTTCATTCTACCATCTATTTACTATTAGAAAGCTTCTGCTGGTAGGGCTTGTGAAGTGTTTTAATAAATGTCAAGGATTGAGTGATTTATTATTTTTATTATTGAATTTAAAGTAATCTTTTTTATTCCTTCTATCTTTTCACATTCATCCATAACCTCATAATGTAACATTGATGTGAGAAGATGAAGACTGGAGAAGTGTATGTTCAATTTGTCCCTTAATTTCAAGTGTAACATGCATATGGTTGGAAGTAATAAATTTATTTGGTGTATCACCTAACTTAGGATATTTTTATTTATTTATCTCTATCCCTTTTCATCCCCTCTAGTTTTAGTTATAGTTTCAATCTAAAGTGGTACATCAAGGGAGCTAGCCCTATTTAGAGATTCACCTCATTCCTTAGGATACCCACAAGCCTAGAGGTGTTTTCATTGTGCCACTTGGATGAGGAGATATTTTTCATCTCTTCAAAAGGTGAAAATCCATGTGAAAATAGTTTTTAGCATGCCCAGTGGGACTCTTGGTCTAAGAGGTTTAGATATTTTTGGTGTTGTCTCTCAACAATCAGCCTTCAGAGGCATCTATCAAAGCATCAATGGTGACTCTAAAGATATATCAGCTAGTCAATCAGCCCAAGTTATCTTTTAAAGATTTTTGGTAATTTTTTAATTTGTGTTATTTCTCTCAATGAGGTTTCATATCTGACTTTGGTATTGAGTTTTGTTATTTACAATTTGGTGAGACATTCTAAGCTTGTGCCATTCCCTATTAATAAGAACAAGTTCTTAATCAACTTTGGTGTGATCCTTACCAGTATTCTTATGATCCATATCAAATCCCACATGGATATTATCATCCTTCTCATGATTATTACCAATCCTATAGTCATCCTCCTTAATGTCTTTATTCCCCTAATCATCTTAAACACTTCTCAAATCAATCCATTTCCACCTTCAAGAAGACACACTTGGGATATGAAAAGTACATGTTGGAGATTGATACTCTAAGAGGATGTGTTCAAGAGGGTTATAGACATATTATTAATATGGTGAGAGATGAATTAGATTTTTTCAAAAGAGAGTGGTTACCTATTGAGAGAGCCAATTGGCAAAGGCTCATAAATGAGATGCTTGATGTGAGTGGCCTAGTTTCTTCCTTAGAGGATAAGATAGGAGTCCATGAAAGGAAACCTCACCAAAGCTATCAAACTTCATATTCACTTCTAAAATTTTATTATCAATGATATTTGATCCCTACTCTTCAACCCAATCAAGGATATCAAAGTCATCCTTTTTTCCATCAGTTGGAAGAGAAAGTTGAGAAGAGAAACCTTATGTCTGATGCTAATCTTGATAGGCAGACTGAGTTGGAAAATATACATATAAATCAATCCATATTAATAGAAAAGGAAGTGGATTTAAATCATTCATTTCAATCTCACATTGTATCCACATAACCTTAAAAAGAGACTCATAATCCCAATACCCTAAGCTGGAACAAGATAGTGGAATCATGGGGAAAGAAAGAGGAGAAAAGTATTGAAAAAGAGTGTGAAGTTGAGAAGACTCTTGATCCTATACAAACTCCTCCTACCCTTCCTCAATAAAAGACTTATAATCTTAACATCCTAATATGGAGTAAGATATTGGAATCATGGGGGAATAAAGAGGATAAAATTTTGATTGATAAGGAGTGTGAAGTTATGAATGAAGTTGATCTTTTGCAATTTCCTCTCACCCTTCCTCAAGAAGATTCTTGTATTCCATGTCAACCCTCATGCATTGATTTTAATTATGATGATTCCTATGAGATTCAAGAAATAATTTTCCAAGAGAACCTATCCAATCAAATTGAAGAGTTAGAGGCAAAGATGAGATTGTTGAGTCAAGGTGTGATGGAAGGTTTAGACCCAAAAGAAGATCTTATACCTAAACACACCCCAACCATCCTTCATCAAGATAGTCCTTAGGTTAAATCAGATGTTAATGAAGTGTTTACCAATTGGAAGGAAGAAAAGCAAGTGGTTTTATCCTAAGGTTTGCCTCCCCTTCCTTAAGATCTTTAAAAAGAGCCTCCTACATTTCACTCTCAATTTTATTTTGAGTTTTATGTGCCACCTCCACCAACTAGATCATCTTATCCTCACCCCATCGTCCTTTGCCTTGATAGACCTATGGTATGGGAACATAAGGAAGAGTATTTGGTTGAAAAAAAATCATAACTTTTTCTTGAAGAGATCCTAACTCCTTGGAAGCCTCATTGGGCTAGGTCACATGATTTCAAGATGCCTAGTCTTGGCATCACCATGAAAGATGAAGAAATGAAAGTTATTGCTCTTGAAGATGATCCAATACATTAGCCTAATCTTGAAACACTATAAAATGCATTAGAGTTTGAATAACACTATATTGATGTCATCATACATCAATAAGATAAGATTGAAGAGGTAGTGGTTCAATATGACAAAGAGGAAAATAATGATTAACATCTAGAAATGGAGTTCTTTCAAGGGTTTGAAGAGTTTTTCCAAGTTGAAAATCTAGTACATGGAAAGATGAAGAAGTAGGATTTCATGGAGGATAATGAATAATATTGGGAAGAATATGAAAATCTCCTTGATGAGCTAGAAGAAGTTGTATCTAAGAGGAAACCCAATCTTATTGGGAACACTATGGAAGTCAAGAAGGAAGAAGCCTTCATTAGTTCTTCCATCACTTTGCAAGATGTCATGGATGGTTAAGGATAGGTTATTAATAAGCCAATGAATGAATTGTTTGAAATCATTAGAGTGGGATATACTCCTCTTCAAGGAGGCTATGGTTTATTCAAAGATGGAGAAGGAAGTTATGGCACTCAAGTAAGTATGCAAAGGAAAAGTAATCCTTCAAATCTATCCTTTCAATAAGCATATACATTTCATGATGTCATGTTTAAATTCATAAAGATAGGATATCATCATCTCAATAATTTTTTAGAAACACATCATATTTTTAAGGATGGAACAAGATCCTATTGGCCTCAATCTTCTAAGGAACAAGAAGTCAATCCTCTTGAAGCCATGCCTACTACGGAGATATAAATTGACCTTAAAATGAAGAGTGGGCAATAGTATGAAGTATGTGAATAGTTTCAAGAGGATTATATCTACATTGGAGACCTATTTATAGATGATCCACTTGAGTTTAGATCAATTTAAGTGCTAAGGAATAGGTCTAATCTATAAAGCATCTATTTCAAGAAGAAGCATGTTTGGCACTATGTTTCATCTCACCATGAAGATGATTCAAGAAGTTTTCCTTTTGATCCTAGAAAGGAGGTATAATTAGTCTCTAGTTATACATAATAGTTTTTTTTTAGTTTCCTCTAAGTTCCTTGAGTGCATGTGTGTGTGTGTCTCATTAGTTTTGTTGCCTTATTTTGTGTGTGTCCTTTACTTTATGTGGTTGAGGGAAATTAGTGGTTTTGTCTTGATCAAAGTCTATGGTCAAAGTTTTCTTTATTTGTCTCAGACTTTAGTGACCCCTTAATCCAAATGTACTGATAAGACTATTGGTCTAGTTAGTATAGCAGGCATACTACCCTTATGAATCACTAATTTGTTGATGAAATTTGACTTTAAGGTCAAATTAGGGTACCCCTAAGTAAAAACTTGACTTTTAGGTGTTTTAGGGGGTATAAAATTTGGTAATAATGTGTATAATATGTAATTTTATGTCATTCAATGTTATATTAGCCTTGGTCATCAATTTTATTGGCTAACATGTCCTTTTGAGTCAATTTAGGGGTCAAAATTAAGCATTTAATGACTTATACGGGTTTTTTGGAAAGTGTGAAGGTCTAAATGGGAAATTTCATGTGACATGTGTCCTAATAATTCTTAATACACTATTGGAAACTAAAAGTGGTAGGTTCATCAGAGGAAAGGGTAGTTTTCTTGAGGAAAAGAATATTTTGGCACTTATATGACCTCCTTGGGAAGTGTGCCATAGGGGAAATGGTCAGGCAATGTCTCTTTACCTTCCCCATGCTTAATTACATACTTTTTTACTTTTAAAGTGTCATTTATAAGCTAAAACCATTTTACTCCTTTTTCACCTTTCTTAGCAAATAGAAGTGACTTACAAGTTTATAACTAGTATGATCAATATAAGGGGTTTCAATAAAAATGCTCTTAGGGGTATATTCTACACTCAGTCATATTCCATTTTATGTTTGGTTGTATAGGAATGGTGAGTTGAGCTTTATGAGCCATTCCTAAGAAGTTGACCTTTCAAATATGCCTATTAATCTATGTACCCTATAGGTTTTGCATTGGTTTGATAATTTTCATATAACTCAGCTACTAATATTGGTTCCAAAGGATTTTTATTTTCCCTTATAACTTTTTCCATTATTAGTTTCAAATTATATGTTCATTTTATGTGCAAATCATCTCAAATTTATAGACTAGTCTTATGTGGGTTGATAGGCATGGTTTCACCATTTCAAGATCTTCATGCATTGAAAATGGTTATATAATGTTATGATAATTTAATTATAATATTTATAATGTTGTTTTATCTATTCCCATTAAAATATCATATTCCAAAGCATAATCCATAAGGGTGCAGTTATAAAACATCATGCAATCAAATTACTCTAACTATTATACATAATCATCCATGGTGATTTATCTATATTAAAGGTATTTATAGAATTCATGGAGAGATAATTATGGTTTAAAAGTGTTAATAATTCACTAAAGATATGAAAAAACAATAAAATATTTCAGAGAGTGAGAAAGAGACTGTGACAGTTAGCCAACATAGTCATTCATAATCTCCTGCTATTTTACTCACCTCCATGTACCCTCATGGAAATGAGTTATGTTGAAAGGAATTAATTGAGATGATAAAGGTTTTTGACAATGGATAGAGTCTATTTTCAGCCTTTAATATAGGTCAAAATCCATTTTAAAGGTAAATGCAACACACACTACCCATTCTTATACTCACTACCTATGTATGAAATGACCAACTACAAGTGGAGTCAACAGTAAGTTGAAGTGTCATATGGGAAAGATGAACTAATGGTGAAACATTATTTGGGGTTATAACATGTTATTTGGAGCATGAAATACTATTTTAATATGTGGAGTGGAAAATGGAAGGATAGATTGCTCTCAAACATACAAAATATTGATATACAGACTCTTTTCCCTAAAGATATGAAACAAAGGTCTGGAAGTTTTTATGAATATCATGTACCCTAGTTACCAAAGATCTTTATTCATCCTAATGTGGCTAAATTTTATCATCTAAATTGGATAATATCCTTTAAAAGTTTCAATGGTAAAGTTCTAATGGAAGGTAGTTTTCGAGAAGCCTAAAAGTGCACTCTCATGCACTGATGAAAGATAGTGAACCTACATGAAGTTTGAGTTTGATCAACCTTTGTTTCAAAGTTGAAAAACTAGACCAAATATTCACACTTTAATTATTATAAATAGTTTTCATGAAGCCTCTATGACCTAATAATCACTAATAGAGGCCCATCCACTGTGTTTAGCCCCTATATACACCTACAGTCCATATAATGGATTAAGAAGATGCACCTACAACTAGCCAAGGGTAAGGTTGTGGATATATGTCATGATTGTAAACTTGAGAATAATTTTGACTTGGTGTAAAATTAAGATAAAAATAAGAATTTTTTATATGTATATTTGATCATATAGACGCTTTTATATGCCCTCCCATTTGATAATGAAAACTTATAGCCAACTGTGTATGATTGTGTTGGTAGTGAGCAATGAGGTGAGGTTTCTAAGTGCGAGTGTGGCATAAACATCAAGTAATGAGTCTCATATAATTCAAAATAGTGACATATATATGATTAAATTAATTTTAAAAATATTTCATTAAAGGCTTAGTTCCTAAAAAAGTGCACCTACAAGCAACGTTTAGAGGTAAAACATCTCAGTCAAACTAGTGACCTAAGCTTGATGCTCAAAGTGGTGTCTTAAGACCTTAAAAGAAGAGGAATAATATAAAAAACACCAAGTGACTCTCATATGTTTATAAATTAAGTTTATCACAATTTTTAGAGAAGATGTGAACTGGTAAACTCCCTTTTCTCTAAAACATAGTTGATTGTGTTGTCTCAGTCAATAGGTAGTAAGCAAAGAAGATATGTTTTTAGCACGAATAGGGAAATAATGTGAAAAAAATGAATATGTATCATTTATAAAATGTATTTATAATTTAAATGGATATATAATCATATTTTCAAGGTCTAAATACTGCAATATAACCTACAGGGAGGGGCAAACAAAGTGTCTCAGTCACAGTCAAACTAGAATCTTAGTCCTAATAAGAAAAAATGAATGGAGGGAAGGATGGAGTTTTAGAATGGTGAGAAAGTTAAAGGCACCTTGTCATTAATATAATTTTATTATTTCACCATAATAAAATTTTAAACATGCATGAAGAAGGATCTAAATAAGATACCTATAGTCCATAGAGAGCAAACCCTGCACACAGTCTCCTTAACTAGCCTATCTTGGTTTTCTCATGTTTTGAAGGATCTATCCTTGGAACCAAGAACTAAAAATTTGTAAAAGGAACCCTTATGACTTGGATAAAATTTTAAAACATTAAATTTTGTATAATTAGATAGGGGAGTGCTCTCTATTTTGTCTAAGATAGAGGGCACTCCCCTCATACACAATCCTTGTAGTTTTAGAAATTTGGAACCAAAAGATAGACCAAAATGTAAAGAGACCCTTCAAGGAGGTTTTTAAAGATGTAATACATCTAAAAAAATGTGTATAACACCTCAAAAAATATGGATCTTGACATGTTAGTCTAAGCCCTTAAACTTGTAGGCAGGCATGTTAGACCCTAAAAAGTCCTCGTGCCAAATGGTAAGCCACTTTTTTTTCTATCTCTTGATGGCCCTTATGAATAATTCTATCAAGAAACCATTTCTAAGCCTAAAACTCCTCAACATGTAAAATTTTTTAAAAATGAGCTCAAATAGGCAACTTCAAATGCTTATACCTACCTTGTTGATTTTTATGGGAACTAAATGAATTTGGATATGATAATAGGGTCCCTTAACATCAGGTTTTTATCATTTTTTGGAAATTTCAACATCTAAACTTTATAAAAAATGCTTAAGACTAGAAATAGGTATAAAACCCTTGAAAACCCTTGCCAGTGACCCAAAGATGGAAATGGATCTAGTAAGATGATCTAATGGCATATTTTTCTCATGAAACCTATTATACCTTGTAGATGACTCACTTAGGCTCCCTCCAATGTAAATTATCTATACAGACTTGTACAAATGGGGTGAAAAATAGGTTATTTTTGACCATTTTTTTTATGGGTTGTCTGA
Source organism: Torreya grandis (assembly GCA_037957365.1). Classification (NCBI taxonomy): domain Eukaryota; kingdom Viridiplantae; phylum Streptophyta; class Pinopsida; order Cupressales; family Taxaceae; genus Torreya; species Torreya grandis. Next base: position 361,891 of record JARHVA010000323.1, read on the forward strand.
AGTTTCAAGATATTAAAATCACATGGAGGTAAATATTAGGACTTAATATAACTCCCCATATCAATTTCATGCCTTGAAACAACTTTTAAGTTCCCTAATTAGCCGATTCATCTTAGTTAGTCAAAACTAGCATATTGGACAAACTAGTGAGAAGGGTGTCCTTGATGATTATAAGGCCATGGAGGGTCTTTAAATTTTTAATACACTCCATAGCATGGATTTCATGATCAACTAATTCCTTTTTGGAAGCCAATTTTGAAGGGTGCCTGAAAAGAGAGTTTTCTTGATAGTAGATGATGATTGCTCACTTATAGATGTTTCCAGAGGACCAATCCTAAAATCAATTCATGAAGATTCATGTCTAATTTCCTTAAAATTAATCTTAATAATCATACTTTGTACCAATTATTTATAATAAATTAAAATAGGGAAAATCATACAAGCACTTTTTCTAAGTTGAATGAGGAGTTTTATGCCACTTTTCACAAAGTTTATGCCTTGAATTGATATTTGTACTTATTGGCCTTACATGGTTCATCCCATAACATATTAAAATGAAAAATTATCTAATTTTTTTATCTTTAAAAGTGTCCTTGTTACCCTTTTACTTCTCTCTTCTCCTCTCTCTCTCAAGTTTTATATGAACTAGCCTTTTGGCATTGTAATCTATGCTCCTCCTGAGTATGGTGAAGCCCTGCTCATTTTCATACATTTTGATCAATAAGACTAATAATTTTTACCTCCTCCATGACTATTTGTATTGTTTTCACTTGTAATGTTTGATTTTATATAAGTGAAGACTTTGGATTCCTTAGCATGTTATTTCATTCTACCATCTACTTACAGTTAAAAAGCTTCTTTCAGCAGGGCATGTGAAGTGTTTTAGGAAATTTCAAGGATTGAGTGAGTTAGTATTTACATTAGTGATATTTAATTCCTCTTTTATATTCCTCATAAATTTTCACATTCATCCATAACCTCACAATGTAACATTGATGTGAGAAGATGAAGATTGGAGAAGTGTATGTTCAGTTTGTCCCTTGATTTCAAGTATAACATGCATATGGTTGGAATTCATTAGTATATTTGGTGTATCACATCCCTTAGGATAGTTTTTAATTTATTTATTTATCTCTATCCCTTTTCATTCCTCCCAGGTTTAGTTATAGTTACAATCCAAAGTAGTACATCAAAGGAGATAACCCTATCTAGAGATTCACCTCATTCCTTACGCTACCCACAGGCCTAGAGGTGTTTCCATTATACCACTTAGATGAGGAGAGATTTTCCATCTCCTCAAAGGGTGAAAATACAAATGATAATATTTATTTTAGGTTCCTCCTTTTTCTAATTATTATTATAAGAGGGTATTAAGTAACAAGCAACACTTGATCTCTCTTCAAAATTCTTGTTTCAATGCCACATAATCAAAATCTAAGGGATATGACATTATTTACCAATTGAGAAATACAAATGAAATTTTTTTAATCTTTAAGTTCCTATAGAATTATAATGTCTATAAGGATATCTTATACAAGGCATTTCATGAGACACAAGTCCCAAGTGATATTTAGCGTACTTGTTTTATGTATATCATGAAAGATATCAAGAACTATAATAATCTCATCACCTTTAATCCAATATATTTGCCTTTATTAATACATGTGATAATATAAAATACATGTATCAAAATAGTGCTCATTGATAATGTATCAAACCTAAACATTTGTAACATACAATTCCTAACCTCCATTGGTGTTAACCCAAATCTTATTCAAAAACTAATTATGCAAATAAAAAGGTTTAACAATTCATAAATCCTTTGGTTGGTCAAATTACATTGAATATTTTTATGGGTCCCCAAACATTTCCCACTTTGTGCCAAGTGATGCCAAATGATTTTAATTATAACAATCTATTGGGATGGTCCTGGATACATAAAATGTATGTGGTTCCATCCACATTGCACACATGCTTAAAATTTTGTCATTCAGAAATCTTTTACACATGTTCAACAAATCTTGATCATATAAAACACTATGAAATGGTCTAACAAATATATAATGATAAATTAAAATACTCTAAATATGAGTCTAAAATCAATACACCAGTATAAGAACTTAATAATACTATGTTATGAAAGGTATCGAAAAGACAATTTACACATTTACCTAAGTCCTTGACTTCATTGCTCCTATGGTTAATAGATTATGGGATTATATCTCTCCTTTATTCTATTTAGGTTGTTATGAGTTGACCTCTATCCAAAGGGTATGATTTAAATGTTTATTTTAACCATCATCATGGACCTGGGCACTCTACAAACCATTGCTTTACTTTGAAACACAAGATCTAAGATCTCACCGATGACCAAAATCTTACATTTGAGGATCCTCTAAATGAATTAGGTTCACAACAACTCAAAAAAAATTCACACTAACAATATTTAACAATTAAATTATACATGGGTGATTCTTATTTTTGGCATAACCATGTTGATCCTACACAAACAAAAACCACATGCAATATAAAGCATTTTTAGGAGCTTGGTTTTGGACTACAAGATTTGTAAAATAAGATCAGTTGGAAAGACTCCTTATGCAACATACTAATAATAATTTATTTTTATCCTAAATTAATTAAAACATAGGTTTGGGTTATGCCTACCATAATCTCCATATGCATTTACATTAGGAGATCTTTGGATATATCGAATGGAAGTAAAAATTGGTCCAAATCAGCAAGATATTTCCTTTCCTCATAAAGGAAAATTAATACATATTCCAAATAATATCATTATTTCTTCTACTACACATGAAAAATGTGAAGAGGAACATGTTATTTACCTTTTCAAACTATCTAATCATGATGAAAACAATGTAAAAGATACAACTTAAGGTTGCCAAGCACTAAGAGGGGAGATACCTATGACCATCTATTATATGAGATCATAGAGCAGTCTCTTAAAATATTACAAAAAAACCAAAAACATTCAAAAATCTGAAAACACTTTAGGCACCTATGTGTTATGTTGGCTCCTTGGCATCTATCTATTAATTACATGTTGATGGATGGCATATGCATTTATTCTTACAGATACATATGTGTCACACTCCTACTTGAGTGTGACACAGGCATACACAAATACATGATAAATTCATATTTTAGATGTTGGAATTTAAATTTTCTCATGTCATATGTACATTGGGGGCATCCACTTATTTGATCTTGATACACATAGGTTATATTGTTTGATGATCACTCTACATTATTATGTTTGAGCTTACATATGTACTTACACATGCCTATTATCCATGATTATATATTACATAAGGTATATGATATGCCATACACTTGACATGTTTTCCTAAAACATTAGATCCATGGGCTAATATGACATGTTTATGATGGTTACTTATGATTTACTTTGTGCACTTCCTTGAGCATCTTTCCTTGCTATTATATTGCTTGTTCAAGAATTTGAATATGTTCCTTTACTTTCATCCCTTGTGCCTATGTATGCTTTCATTGACATTTTCAAATTTAATTATTTGTTATATGGACATTGAATATGTCATTATTGATTTTATGTTAATTTGACTAAGTCATGTCCATTTGATTGTGTGGTATTTAAACATGCCCCTGTTTGTGATCTCTTTGGACCATTGATTTTTGACTTGATTTTTAGTGTTCTTGTGTGTGCTTATTTGCTTGTTGATCTTGTATTATTATTATATATGCATTGACATGATATTTATCATGCATCTTAGGCCTACATTTGATCACATTATTTCTATGCAATTTAATGATACATTTACCTAGACATGTTCCCTTATATATGCTACCTGGTTATATTCACATATTATAAATTTGTCTTATCCTTTTGAGGTGAGGTAACTACCAATTCTTAAATTTCCCTGACCCAAAATTGGGGGATATTAGTGTGGGCATGTCATAGAGGCATGTTATCCACATTTGACATAGTTTTTAGATTCAATGGGGGCATGCTTTCTAAGCATGTTCTCTACACTCATTAAATATATGTTACTTATATCAATTTTTAGATTCAATGGGGACATGTCATATGGGCATGGCTTCCACACATTCACAATTCTTAGATTTAATGGGGTTATGTTTTAGAAGCATGTTAACCACATTCATTTAGTATATGGTACTTATATTAGTTCCCAAATTTAGTGGGTGCATGTTTTGGAAACATGTCCTCCACATTGGTACTTATATCCATTTTTAGATTTCTCCATATATAGTAGGGGAATTATTTGGAAGCATGTTCTCTACACTTACACAGTTATCTAAATTGGCCAAATCACATAATTACATGATTTAGATTCACATTTATGGAATAATTGTATACATTGGTACTATTGTTATATATAGTTTTAGCATTAGTCATATCTAAGGTGTAGATGCTATGAAACATGTGCCTAATATTAAAAAATCCAAATCAATTTCAGATTTCAAAACTCTTTTATAAATTATTACCATATCATGAACTTTTTCATACTGATACCCCATGGATGTTTATAGACTTTTATTGAGCCAATCTACTATAGTAATTGGTTCACCTTTTGGTATGGTTGAAGTGATAAAATCATTAAATATTGACAAGTCTTTAGGTTAGACTTTATTATATCATCCAACCTCACCATGTTATAAGTATCATTAGGTTGCATAGTTGAGCTAATCTCAACTACCATGTGGTAACTCACTTATTCTCCAAAGCTAGGGGCATGTGCCTTCAAACCTCTCTCTCTCTTTCTATCTACTTGGATATATACACTTTAAATATTTGTATATATTTATCCTAATCTTAATTTTAGAGCCTTACAATAATACATATATTTCAAAACAACTTTCCAATAAAATAGGTAGTTATATAGACACATAGGTGTACTCCTAAACCTTGATTTTTTAATTTAAATCTATTTCAAGTACTTTAAACCCAAATTATATGCATTAATTTTATACCATAACATGTTATTACTTGGATTTGAGTCATGAAAAAAGCACTCAAGTTTGGGCACATGCAAAGATAAGTTGTGTATTCACACCCACATACATGTGTCCTTTCCTTTAAACTATAAATTTTATTACTAGATTAAAGGAGGGGAAAATTTAGATGATATTTTATGATTATATATCACCTCAGTATTATAAACTTGGTAAACTAATACCTTGGTTGTTCTTATCAATTCTTTACTCTTCTTACTCCTATAAGTCTCATATTTACTCTATATTTGTGCCCCTTGGCCTATATCTCTTAGTCTAACCTATCTTATGTTGATGACCCAGGTCTTATATCTTTCCCAAAATTATTAAAATGTACTTATCTTCCATCTCTATAAGTTTAGAACCTATACCTACTTTGTTTCTCCTTGGACACTAATGTCTAGGGTAGATAGTAGTGTCGACGTTATTCTCCTATCTCAATGTAAGTGTCTAATGCCATAAAGTCATCTAATTTACAAATTAAACATATCCTAATGGTTGGCCTAGGTGATTTAATGTAAGTTATTACTTCAAAGGGACTGATATAAAGCCAATATCAACCCTTGTTCATTCCTTACCTAGGAAAACCTAGAAAAGACAAAAGAGACCAAGGAAAATTATCGAAATCACTCTATCAAGAATTAAATTGATAAAAAATTACCTATTTCCATACTGGACATAGGTACAACACATATATAAGTATTAAGTACTAGAGGAGTAGTGAAAGAGCACTATTTGCTAAGTTATAAGATAGGTCATTATTGTACTTACTTTGAACATATTATATGATTCACACATAAGCTAACACATAAGAAAGAAATGGATGAGTATAACACCTTATTTATAGTACTATATATGTAGGTAGCATCCTCAAATAGTGGGGTCTTTGGGTCAGCTCAACACCATGTACCCAATAACATATTTTCCCCTAAGGTCACTACAAAGATGAAAAACTAAGGTTTTGCCATTTCACAAGGATCAACAGTCAATGATCAAGATTTGAATGAACCAAAGAAAAGGTGAAGAAAAACCTAGAAGTGGTCTCACCCTATTCTAATAGATATTTCATACATGACACTAGCATTAACCCTAGATAGTAACATTGATGCAACTATCCCAGACCGATGTTACTATCTATAAAGTCATAAGTACCATATCTAGAATATGATGATTGTTATAAAATCTCTTTCTTTACTAATTTATTCCTATTCTAGATCCATAACTACATTAGCATCGAAACAAGCTAATCTATATGGTATTTACACAAAACATGACATGTTTTGGTGATACACATAGATTGATTGATTTTATTTGTCATATACATGTGAATTACATATTTATTCTTTATGCACATGATTTTTAAGGTATACATAAGTGGGATGAGTGACATATATGTTACATATGATACAAGGACATGCAAATGTGTGACATTATTTATATCCAGGGGTAACTTTTAGAAATTTTGGGCATGCATACACTACATAATCTTAATACACTTATTAAGTTATATGTTTCCATATTTGTTTATTGATCATAGTAGACCGTTATGCATGGATTACTCTTGCCTATACTTTATATATTGTAATTGCATTTAGATATCATACTTTATTATTTTAAATGATGACATTGATGAATTATGTGAATTGACATTGATTTCTTTGTATGTGCTTGATATTTATAATTATGGCATTACTTTATCATTGGTGTGTGTTATATTTAGTTCTCTATGGGTGCATTGACAAGTGTACTGCCACATCATGTAATAGTTTTTTCATAGGATCATCTTTTCCATGTCATGTCCATGTTGGGTAAAAATCATGTCATGTCTTGTATGATTGTGTGCTCCTTCATCATGATATTATGTGTGTGGTTAAATATATGATTATTACCATGAGCTTGGTGCCATGATATATATCATGTATAGTTACATTTTGTGTGATGCCATGATTATTGTCATGTGTCTATTACATTGTTTATTAATGCATGCTTAATTGATATATACACTATATGACTATAAATTTTAAGCAATTATCTAAATATGAAAAATAAGACTCAAAATGCATAATACACTTAATAGGAGAGACTATGGAAACAAATAAAAAATAATAAGAAAAATCTTACCAATTCCTTGCTTCAACTATCCTCCATCTAATATCTTCAAATCAATTGTTGATTATAGATTGTAATTAGACTTGGAATTCCAACATTATCATGTCTTGATTCATTTATTTGGATTCATGGATTGTTTTATTAGCATGGATTCATTCATGGATTTGAGATCTATGGTGGAGGATTATCCAAGGAATTAAAAATTCCTTGGAGGATTCTAGAGGAGAGAGGTTATAGATGTAGAAACCTCTAGAATCTCTTTTGGAGGTTTAATAATGACTAGGTATGTATTAGATATGTGATTAAGGGATTCTATAGAATTTAGAAGTTATAGGCTTGTAGGAAAGCCTATAAGTAGGTAGGTAGGTGGGGCATGGGAATTTAAAATTCCCAAATAATGGATAAGTGGGGTTAAGTTAAGATAATGGGAATTCAGGAGAATTAATAGATTGGTGGGGCAAGAATAATGTTAGTGAATGAATAAATATTGAGGGGTGATATTATATAAATAACAAGGATTAGGATAAAGGAGATAAATTAGTAGGATTAATTAAAATAATTAAGGTGATCATAATTTAGTGTATAAATTTTGCCCCTCTTCAAAAGGGCATTATGAGTGGATGAAGTGGAAGGAATAATGGTATTTCAAATAAAAACAATGTCATAGATGAATTTTTGTGAAGGTGTGATGGATAGATGAGGGGATGGGATGTGATATGTGAGATAGATGATGCAGAAAATAAAGTAAAATTTAGAAAGGAGATATAAAGTGATAATTCCCCTAGCAAAGACACATGCATAGAGAGTAGAGATGATTGTGTTATGGTTGTCAACACATTCCAAGGGGGAATCAACCATAACATTATGATGACAAGATAAAAGGCCACAAGATTTTTAGGTATCCCAAACAAGGATGTATGCAAGGGAGAGTTGTTGTCCAAGATAAGACAAGGATTTGATAAGATCAATGATGAGTGTAGTTCAATGTTAAAGTTGAGTGATATGATGAAGGTGATGATAGAGAAGAAATGATATGATTGAGTGACCAAAAGACAAAGTAAAATAATTGGATTGCATCAAATCAAATCAAGGATATGACCAATGCAAGTCATGATGGGCACAAGAGATACAATTATGGAGATGTGATGTCAAAGGATTAAGAAAGAGGAAGGGGTGGCTGAGCTGACCTTAGGCACATTAGGTGACTAAGTGCTACCTAAATAGTTTGACAAGACCTTAGGCCAATGTAGTTTAGATTAGATGGTAAATGATGAGAGAGATAAGAGGATGATGATGATGATGATGATGATAGGTGTTAGCTATGTTAGTGTTTAGATAAAGGATGTGACTTAGATGAAGATAAATGATTTTAGAGATGAGATGTTATATGTTGATGATTATAGAGATGATAGATAAAGGATTGTTTAGAGATTAAATGAATGGGTTGGGATGGTGGAATGGATGATAGAATAAAGATGATTAGATGATTAAGATAAATGATGAATCCATCATTATTGTAATAAGGATCATCATATTCTAAGTAATCCAATAGATATGGTACTTGGTAGTATGCCCCATGATATAAGTATGACCAAGAGGCCATGCCAAAGTGCGTAAAATGGGCAAACAGTGAACTCTACATCATCTAGGGTACCAAAAATCATAATGATAGATTTGGGTGTCATCATAGCATCCTCATTAATTTCCCAATAGACTAAAAAAAACATGATGTAAATAAAACATAAGACAAAATATATATATATATATATATACATGATGCAAACAAGTCAAATAACATAGAGCATACAAGTAACACACACCAACATCTACATGCAATGTCACAATGTATTGTCTAATGATGGGATGAGTGATTGGGTGATGGGATAGACTAGGATGATCATGATGATAATGATGTGATTGTGGATTAAGGATAGGAATGTGGACAAAGTATGGACTTTGAATAGACTAGGGACTTGTTTTAGGATTAGGATTTATGTAAGGATATGGATGTATATATATTTTTGACTAGGGAAGGGAATTGTACAAGTATTTAGATATGTGGACTTGGATTAGGATTAGGATAAAGATTTGAATATGTAGATGTAGATGAAATACATAATACTAATTAGGTGAAAGTGAGACTAGGTTAATGCTAACTTGATATAGACTATATTTAACCCTAGTTTAGAATAAGAGGATGGATGACATGATTGTGAAAGATGAAAGATATAGAGATGGATACGACTAGGGGAAAATGCATAAGATAAGACACCGTGGAATATTTTTGGATTTTTCAAATTTTATGATTTTTAGGATTTTTGGAATATGTATGCACACTATACAAATGGGGTTACTAGCAAAGGGAATACCAAGCCTAGTAACTAGGACAAGGATAAATGTTATAATGGATTGAATGACAAAACTATGAGAGTGATGAGGAAAAGGGGGTGAGGACCAAAGAAGGATGGACTAGGGATCACTAATGACTAGATCATGAAGGAAATAAATTTTTAGTTTCCTAAGTGTCTATTGGAAGATATTCCAAGATGATTCTAGAACATTTTTCAAGACATCTTCTACTTCTTTACAAAGGTCAAGATATGAAGGAATGCATGGTATGATGGTAGATGATGGGTAAGAATAATGAACCAAGGGATAAGATAGACATAGATGGCATGGAGGGGATTGACAAGGGATATGAAATGGATATATTTTTCCCCCAAGTGTTAAGGTAAAATGTAGATAATATATTATTTTACCATGATGCCAGAAACTAGTTTTCATCATGGCACTTGCTCAAAGTGCTAGAGAACTAGTTTTCACCACTTAGTGAATGATTTTTTTATTTATATTTTTATTTTTAACATTTTTTATTTGATTTTTGATTTTTTTAATTTTTGGTCATCTCAACTTATTAAAGGTGGGAATTATGCAAGAATGCCAATACTATCTAGATCTTCAACAAACACCTATTTTGGATATATGTGATGTTAGGACCATGTGATGGATGTTATATTCCTAGATGTCTTGGTGGCCTTTATTGACTCTTGATTTAGCATCCTCTAGATGTATCAAATATGTATCTTTATAACCCTTATGAGTGATAATGTTTTTTAGGGATTTTAGATATGGTATGGATGGGAGTATGTTGTGATTTTGATAATGGGATATAGGATGTGAATGAGGGATATGATCATGATGGATGATATGATAGGATGGGGATCAAAAATGGGGTTTGATAGTTGCATACATTATTGGATATGGTGAAGGGGATTATTTAGGTTGTTGCTATGGGATTAAGGGATCCAAGACCTTTTGATTTTCTAATTATTTGATCTAAACATTAAGAGGATGGTTAGCCATATGATTATTACTTTTGACATTATTTTTATTTGTTGATTTTTTATTTTGACTTTAGTTTCCTCCTGGTGCCTTTGTGGGCTTTACTATAGGGAAGTGACTTTTTATTGGATAAATTATTTTGATTAGAGAGACCCCTAGTACTTAAAGTATATATGTACTAGGGGATGATTCTTTGTGACTTGGCTAATTATAAGACTCATCTTGGATTTGGTTAAATATATTTGGATCATAATAGGTTTGATTATTTGATGGGATTAATTGATTATGGGCTTAGATCCTTGTATATTGGGCACATGATTTTGCATGTCGATAGGAATCCAATGATGCATATTCCCATTCATCCCATTCATGAAGTGGGAGGTAAGTATTATGGAGGAGAGATAGATTATTATTATTATGTGGGGGATTAAATGGATAATGGGTATCATAGTCCTCATAAAAGTTACTAGGATCCCTAGCCTCAACTAATACTCTTAGGGGAATTAGAATATAAAGTTGATTCATATCCAACTTGATGATCTTTGGCTGATATAGTATCCAAGAATTGTGTTATGGTGTCAATATCCTAGGACAAATCAAGAACCATGCCTTATAATTAGTCAATGATAAAAATATCTTTGAAGAGATAGGTGTCATCATGACCTTAATAATCTATAAGGGATGATGCTTCTAATATGATTTATTATTTAGATGTTATTGTCAAACATGATCTTGACCATTCTAATGTAGATTCTGATAGGGATGTTAATGAGGTGATGTATCCCATAGATAATTATCTAATAGGAACCAAATGATTTTTTGTAAGTACTTCTTTTACCTTAGGTTTATTGAGGGATGATTTAGTCTTAACAAAGCTATGAATGTGGGGGATGTTATGTGAATGGGTCATATGGATGGTTTATGTGGGGATGTGTGTAGGATGAATGGGACTAAATTCATGACCTTGATTAGGGAGGGGAGAGGCTTGATTATTCTTAGGAATAAATTCTTGGCATGCCCATTTTTGAACACTCTTAGGCATGGATGGATTGTATTCACCCTTAATTTCAATGTTTCCATTATAAATTAACTTTTGGATATAATTTCTAAATGGGAAACATCTATTGATAGAATGCCTAGGGACTTTATGGTATATACAAAATCATTCAAGTTGATACCATGAGTGAAAATGATTAGACAAATCTAGAGGTTGTGTTTGAGGGTAGATAGTCATGTCTATGGATCCTAATTTCTAGAAAAGGGCTTCCATAGAGATGGGTATATAGATTGTTAAAAAGAATAGATTTAGGAGTGAAGGAATGTGATGGTGATGTCATGGCATAAAGAGATGGTGGAGTATGAGATTGTTTATGAGACAAATGGGAATAAGATGAGGTTGACAAGCTATGATTCCCTTTGCTAGTAGGATGGGGGATTTATGATGGACTATGACTAGCAGATGGAGGATTTGACTATAGATGGGTAAAAATTTGGGTTAAGGGGAGTTTTATGGGGTAAAATAATTTGATAAGTTAGGTACCAATTTCATGGAGTCACAAAATTATTTCCCCCTTATTTTCAATAATATACTCACTAAATAAGGTGATCCTTAGACTATGAAGGTCATGACTAGGATTAGGACTAGTGGATGGGAGACTGAAATAGGATTGGTTGTCATGATAATTAGATGGGGATAAGGGTTTATGGACTTTTTTGGGAGGTTAACTTAGGATTTGGGTTATAAATCACTAGGAATGTAGGCACCCATATCTAATAGTCATAAAAGGACCTCATCCTTTTTCACTAGTATATATTCATTAAATAAGGTGAATTTATCACTTGTAGAATGAGGACTATGATTATGATAAATGGAAAATGGTGTTTACCATGATGGGCTAGTATGTGGGTTATGTATAAATGAAGATTTTGGATGAGGAAGGGCATGGGACGTTGGTTTAGGCTTGATGGGATTAAGGTTTGAAGGTAGGCAGACACCCATCTCTAGGGATCACAAAAATATCTCCTCTTTGTTGGAAAATAGGTATTTTTATATGAGAATTAGGTCCAAATCCATGGGGATAGATGATAAAATGGGAATAGATGACGCGAAGGTAGATTTAGGAATTAGATAAGTGCTTGGTTAAATCAAGGATAAATTATTGAGCTAGTATAACAAATGATGGTGACGATGGGATGGATGAAATGTGATTGAAATGATGTAAGACTAAGATAAAATTTAAATAAGTGTTAATTATCTATCACCAATTCCCAATTCTCAAGCTAGAAAGAGGATTGGGATTCATAGTTCTTATATTCAAACTAGCAAGATGATGATTGGATGGGTGCTATTTTTGAATAGGCAAGATGATCATATTATGGATGACTAGATTGGTGATGATTGGATGCTATATTAAAATAGACAAAGTGATAGGTTTCCAATAGGGATCTAATAAGTATGAAATTTGATAAGATGATATTAGACTAGGATGATATGAAAGGATAAAATAACTAGCTCAAGCCTTAGACTGATTTTCTTAAGGTGGGATGAGATAAGATTGATGATAAGGGTGATGATTTAATGATGGTGAGTATGATTTGGATAAGTGTGTGACCTAAAGAGCCAACTAGATGTGTTGTGGGATAATATAATATGGGGTTAGACTAGATGGGGAGTATAAGGTTTGATAAGATAAGGATTAGATGATAAATAAGTAAGGCATGTCAAGGCTAAGTCATATTAGGATATTTACAAAATTAAAGATATACAAGATAAGGATGTACAAGATGATAAAAAATGTATAAGATGGGGATGATGATTAGAATGCACAAGACAATGGGGATATATAAGATGATGATATTAGAAGATCTAAATATCCCTATATAGGTTTGGATGAAGGATAACTCATCTCACAAACAACATTGGTCTAGAAAAACAAACACCTAAACAAGCAAACCATAATCCTAATATTAGTAAACTAATGGGTGTACAATTCAACATCCATAACATCTAAAAGCTTTATGGGTGAGTTGTAGTCCAATGACCTATTACAATATTGACTAAACCCTCTCAACCCATTTGCACATGATGGTCACTTGGGATATGATACTGAATCTGATAATTAATCAGCTATTACAGATGAGAGGTCCTATGCTAGGCTAAATGGGCTCTCTATGGGCATCCCATATATACACTAGGTACGATGGGGCCAAAGTTCATGTAGGGTGATGTCTAATGTATGGTTTAGAGAATTAACTCTTCCCCTTCATGTATGACCTATATGGGGTCAACCGCTTAGCCTAATGATAGTTGTCCTTGATATTTATACTCTACAAGAACACAAAATGTGGATAAGTGTGTGGTGGTGAAATCCATAGTCACTATCCCCTAGGACTATGGAAAGTGTGTGGGTGTCAATTCCACATCATGTTGCCCCTAGAAAATAAAAATGGGAGGGTTTGTGGGTGTTTTTCATCCTCTAATAATCACCACAAGGATGTAAGGAGGAGATCATACACCACTGTAACCCTCAATTGACAAATAGATAGATAAAAAGGATTAATTAACCAATTAATTAAAGACACAATATATAAAAAAAATATTTAGACAAAGTGATTAAAATGATTGAAAATCTTATACAAACAAAATGATTATTAAGATGCCAAAATGTTTTTGACAGGTGGCCTACAAGAAAATGATTAGTAGTTTAATTATCACTCTTAAGGGGAAACCTATAAGATAAGATATTTGATAAGAATATGACCTATAGGAGAAGATGTTAGAAATTAAAAATAGACACTAGATTCACCCTTGTAATAAACATAATGTTAGTCAAATTAGGCCTTAATAAAAACCACTAAAAAAATCATGATTTGGCTCTATAACTTCTTTGGGTGAGAGGGTCATGATGTGGGGGTCTGAGGGTGACAACCTCCAATAAGGTCAAGGGATAACACACCTTATGATGTTAAGGTATGTTTCCCCTTATGGGGTCAATGGTAAAATACCCTTGCGGGTTCTAGGAGCATACCAAAGGCTTGCAGAAGGATCAAAATGACTCAAGATTCATTGAAAATGACTCTAAAAGTGCACTCAAAAAGGATAATTGAGAAGGCAAAAAAGAAGAGTAAAATTACAACTTCAAAAGACAAAACTATAGATACACATTCAAACTAATGAAATATAATGATCAAAAAGTGAAATATCATGGCTTTTATGTAATACCATGACTGCAAAGTCATGATTTTATAGGAAGTGGCTAATTGCTAGCAGTTACCATGCAATTTTTTGCAAAACTACAATATTTAAGGCAATATCACAATTTTTCAATTAGAAGTATTGAAGTGAAAAGATAAAATAGTAGATTTAGGACCTTGAAATTATTTACAAAACCATGATGACTAAAATTAATATGATATTGGATATTTTACTAAAAAATAGAAGTAGGAATAAGGCCTAGTAAGAATAAGAATAACTATTGTTACTATGCCCTTGTGGTTTTACAATAGGTGGTTGGGAGGGGGGAATTTAATATTTTTATGTGTTTTAGATGTTTATGTTTGAGCCTCCACTACTTCCAACATAGACATAAATAGATCATAATGTTAGACAAATGAGAAAATTAGTAGTTTTAAGATTAAAAAAGGCAAAATCACTACTCTCATATCAATACCATGATTTTAATGATAATATTACAATTCATGAATATGTGGTATTGTGAAAAATCCAAAACCAATCAAAAGGTAAATGGTTAGTATTTAAGATAATATCTCTACTTTTCCAACAAAATCATGACTTTAATGGCAATATCATGATTCATGAATCTGTAGTTTTGCAATAGAGGATTAACCTATAAAAGATTTGGCCATTAGTGGTTAAGATTTGGCAGTTAGTGAAAAACCAAAACTCCCAAGGACAATACCATTATTACAAATTAGTGATTTTGTAAATCAATATCATGATTGACTTGGGCATGACAATTTATCAAATCTGGACTTTTTTCCTCAACTAATCATCCCTGTAACCTTTCAAAACACATCTAGGATACAAATAGGGTAAATTGGGAGGGAATATCCCACTTTGGTCACCAAATGTGTGACTATAAATTTTGAGAAATTATGTAAATATGAAAAATAAGACTCAAAATTCAAAATACACCTAAAAAGAGAGATTATAGAAACAAATTAGAAATAATAAGAAAACTCTTATCAATTCTTTGCTTCAGCTAGCCTCCCTCCAAGATCATCAAACCAATTATTGATTATAGATTTCAATTAGACTCAAAATTATAGTATTATGATGGCTTGATTTATTGATTTGGATTCATGGATTTTTTTATTGACATGGATTCATGAATTCATTCATGGATTTACGAGATTGACATAGAGATTTCATGAGCTTAATAGATGGTTGCTTGTTTGTTTCAATGGATGATTGGTTTTATTTATATATAAGAGAGAGGGAGGATCAATGGTTAGAATTCAAAATTGGATTATTGGGATTTATGGTGGAGGATTATCCAATGAATTAAAAATTCCTTGGAGGATTCTAGAAGAGAGAAGGTTATAGAGGTAGAAACCTTTAGAATCTCTTTGGGAGGTTTTATCATGATTAAGGATGGATTAGATAGGTGATTAGGGGATTCTAGAGAATCTAGGGGGTAGGCTGGTAGTAAATACTATAAGTAGGTAGGTAGGTAGGTGGGCCATGGGAATTTAAAATTCCCAAATAATGGATAAGTTGGGTTAAGATAAGATAATGGGGATTTAGGAGAATTAATAGATTGGTGGGGTAGGAATATTGTTAGTGAATGAATAAATATTGAGGGGTGATATTAGATAAATAACTAGGATCAGGATAAAAGGGATAAATTACCAAGATTAATTAGAATAATTAAGGTGAGAAAAATTTAGTGTATAGATACACTACACATTGACAATCGTATGCCCATTGACTTGGATTAGATGTTTCATACATGTTAAAATGATAAAAAAAACTATGATGACATAGCTTATCATGTTTGTATACATATTTTACATAATTATATTTTTATATATAAAACATTGTGTGCATAAATATATTTTTTAGATGTGTGATTGATATGATTCATATCTCATATCAAAAGGAAGCATATAGTGGGCTTGTCTTAGAAATTCAGGCCATGATAGATAAACAATTCACATTTTGAGTTATATTATGTGATTCACATGATTCATCCCTCATATCAAAAGGGGGGAGTATAATGGGTTTGTATTAGAAATTTAGACCATGATAAATAAACAACTCACATTTTGGGTTAGATTATGTGATCTAGATGGGACATATTGGGTAGATTGTGTTAGATGATACGATTCAAATGAGTTGGATTGAGTAGATTAAACATATGTGAGGAATATATTAGGCATTATCTAGATTATGAGGCACATATAGGGAGTTTTATAAAATTTTGATATACATATGATGGCATTTTATATCACTTTGAGGTAAAAGTGGATCATATTTAGGGTATGAATGTGGTTCATGAAAACACTTTTATATTTCTATATTGAGGATCATGTTGGATTATTTCATGATCGAAAGTTGTTTTTAATATTTTAGTTTGTTTATGTAATTCATTTATGTAAAAAGAAAACTCTTATCAATTCTTTGCTTCAGCTAGCCTCCCTCCAAGATCATCAAACCAATTATTGATTATAGATTTCAATTAGACTCAAAATTCTAGTATTATGATGGCTTGATTTATTGATTTGGATTCATGGATTTTTTTGTCGACATGGATTCATGAATTCATTCATGGATTTATGAGATTGACATAGAGATTCATGAGCTTAATAGATGGTTGCTAGTTTGTTTCAATGGATGATTGGTTTTATTTATATATAAGAGAGAGGGAGGATCAATGGTTAGAATTCAAAATTGGATTATTGGGATCTATGGTGGAGGATTATCCAATGAATTAAAAATTCCTTGGAGGATTCTAGAAGAGAGAAGGTTATAGAGGTAGAAACCTTTAGAATCTCTTTGGGAGGTTTAATCATGATTAAGGATGGATTAGATGGGTGATTAGGGGATTCTAGAGAATCTAGGGGGTAGGCTGGTAGTAAATACTATAAGTAGGTATGTAGGTAGGTGGGCCATGGGAATTTAAAATTCCCAAATAATGGATAAGTGGGGTTAAGATAAGATAATGGGGATTTAGGAGAATTAATAGATTGGTGGGGTAGGAATATTGTTAGTGAATGAATAAATATTGAGGGGTGATATTAGATAAATAACTAGGATCAGGATAAAAGGGATAAATTACCAAGATTAATTAGAATAATTAAGGTGAGAAAAATTTAGTGTATAGATACACTACACATTGACACTTGTATGCCCATTGACTTGGATTAGATGTTTCATACATGTTAAAATGATAAAAAAAAAAATGATGACACAGCTTATCATGTTTGTATACATATTTTACATAATTATATTTTTATATATAAAACATGGTGTGCATAAATATATTTTTTAGATGTGTGATTGATATGATTCATATCTCATATCAAAAGGAAGCATATAGTGGGCTTGTCTTAGAAATTTAGGACATGATAGATAAACAATTCACATTTTGAGTTATATTATGTGATTCACATGATTCATCCCTCATATCAAAAGGGGGGAGTATAATGGGTTTGTATTAGAAATTTAGACCATGATAAATAAACAACTCACATTTTGGGTTAGATTATGTGATCTAGATGGGACATATTGGGTAGATTGTGTTAGATGATATGATTCAAATGAGTTGGATTGAGTAGATTAAACATATGTGAGGAATATATTAGGCATTATCTAGATTATGAGGCACATATATGGAGTTCTATAACATTTTGATATACATATGATGGCATTTTATATCACTTTGAGTTAAAAGTGGATCATATTAAGGGCATGAATGTGGTTCATGAAAACACTTTTATATTTCTATATTAAGGATCATGTTGGATTATTTCATGATCCAAAGTTGTTTTTAATATTTTAGTTTGTTTATGTAATTCATTTTTTGGTTGTTTGGGTAGTTTTACCTATTAGTTAGTTTTTAACCAACTTGTCTTTCTGTATGCTTTTTAATCTTACCTTGTACACAAATAAATCAAGTTTTTGATATTGAATAAACTAATCAATTATTCCTCCTTTATTCACCTGATGCTAATAGTGGTATTACAACATAGTATATCTAAGGAGGAGGATTGAAGAATTTAGAATTTGGATGAAGGTGACATATAACTAAAATAAATATCTAAGTATTTTATCCATATTCACTTTCAACTCTCTTATTGCATAAATAAATAGTGGTAGTCTCAACCAAAGTGCAAACATGGAATGGCAAAAACATCAGATAGAGAGAGGACATAGTTAAAGTCATTAAATATCTCATAAAAAATATTTTAAATAATCCATTTGTATCATGTTATGTTTGTTCTATTTATTGAGGGCATGGAAGTTGTGCAAAAAAATATCCTCTAGTGGTAAGATCGCTAAACCTATTATTGTCAGACTATGACAAACTTTAAGTGGTTACAATGATTTTAAATTAATTTTATGCCTTGGATAAACACTTAATAGCCAATGATCTTTTGATCATCATGAAGAAAATCTTTGTGTTACTTTCATATGATATAAAATGATGAAAAAATAGTGAATGACAGCTGGGATGACCCATTCTAATCAGTGATGGTGGTTGAGTGTTGCACAATGAGTTCTAAAAAAGAGAAATTATGGTCCAATCTATTGAAATCTAGAGATAAGAATTAACACTCGTCGATATCATGAAAACATAATTAGATCAAATTTGTTCAATTTTTTTTGAATAATTTTATTCATTACCTACATATGATAAGTAAATAAGTTTTTTGTCAAGCAAAATAAGTTATCTATTACCTATGCATCATCCTTTATAGTGAAATCATTATAGACAACATTATTTTTTGATCATTTTATTTGATAAACATCTAGGTAGTATATGGTAAAGAGGCAAATGATGCTTCTAGAAGAAATGTGAATCAAATGGCATGCTAGAATAAATGTTTGAAATTTTCACAACCTAAAAATTATGTGGGCCCCATCACACAAGGAAGGTAAAGTTGATTTTTTCTATGTAAGTAAAGGGATTAGTTGTATGCATTGTGTTAGTCATCTAGTAAGAATAGGTTCAAAGTTGTAAAACCTTATAGATAATTTTGTTGATCAAGGGTTCAAATCTATTGGACTACCTTTATTTTTTATAAAGATCAATGAACATGGAAATTATGAGGAGAGAATATTTTTCAGAGTAATAAGGGGGTAATTATTATATATTTTATAAGTATCAAAATTTATTGTACTTGGAAGGTAAATGAAAAACCTCAATATAATTCCCTTTTATTAATTTGATTGTTCTTTTAAACATCATGGCTAAAATTATTAGTCTCATATCTGAAAATGGAAAATTGTCACATAAAAACTACAAATAATTGAGTAGAAACATGGAGAACACTCTTATATTTAATGATTTATGGGAAATCACTAAAAAATAAATCACACCACCAACTAAAGTGGTAAAACTAGTTGAATATCATAAATGCGATAAGCATGATCTCACTATATTAAAATCCTCTTGCACTAAATAAGTTATCATAAATATTGAGGCACTAGATATTGGTGCATGGAAAGCATGGAAAACATTAAAACATTTGTATGAAAATAAACCTACATATAATAAGATTGACATTATTATACATATTTTAAATAATAAACTGATAGATGATGACATCTTTGAATATCTTTCTTGCATGAAAACATTGAAACAAGAATACTACACAACTGGTCCTAAAATTGATGGTCACATGTTTATTTCCATCACATTGAATGGTCTTAATTCTACATACATTATTTTTTTTTAAATTTTACAACTTAGTGATAAGCTTAATGGTGCCATATTTGACACCATCTATGAGTTATTGAATCAACATGAGAGATAATTTAAAAAGAAGAAAAGTAAATCTATTAAAGAGGCTCATTATGTAAAGAACAAGTCCTAGCATAGAGATCATCACCATATATATCAAAAGTTTGAGAAGAATTCTCTAAAACATTATCATAGACATTCTCCACATCATTCTTGATGGTCTCCATAAAATTCATGTCAGCACTCTCTAGGGTCTTCCAAATTTAGACATCATCATAAGTATTCTTCTCACTCCTATAGTTCTTCTAGTGAGTCAACATCTTCTAGATCTTGAAGACATAAGAAAGAGCCCACATGTTTCAAATGTGGTGGAATTGGAAATATTCCAGATGTAAGTCCTTCATGATGACCTCATTCTCCACATAAAAATAACATTGAAGAAAATTATGTGGATCTTTTTAGTGGTAGATCTTCTTATTACTCTAGTTATTTTGTTTATTCTGACAATTCATATGATCAAGTGGCATCCTATATGGCTGAGGTCTATGGTCTTGATGGACTTGACACAATATTTTGAGTGCTTAGTGATTCACCCATCTTGTGCAAGCTATTAGGCTCAAGACTAGGATTTGTTGTAGTAGTAGTATTTTGGCTTGTGTTTTTATTTTTAGTTCTAGTTTTGGATCTCTCTCATTAATATTCATGAAATGGAGTAGATAGTGTTAGTTAATTTTTATTTTCTTGGTACACATCATCTCACCTCTCACTTTATAGGGGAAAATATATTGCATTTTTTGGTCTTCAATCAATCATCGGTGATAGTATGATTTGAAAGGGGTTGCTAGAAACTTTAGTATTGAGAAAAGGTTATCAACATTTTTTGGAAATTAGGGAGATGTGTCATACACATAATGGGGATTTATCACTTGGGTGTTTTTTTATGTGGGACCTTATGTGGATTGATGCAGTTGGATATTCTTGATTGTGTTTTACTATAGTACAATATGATGATCATTGAGGATGAGCAGGATTTGATCATGTTCATCAACCATTTTTTTTCAAACTCATAGGAGTGGGATTCTTTATGGAGTGGCATAAATGTTTTCATCAATGCAATAGGTATGGTGCACCACATATTATTGCAAAAGAGGTTCTTTTATGACTTTAGAGTCATTACTCTAATTTATTCATCTGCTATACCCCTTTGGATCAAGGGGGAGTTTATTGGATTGTTTTCATGATCCAAAGTTGTTTTTAATATTTTAGTTTATTTATGTAATTCATTTATTGGTTGTTTGGGTAGTTTTACCTATTAGTTGGTTTTTAACCAACTCATATTTCTTTAAGATCTTTAAGTTTAACTTGTACACAAATAAATCAATTTTTTGATATTGAATAAATTAATCAATTATTCCTCCATTATTACCCTGATGCCAATAGATCAATGGTACTACATAAACACTTTAGGTATATAATTTTTTTGTAAGAATTCATCCCTTACATATGATCCTAGTTTTTTTTTTTCAAATTTTACATGCAAACATGTTTCAGGGTTCCAATTTAACATACAAACCTATTTTAGGTTTCCACCTTTACATAAAAACCTAGTTTTAAGGTTTCAAAAAAGAATTATGATGATATTAAAAGTACTAGATTTGATGTTTCTATAGTGATAAACATATAACACTCCTTATCCAATGGTGGTTGAGGCATAAACACTCATCAACACATGTTTTCAGTGATTAAATATTCTTGGGTCATAATCACCCCCATGGAACTCCCCAAACAAGTGGTATCATGGATTTCATACCCTCATGAGTATGAGTTCATTTTATTTTCAAATTCAAATAGTTCAATGATCTAGATTATTTAATATTTCTTATCTTTAGAATACATTGATTTATACATTCTTTTTGTAAGTTTTACATGGAGAAAATTAGACATTTGGGGAAAACCTATTAACACTAAGTGCATTTATTACACATAAAAAAAATTTCTTTTATCTTTTTAATTTATCATTTTCAATACTAGATTAAAAATGAGGCATCTATAGACACCTAAAGTTGGTATTACACACTCTGCCATACTTTGACATATTTGGACATTGCATACACTTTTTAATTTTGTTCATACTCTCCCCATCCATATACACACCTATTATCTTGGCTAACCCTAATCACTAGATACACACATTTACTATCAACCAAATCTATACATAAACCTTTCAACATCCTACATAGACCTTCTCCATATCTCAAATCACTAATTTTCACTCCCAGGACTATAATGGAAATAGCTTGATAGTTTTAGTTTACCATAGATGTCTATCTCTACTAGTAGTGTCCATTAACACTCAATGTCTATTTTTCAATTTAGTAAGTCTCCATTGGACTTCCTATACATGTTTCATATGTTAGTTATAGCGGTAAATATAAAAGAGATGTCTATACATATAAATCAATCCCAAAACTATACTTACTTGGCTATCACATTGAGAATCACTTGAAAACTTGAGGAATCAATTTAACACTCTCTTGATACATTATTAAAAAGGCATACAAATTTAAAAATAATTCAAATGAGTATCACTAATACCAAGTCTAAATACACAAAATTCAAAGTTTCATGGTGTTAAGTATCAAAATCCAAACATTTTATTGCATTCTAGATTAATCATGATGTTCCACATAAACTCATAAGTGGGGGAGTTACATGTGGTTTGAGCCTCTTTAGAGTATTGGAAAATAAGAAATTATCAGTCACTATATATGTTGTATGTGAATGTACTCATTTTTGGTCCTATGTGTTCATTTTTATTTTCTTTTTTCTTCTTTTAAAACCCTAATATCACTTTTGACCATAAGATTACCTTTGAAATAATTGTAGTCACATGATGATTATATACTATAAAAACAACCTCAATCATGTATACTAGCAAAGCAACATCCAAATTTTCCATGTGACTAATGTATATCAGGTTCTTTGGTCTCACTTATGATGTTGTTACCAGTCATAAATGTTAAAATGGTGTCACATGCTTTAATATCCACTCTTGCATAATTTAACTCCTAAATATGTCTATCCCCAAACAATCTTGGTGTCCTCTACTTTTTCCTTCTATATGAGTAAATTACACATGGTCTAAGGCTTCAAATATACTAGGGGTTGGAATTATTTCAACTTTTGCATGGTTCTTCATGCCTAATAGGTCCCAAGGGATCATTTCAACTAATTTGTCCATCATGGGATCAACTTTTACACAAGATCATGGGTCTCTAATTATTCAATAGATCATGTCTCGTCTATATCAGGGTTAGTCTAATGTATTTCTCATTCAGTGTGGGTCCTTAAGGAATCTCATTGATACATCTCTCCCTCCATTTTTGTGTCCATAGTAGCTACCACCATTTTTAAACCTTTGTAGTTTTTCACCACTCACAATCATTTGGCTTCCCCATTCCTACAAAGTATATTTGTGTCTAACCCCTACTAGTGCAACAAGGAAACCTTGCCTTCCCCTATATTTATAATATCCAATTATCCCATATCTAAAGGGTGTTTACCTTTCCACATGTAATTTCTCAATGCCCCAATCTACCATGATATTTTTGATTTATAAGGGTAATTGTGATATATAATATCCCTACAGTTTACACAAAATTTGATACTCCACTTTTTTAGGGTAAAAAGAAGTGGATGTTGAGAAATCTAACAAGTAGATTCCAAGTTCACCTCTCTAAAAAAAATTCAATTCTCTCATCCACACTCTATCTATTCATTTTAGTTTCTTAATCTGTGTTTATGCTCATGGACAATTTGTACCAAAAATTATTTTGTGGCCCTTAACATATGTGACTAACCATGCATGCAAATGTTTAAATAGTTATATAAATTATTTTTTATAAAAAACATCATATAAATTATTTCATACCCACTTATTAGGATCTAAATCCACTCTAATTGGATTTTTATTTACAAACATATATCTTAATCCACTAACCATCTCTCAACCCTTTCAAAATATATTCTCCTAACCATTTATGAATGCCATCTCCATCAATTGGTTCAACATGACTTGATAACATAGCCAAAATGTTAGGTTTTTTATAATGCTTGATTAATATTATACACCATTGGTGAAACCTAATAAACAAGCCTATCTATCTATTCCTATACATCTTGAAAGTGATACTTATATGATCACTCAATGAACATAGAGAGATAAGTGGGGCATGTTGTGTTCATAAATGAAGATGAAATTAATACATAAGCCACTAAAAGATTATATAAAACATGATTTTTATTTAACTCAATAACCTAAACATATGAATCCATTACAATTAACTCATTAATTCATAACAAATGCATATATTATCATTGACTTACATATCCAACAACATGTGGTATCACATCATGGTTTTCTCAACACCATCTTATAGTTAGCAATAAAAGCATTAATACAAAATGAATAAAATAGATAAATATTAAAATGCTCAATAACATGACATAACATAACATGATTGAACCCTAAATAAATGTCTAATGTGGTATTTTATATGCATGAGACATGCATTGTTATATAATATAACTCATAGACCTAGATTCACTCTAATTAATTTCTAAGAAAAGTCATGCCAAGGTGATAATTATTAACTCCACTCTGCTAGCAGTGTTTTATATTCTTTCACTTCATGTTTTATGCATCTAAATCCCCAATATTTCTATGTTTTGTATTTTTTTTTAGCTTACCTTCCTCTTTGGGTGACTCTATATCTTGTGGGTTCTTATCTTCCCACTTCATGCACATTAAGACTTTTGATATCTCCTTATTTGACTTTTATGATCCTAAAAAATATGTCTTTTCCCTTTACTTCCACATTTACCTTATGATTCATGTGACTAGATTTGGCTAAAATCCACTTGTATCCTTAAAAACCTTCATCATTCACTTTGTATGTATGCACATGATTAACCACATACTTATTATGTGCACTGATTCCCATATACATAGTACTAATATACTTATCCAAAACATGCCTCCTATATTGATGCTCCTATATTTGCATAGATGCATGTACACTAGTGCACTTAGGAAAAATTGGGATTCAAAAATAATTTAAGGTAACAATGCATCCAAATAATTGGTATTTAACCCTATATTTTTTTGGATTAGATGTTTATATTACCCTTGTTTCCACTTTCATTCTTGTTGTAATGTTTGAATTCAACCTTATATTCTCCCTTGTTTCATCCTTATTCTAGGCCTACTTTTTTTTATTAATGTACAATTATTACCATCCTAACACCTTTTTTTCTTGGTCTTATCCATGTAACACCTAAGTGGTGGACTATTAACAAAAATACAACTATTAAAGCTTGATGATTTTTTTCAAGTAGAGTTGAAAATTTATATAAGATTTAATGTAATATAAACATGATGCAAAAAATAATCACATTATAATGCATGACAAAGTTAATTATATTAAATTTAAATAATTATTGTCACTTAGATTTTCACCCCTTGAGGATATGTCTCATCTCTCCTCCTCCAGTGGCACAATGGATATATCTCACTTGCTATGGGTGATCAATTTGGTGAGATAAATCTCTCGAAGGGCTAGTTCTCTTGATGCACTCTTTGAAATACTCTTTCACTTATCAAATTTGCATGAAAATGGTTATGAATAAAAAATTATAAAGATAAAAGGTGATGCATCAATATTTAATTTCCTCATATTGACTGAAATTATACTACTTAGAGAAAAACAAAGCTTCTTTTACATAAAACTCACAACACAAGGCAGATTGTTACATCAATGTTTCATATACAAGGTTCAAGAGGTATATTAATGTTTAGGAGGGATGATGAATGATAATTTTGAGAATGAAATAATATAACACTTATAAAATATTTATACACTAAAATAGAACACTAACAAATACCTATAACAATTACTCTTCTACACACTTGGTGAATAATCAAGGATAACATGCTAGAAAAGATCATATTCTACTAAACAAGACCAACAAGATTGTAACAAAACTAAATTATACAACATATAAGTAGGTAAATTCACTTTTTTATTTCTTTAATATTCATTCAAATACAAAATTGGCCAAGTTTTCACCATTAACCAATGGAGGTTGCTCAAAAGAGCTAAAAAGGTCAATATTTGTATCATTTGGGAGAGAGGTGAGACAAGGGAAGTCCAAATGTCAGTTGGACAATTTTAAAGATAATAAAAGAGGTTACATATGCATGATAAATATATATTAAATTAACCATGAAATTTTAGGAAGTCTAAGTGTCCATATAAGTCATGAAACTTATGAAAAGTGGCATGAAACTCCTTGTCTTGGCTCAGGAAACTGCCTTCATGATTTGGACCTATTTGAACATCCCAAAACTAATTAGGTATAGGTATGATGATTGGAATGAGAGAGAAGGATTAAAAAAATTTCTCTCCATTCATTTGTTGTATTCCTACTCATTTTGAATCTCTTGGAAGTTTTACCTCCAACTATGAAACCCTGCCTTAATGACTCCTGTAGGTATGCATTTACCTATTTAGACCTCAAACATGATGTTTTAAGACCTTCCTTAAAGCCTGGCAGTCACCTAACACCTTCTCATACTTGTATTTACCTTTAATGGGATAAAAAATCACTAAGAAACCAAGATTATAACTCTTTTTCCATACTTAACTATAGGTTCTCATATTTCTATAGAAGGACCCCTGTAGGCATCCATGAGGCTTGAAATGTTATATACCAACATCATGTTGATGATATTCATGCCTATTTTTAAATTAGTATATTATTAAGATAATTATAACAATGATAGAATACTTTTTTTTCTATTTGAATGTCAATTGTCACTCACACCTCAAAACCTATAGATAAGGAAGTGGAGGATAGAAGTTGAAGGCCTCAAAGTTGCATAATTTGACTCCCATCTCAGATATATCTCTTATAAATGAGAAGGGATACAATGTTTACCAATTTATGTGCTTAAAAATTCATTTCAACCATGTTATAATATATCTACAAAACCCCTTAGACCTCTATTTTTACATTTCTGGGAAACCTTCCCTGAACTCAGTCTTTATTCCTTTCAACATGATTTATAACTTATTTTATCCTTTTGACACCTTATATAGGTCTGATATGGTTAAATTACATGTTATAAACCATTTTATTATAACATCCCAACATTCTATACAAGTTCTTTCATGGCTCTTGAGGCACCATCTATAGGTGGACATTATCATACACAGGTAGTGAGCATGAGATTTTGGGTAGTATGTAAGATATATATGTTTATTAACCTTATATGTTCTCATAAATCATCCCAATGCACATTTTTAAAATATTAAAGGATTCAAAAATCTCCCAAATTCTTCACCTCTCAACATGACATTAACAATGAAAGCTCTTGTAGGTGCATATGGGTTGTATGTAGGCAAGGGCATATAATGGAGTAGAATATGTGGATGTATAAGTCTATGATCACTCCAAATCATCATAAATCCTTAAAATACTTAATTTTAATAAAGGATATTTTAATTAAAGTTTCAACACATCCATTCCAACATGAAACCTCTTGAAAACATTTAGAATAGAGCAAGCATGGTGTTTAATGACTGGTTTAGCATGATGAAAGAGCTTATAACCAAACTTGAACTTTTCCAAAACATCCAAATGAACTCTCTCCAAATATTAATGACTTGGACAATTGATACACCCTAATTATAACTCCATGAACAAGCTAAACAAGCTCTATACATGTGTGCTTCAACATGAAATTGAGCAAAGAGTTGACTGAGATGAATGGTAGGATTGAAAGTTGCCCAAAGCATTATATGATGAAATAAAACATAAGAGATTATAACAAGGCCTTGAGACCTATGGAACACCAAATTATATTTACATGAAATATTTATAGAATATCAACATTCTATAACAAGGAAGAATTGACTAAAGATTTACAATGGTGACACCTTCCTGCAGCATGAGACAACTTGCTCATCAAGACACCATGAAACATGAAACTAATCATAGAGATAATTTTAGAAGAGATACAACATCATCTAGATTTAACATCACCAACTAGTTTGTATGGAATTTTCCAAAATGGAGAAAAACCTATAGGGTGTAAGAAATAATAAGTAGAAAAACATAGCTTGTAAAGGCTAGTTCATAAAGCATGGTTAACCAAAATTAATGCATTTTATTATACTACCACTTCCCAATTACATTTGACCTACAACCTCTTCAGCTATCTATACTAAGCACAAACCTAATGGTCACTTTTGTATCTCTAGAAAGGCAAAGAAGGATCATAATAGTTGTTGCTTAAAAATAGCAATTTTAGAGCATGTCAATAATTGAGATGAGTTTGAGTAAGATGAAGAGTAATTTCACTACCTTATCCTATGTGTCACTCTTCCCCATGGGCTGTACAAGTTCCAAACTCCCCCTTTTTAGTTGATTAATTGATTTTTAGTTAGATAACCTACAATATTCTAAAACTAAATTATTGATAGGTAATCTAACCTCTTAGATGTTTTAAAGGAAAATAGGACACCTTGGAAATGATTCCACTTACATTTATGACCCCTAAAAGCCCACTAAATGACCCAAAATGGCAAATAAACTTATTAGACCCTGACTAAGGATATAAATACATTAGATAACATCAAATTAACTATAATATATCCTATGACAAAGTATTTGACCCCTAAACATATAAAAACTAAGTTTTTTACCTATAAGGGTCTAAATTTGACCTAAAAGTCAAATTTGGTCAATAAAATGGTGACTCATAAGGGTAGTATGTCTGTTAGTAGCCTTATCAATCCATGCACTAAGGATTCAATGAAATATTGAGGAAAACTAGAAAGGAATTTCCTAAAACACACCAAAAATAACCACAACACACCAAGCAAACATAAAATAAAGCAAGACACCAACAAGACTCACACATGTGCATAAGCACTTAGGGAAAATAAGAAAACAACAACTATGTACAAGGAGAGAGGATAACCTTAGAACTAATGTTTGACATATATCCCATTGATTAGGAGATGAAGCTCCTCTCCATCTAAATTTGAAATTTGGAAAGCATTGTGTTTCTTGAATTGAGTGATGACATAAGGTCCACTCCACAAAACATCAAACTTTGTGTGTTTTCTAGGCTTAGCCCTATCTTCATCCCACTTTAGAACAATGTCCCCCTCTTGGAAGATTATTGACATGGATTTATTATCAAATTATCTTTTTTTTTAATCTTTATGAGCCCTCATAGTTTTCATATCTTGATCTCTTATTTATTCAAGCTCCATCAAATCACATAATCTAACCTCCATACTTTCATTTTCCATCAACTCTAGCTGGTAAGTGAGATCCAAGGTTGGTAACTCAAGTGAAATATGTATTATATCTTCTCTCCCATAAACAAGTGTATATGGTGAGTTTCTAATGGCTCTCTTGGGGGTGATTCTATCATCTCATACATCTATCTTCAACTTGAAATGCCAAGTTATCTAATTTTCTTCCATTATCCTCTTAATAATCTTGATTAGATTATTATTGGTGGAATCAGATAGTCCATTCCCTTATGGATAATAGTTGGAGAAAGTAATAAGATAAATACCATGTTTCAAATCCCACTCACTTGTCTTCATTCCAAGAAAAGCCAATGCATTATCTAAAATTATTGTTGAAGGAGCCCCAAACCTTGTCACTATGCCTTCATAGAAGTCTAAAAATAAACTTTCATTTACTTCCTTAAGATATACAACCACCACCCATATTATAAAGTAATCTGTAGCAGTCAATACCCACTTGTGGCCAACACTAGAAGGTGGGTTGATTAGGTCTATGAAATCTAGACCCCGTTGCATAAAAGGTTAGTCTACTTATATTGAATGAAGAGACAAGGATGAAAGATTTTGATTACCATTAAAGAGAGAACATTTTTTGACATTTCCTTACCCAAGCATGGGTATATTTAAACAAACTAGGCCAAAAGTATCCAGCTCTCATAATCTTAGTAGTTGTGGTTATAAGAGCAAAGCGACCACCAATTGGTCCATCAAGAAACTCAAATAATATTTTTTCAACTTGATATAAATCAACACATCTTAATAATACACCTGAGAAGTCCTAAATAATAGTCCATCAATAAGTATATAAGGAATAGATTGTAATCTAAATTACCTTCTTTTGGCTCTATTTAGGCCTTGTGGACACTCACCGGTTTGAAGAAAGTAGATTATTTCTTGTGTCTAACTCCTCATTGATGAAGATGTAGCTATCATAGTATTTTCATGAAGGGATGAAACAACTTATTTTTTTCCTTAAAATTTAAATCAAGGTGCTCACATAGTCCCTTCCCCTTCACTAGCTTGGTTGTCTTGATTTCTACACCATGCTCCATCACTTTTGTAATCCAACCAGCCCTTTTTTCATTCAAATATCTACTTAGAAGGAAATCTTTAACACTAGGATGAGGTACCAATATATGAATCTTGTTGTTAGAAAACATGTGCCTAAACTTATTTAGACTTCTAACAACTAAAATTAATTGCTTCTCTACATAAGTGTACCTTACCTTATATCCTTCCAATCCACTAAAGAAGGAAATAGGATACTCCAAATTTTCCTCATTTTATTAAGTGAGCATGGTAGAGATTACTTCTTTTTTCCAAAGATATACAAGTTTAAATCCTTTTATAAATTAAGACTTGCAAGAGTTGGGGCTTGAGAAATAGCTTTTTTGATCTCTTTAAAACTCTCCTTCCTTCTCCTTGTCCAACTAAACACTTCATCTTTCCTTATCATGGAGGTTAGAGGCTTCATTAAATTAGAAAAATTAGGAATAAACCTCCTTATCAAATTGATTTTTCCAAAGAAACTTTTCAAACCTTTCTTATGTTTGGGTAAAGTCAATGCCAAGATTACACTCACCCTTTCAGGATTTATGGATAGGCCTTTCTTTGAGACTATGTGTCCCAAAAAATTTCCTTCATGGACAACAAACACACACTTATTTGGATTGAGAGAGATTCTAAACTATTTATATCTCTCAAAAATCTACCTAAGGTGATTCAAGTGATCCTTTGCATCTTTAGAGAAGACTATGATATCATCAAGATACACCAACACTATATCATTTATTAGACATTGAAAACCCATATACATTGCACATTGAAATGTAGCTCCAACATTAGACAAACCAAAAATCATTTTCCTATAATAATATGTACCCCATTTTATGGTAAAGGTTGTCTTGTATTGGTCGCTTTCATTTACCAAAATTTGATTACACCCTGAATATCCATCAAGAAGTGAGAACCTTTCACTACCTACCACAACTTGCAAAATCTACTCCATCAAAGAAAGAGGATAATGGTCCTTTAACAAAAATATATTCAAGTATCTAAATTCAATACATAAATTTATTTCCCCATTTTTATTCCTTACTGGGATTAATTTTTCCAACTAAGATGAATGTTTAATAGGAAAAATGATCTTAGACTGAATCAACTTTGTAATCTCCTTTCTCATGAGAGGCTAATCTTAGGATTAAATGGCCTTTGTCTTTTCTTGATGGGCTTAGCATTCTCATATATATCTATGGTATGTTGAGATAAGTTTGGATCAAATCCTTTTAAATCACTATATTCCCATATAAAGACATCATAAAATTCCTTGCATAACTCAATGAAAACATATCTTTCTTCTCTAGTACATACCTTCCCAAGAGCAAGCAACTTATCTTTAAAGATTTGTAATGTCTCATAGTTTTATTGATTATTATACATGCTTACCTTTTCCTTATTTAACTGATCATCATCATTGAATGTAATCTCAAGTGTGACTAAGCCTTTAGGGATCTTGTTTGTCTTCAATTATACAATCTGACCTCCATATTGTTGTTATAGAATGGACTAATTATTTGAGGAAAACTCAGCCTCCTCTTGTAAAAAAATATCTATTTGTTAGTCACTATAAAACACTTGACAATTAGTGACATTATTAGGTATAGGTCTTACAATCACTTTGAGATGAGGTTAGTTCTTATCCTCTCTTATCCCCTTTGGAAAATGAAACTAAGCTCCAATTACTACCAACCTATCAACATATTTGTTATCTTCTCTTGGGATAGATTGGATGTTGAAGGTTTGGAAATAAGCCATAATATCCCATAATCTATGCTTATATGACTTAATCAAAGAGTTCTTATTCATATTTTGGCCTCTCACTTGATTCACCACTAATTCAATATCACCATACACTTGTAACTCTTTCACACCTCTTTTAATATCCCACTCAAGGCCATAAATGAGGGCCTCATATTTTTCCACATTACAAGTACAATTGAAGTGAAATCTGAAAGTAGAGTAGTACCTTTCCTTGGATGGAGAAACTAACATTGCTTCACCACCTGCTCCAACCTTACTTCTAGATCTAACAAAGAATAAATTCCATAAATCATGCATGTTTTCATTTTCCATCAAATTTGGCATGAAAGAGTCCTATTCATGAATTAAATACACTCCAATACCATCTTCCTCTATGATTTTTTAAATATCATGCTCATAGTGTTCAGCTCCCCATTCATCTAGATAAAAATCAGAAACTCCTTCAAGACAATAAGATGGAGATTAGTCCATGTGAAGATCTTCTTCAACAATAATGGAATAATTGACATTTGAAAATTTAGGCATGTAGGTCTATAAATTATTGTGATGAATATGATCTTTTTCAATCTTCACCTTGGTACCATAATTTGTCCTAAAAACCATATATGACCAATTGGATGCTAAGTGTCCACCTATTTTGGCTATAAATTCTCTTGACAAATAAAGAGAAAATTAAGGAGGTAAATCTAAAATAACCACATCATAAGGGATGGAAAAATTAGGGCAATCATGTAAAGTCAAATTCAAATCCTTGACTATTGTTAAGGTCTTTGCTAGTAACCCATCCAATTGTAGAACTCCTTTAGTTATTAGTTCATACTTGAGGCCTAGTTTATTTGCTATTGACTTGGGCATAACTGAAGTACTAACCCCACTATCTATGATATAATTTTGAAATAATTAATCACCAATGATGAAATATAGATAAAAATTAATCTTATCAAATTTATTCACTTGTCCATCAATGGGCTGAGTTTCATTTACCAAAACAACATTTTCAGTCTTAGTTGATCCAACTTATTTACCTTATCCAAGTAATTATTTTTGAAGGATATATTTTTGTCCCAATATTGTCAATGAATCCCATAATTAAATATTCATGTGTAGCTTATTCATTTGATCCAAAAAATTTATAGAAGGATTATTCATCTTGAATTGCTCTTTGGAAGCACTAGTACCTTTTGGTGTAGTATGCAAAGATGGTTGTGTAGGAGCTATCCTTGCATTCTAAAACTTCTAATTTGCTTACATCTTAGGGGATGAGTTAGACACACCCACTATTGGAAATTATGTATGGGTCAAAATACGTCCTTGATTAGTTCCTTGTCTCTCTTCAATAACCCTCATTTTAGACCTAGTGTTAGAGGATACACTAACATTCACATTACTTGAATTTCCCAAATGATTGATGGCACAAAATTATCCCTCAAAATGATTCATAAGAGTATAATAATATTTTTTTTCCATTTTTCATTCCATTTTGTATTGGAATCTCAAAAGTGGGAACTTGAGGTGCCCGACTACCTTATATTGTATGGCTTGACTAGGCATTTCATTGGCATATGCAACTTGGCCTTGATTTTGGTCATAGGAAGGAAAACATGTTTTTTATTTAACAACTTTGTTTTGAGTGGAAAAAATAGCTCTATAAGATGATGTATCATTAGTATTATAACTTGGGTAAGGTCTATCTTGAGTGATTTGACCTTGTCCTTGAGCATTACCTTGAAAAGGAGGCCTACTTGCTTGTCCAAACTAACTATAGGGTTGATAAGGTCTGTAACTTTGAGATTTTTTCCTTTTAATGGAGACCAATTCATTAGTAAAAAATTTAATCAAACTCTTGATTTCATGAATCTTATTTATAGGGGCAAGGACAGACTTTTCTTGACTATTAGGCAAAGGAGCCAAGGTAGGTAATGCAACTTGATTAGGAGGCTACAAATCAAGGAACAATGGCATTGGTGTTCTAGGAGAAATGTTACCTACTTAAACAAGACAATTATAAACATTGATAGCTATCTTATAATCACTAGGTAATGTATTCCCACCCATGGATTATATCATCATGGCTATATCACTATTCATTGCTTTTAGGTAATATAAGAAGGCATAATTTTGAGTAAGTCTCACAAGGGCTAGGATCCTATTCCATGTATTTTGAAATATAGAGTTAAAATCTTACATAAAATCTTATGGATCCCTCTTAATAGTGGTCAATTACTCAGCTAGTGATAGATAATCACTTTTCTATTCAAACCTCTTAGACAATAGATCTTCTAGTTCATCCCATGAAGCAATGGAATTATGAGGAAGAGTCCCATACCAATCTAAATCTCTTTCTTTGAAAGATAATTCCAATAAGCTGATGGATACATTCTCTTGAGTGATATTATGGATATTTTATAAGTTTTTTATGTTTATGATGTGTTCAATGGGAGTAGTAGGACCTTCTCTACTAAAATATGGAACACTCTTAAGGGTTGCTCCAATAATTTGGTCATATTGGGCAAGATTCAAAGGAGATAATCTAGTAAAGGCTAAAAAAGGTTGGTTTATAGCCAAATTTTAATGTATACTATGTGTATTAGGGGTTGAACTAAGTATAAATTTGGACTTCTTAAACACCAACTCACTTGAATAAAGATGATTATTCATAAATCTAAATATTTTGAAAAAATACAAAGGCAATTACACAAATTCAAAAGGTATGAATTTAGCATCAAACCTAGTGGTCACCTTTGGCATGGAAATCAAGGACTAATAATCAACCACAAAGTTTAAAAATTAGTGGAATTTCCATGTACTAAATGTAGATGTTCTTGTGACTACAAATATGCTAAGACCAGCACTAATCTTGGATAATCTTCTAGGACTTAGAGTCCCACCAAGCATGTCAAAAATTGTTGTCACTTAGATTTTAACCCTTGAGGAAATGTCTCAAATATTCTCATAAAAGTGGCACAATGGAGACATCTCACTTGCTATGGGTGATCAATTTAGTGAGATGAATCTCTAGAAGGGCTAGTTCCCTTGATGCATTCTTTGAAACACTCTTTCACTTATCAACTTTGCATGAAAAGGGTTAATAAGACAAAATTAGAAAGATAATAGGTGATGCATAAATATTTAATTTCCTCATATTGATTGAAATTATACTACTTAGATCAAAACAAAGCTTCTTTTACACAAAACTCATAACACAAAGCAAATTGTTACATTAATGTTTCATATGCTAGGTTTAAGAGGTATATTGATGTTTAGGAGGGATGATGAATGTTCCTTTGGACAATGAAATCATAGACCAGTTTTTAAAAAATTATAAATTAAAAGAGAACACTAAAAAATACCTATAACAGTTACTCTTCTACACACTTAGTGAACAATTAAGGATAACATGCTAAAAAGATCATCTTCTACTAAATAAGACCAATAAGATTGCAAAAAAACTCAATTTTACATGTAAGTAGGAAAATTCAATTTTTGATTAATTCAAGATTCATTCATATAAAAAATTGGCAAAGGCTTCACCATTAACCAATAGAGGCTACTCAAAAGAGCCAAAAAGGTCAATATTTAGCATTTTGGAGAGAGGTGAGACAAGGGAAGTCCAAATATCACTTGGATAGATTTTAAGCTAAGAAAAGAGGTTAAATATGCATGATAAAGATATGTGAAATTAACCATGAAATTTTAGGAATTCCAAGTGTCCATACAAGTTATGAAACTTATGAAAAGTGGCATGAAACTCCTTGTCTTGGCTTAGGAAACTACCTTCATGATTTGGACCTATTTGAACATCCCAAAACTGACTAGGGATAGGTCTAATGATTATAATGAGAGAGAATTATTTCACACATGCCTATCCATTCATTGGTTTTAGTCTTAATCATTTGGAATCTCTTGGAAGTAATCCATCACTACTTATAGTCTTAAAAACTCCTATTTTAGTCACCCCCCACACTTGACCTTGAAATTGGCTTAAATTTTTATAAAAAATCCATGGGATGGAGTGGATGAAACTTTTAAAGACTCTCCATGTCTTTATAATTATTAGGTACACATTAAAAAGGCTCACACTTGAATTTTTCACCCTTCTCACCATTGTGTTCACTATGCTAGTTTTGACTGGTTGAGATGAGATCTATTTTTTGAACACTTATATGTTTTTTAAAATCATTATATTGCCATAGTGAATTATTAAAAGTTCTAATTTTCCCCTTAAACTTTATTTTATCTCTTGAAACCTCATGTAACCTACACAATACATAAAATAGTAAAAAATACCCCATTTTATACCTCATATGTATAATTCCATACAATTCATCCTAATTGAGAGTATCCTGGGAGAGTTTTCTACAACCTTCAATTGTTTTCATGGTTAAACTAGGTCATTAGAGTAGTTATCCAACTTCATTTCCTTCATCGTGTCTTGATTGAGGCTTTGCAAGGGTTTAAGTAGTTTTCATTATTTAAGATTTTTTAATAAATTCTTGACATTTTAACTACCAAAAAATTCCACAAATATTATTTTAAAGACTCCTAATAACCTCCCCAAACTCCTTTGGCTTCCATGCATATACTCAAAAAAAATATGAGCATTTGAAATCACCCTATCAAGCTTGTTTCCACCTTTCCTATAGGCTTGGATTATCTTTGAGATAAAATTAGATTTATTGTAGTTTTATTTGCATAAAAAAAATCTCAAAAATTTGTAATTACATCTCATAAACTTTATCCAACTAGCTATAACACTCACCAAGAGCTAGAAGTGAAGTTGGACCCCCAATTGGTTTTAGGTCCTTTCAAGGCCTAATGGGCTTAGCATGCACCTTGCTAGTTTTTGACTATTTAGATTGATCTCTCATGGTTGGTCTAGTGGTTCATAATTTTTCACATCTCATTAAATCTTAAAAATTTATCACATAACTTCCCAAGCACTCCTCATTTTTTCTTCTCATTCACCAACTAGGCCTAATTGAAGCTTGTCTGGTTAGACTATGTGCAAGAGTGTTTTGATCATTTTGAGAGGCTTGTTCTTGAATTAGTGTTAAATATCACCTATTTAAATTTTATATATCTCAAAATATGTTTTTATATTTTTCAAAAACGTTTTATCAAGTTTATCACCCTCCTTGGCTTCATTTGCTTGTTTTGCCAAACCTTGAATTTTCTTGACTGACTGACCTTTGAGATAAATAAATGAGGTATATATTTCTTACCCAAGGAAAAATTAATATTTTATGAGTTTATTTATTTATTAATGAAACTTTTTAACAAATTTTTTATCTATATTCATCCATTTAGACACCTAACCAACTCAATTTGTCTAAAAAGGCCTTCAAAAGGATTGTTTTCCTGCATTTTCCAAATCCATGTAAGAACGACCTCTCAAAGCTAAAAAAATGTTCCTAAGTTCCTAAAAAATTATATACATCCTAAATTAATTATAAATAATCTTAAAATTCATCAAAAAATTCTCTTATCCCTTAGATTCCTCATTCTTACCCATTGAGCAAAGAGTCCCTTAGGGCAACTGTACAGACTGCTACCTTTGGGCTAATAAGGAGAGTAGATGAACATCTTGAAGGGGGTATTAGATATTTTTAAATAAATCATGAACCATTTCAATTTTTTATTAAATCCTCTCCCTCTTCTTAATCAAGTTCACCTCCTTACCCTTAATTCATGCTCAAGACTACACACTTAGTTGTAGGTGCATACATGGCTTTAAAAGGTCTAGGTAAATTTGTTTCATATTGACAAGATTTCATGGAGGTCATCATGGATATAATTAATGTGTTCATATTTTATTTTAACTTCCATTTAACCTCTTTAAATTCACTTTTAACTCATAATACTGAGTTCTACCTCTAATTGTGAAACCTTGTCTTAATGACTCATGTAGGTATGCATTTACCTATTTGAACCTTAGCCATGATGTTTGAAGACCTTCCTTAAATATTTCTAGTCACATAAAACCTAATAATACTTGTATTTACCTTTAATGGGATGAAACATCACTAAGACACCAATATTATAACTTTATTTTGATACTCCATTGTAGGTTCTCATTTTTCTATAGAAGGACACTTGTAGGTGTCCATGAGACTTGAAATACTATATATCAACATCATGTTGATGAAACTCATGCATATTTTCACATTATTAAATCATTAGGATAATTTTAACCATGATTTAATTCTTTTTTTTCTCTTTTAATATCAATTGTCACTCACACCTCAAAACCTGTAGATATGGAAGTAGGGTTTTAGTGTTTTTGTATGCAACTTTGAGGCCTTCAACTTCTATCCTTCACTTACTTTCTGACTCCCATCTTGGGATATATCTTATAAATGATAAAGGATACAATTTTTACCACTTTAGGTGCTTGAAAATTCATTGCAACCATGCTATAATATATCTACAAAACCCCTTGGACCTCTATTTTTACATTTTTGGGAAACCTTCCCTAGACTTAGTCTTTGTTCATTTCAACATGATTTATACCTTATTTTGTCCTTTTAACACCTTATATAGGTTTTATATGGTGAATATACATTATATAAACCAAAATATTTTCTTATCACATCCCAACCTTTTGTACAAGTGCCTTCATGGCTCTTGAGGTACCACCTATAGATGGGCATTAGCATACATAGGTAGTGAGCATGAGATTTTGGGTAGCATGTAAGATATCCATGTTTATGAACCTTATATGTTCAAATAAATAATAAAAAGTCATATTTTAACAATATTAAAGAATTGAAACATCTCCAAAATTCTTCACCTCTTAACATGACATCAGTAATGAAGGCTCTTATAGTTGTATATGGGTTGTATGTAGGTAGGGGCATAAAATGGAGTAAAAAATATGGATAGATGAGTCTATGATCACTCCAAATCATCATAAATCATTAAAATACTTGATTTTAATCAATTATATTTTAATAAAAGTTTCAAAACATCCATTCCAATGTGAAACCTCTTGAAAACATCTAGAATAAGGCAAGCAGGGTGTCTAATGATTGGTTTAGCATGATGAAGGAGCTTGTAACCAAACTTGCACTTTTACCAAACATCCAAATGAAATATCTACAGATATTAATGACTTTTAAAATTGATACACCCTAATTAAAACTCCATGAACAAGATAAACAAGCTCTATTCATGTGTGTTTCAACATGAAATTGAGTAAAGAGTTGACTGAGATGAATGGTAAGACTGAAAGTTACCCAAAAAATGATATGATGAAACTAAACATGGGAAGAGATGATCATATGGAATTAATACCTATGTAACACCATCTTATATACACATTAAACCTCTGTAGAAGATCAACATTCTAGAATAAGGAATAATTGACTAAAATTTTACAATGGTGACACCTTCTTACAACATGAGATGACTTGCTCTTCAAGACACCATGAGAAATTTAAGTAATAATGGAGACAATTTGAGAAGAGATCCAACATCACCAACTATTTTGTATGGACTTGTCCAAAATGGAGCAAAA
Source organism: Torreya grandis (assembly GCA_037957365.1). Taxonomy (NCBI): domain Eukaryota; kingdom Viridiplantae; phylum Streptophyta; class Pinopsida; order Cupressales; family Taxaceae; genus Torreya; species Torreya grandis. Next base: position 402,006 of record JARHVA010000323.1, read on the forward strand.
CTTATAGGGTATAGGAAATAATGAGCAAAAAAACATAGTCATCTTGTAAAGGATGGTTCAAAAATAATGGTTAACCAAAATTGGAACTATTTTTATTTAAATTAATTTATTTTATTATAATACCACCTCCTAAAATAATTTGACCTGAAACCTCTTCAGTTGTTTGTACTAAGCACAAACATGATGGTCACTTTTGTATGTCTAGAAAGGCAAAGAAGGAGTAGAATGGTTTTGGCTTAAAAATGGAACTTCCAAAGCATATTAGGAATTGATATGAGTGTGATTAATATGAATATGAATTCCATGACATTATCCCATGTGTCACCCTTTCCCATGAGTCATACAAGTGCCAAACTCCCCTTTTTCAATTGATTACTTGATCTTCAATTAGATAACCTATAGTATTCTAATTGAACTAACATTCCTAATAGGTAATATGACCTATTAGACATTTGAAATGAAAATAGGACACTTTTATACCTTGGGAATCATGCCACTTGAATTTATGACCCCTAAAAGCCCACTATATGATCCAAAATGACAAATAAATTTATTAGGCCATGACTAAGGCTAAAAATACATTAGATAGCATAAAATGAACTATAATATAGACTATGACAAAGTATTTGACCCCTAAACATCTTTAAAAATAAGTTTTTTACATCTAGGGGTCTAAATTTGACGTAAAAGTCAAGTTTGGTCAACAAGAATATGGTATAGGTAAATATGCATATAGTGCATATTAAGACTAATAACATGAATTATTGTGATTAGAAAGGGGAGATAGCTCCTGATTGATTTTTCTAGACTAGGAAAGACCAAAAAGGCTAAGATTGATACTTTACATAGTTATAAAGTGGTAACAATTCCAACCTTATTTTTATTATTTAGAAAATGATTGAAATCATTAACATAAGTTAGGTACTCAATACATTCTAACATGTGAGATAAATGACCATGTCCATTCATTCTTTACTTCATAATTGATCGTTAGAAAAGGGTTGAATGGTTTAAAATAGAGAATTGAAAGAAAGTAATTAGAAATAATATATTTATGAAATGGCTCATATTTTATAATAGTTCTAAACTTAATTATTTTAAGTGTGCCGATTGTAATTTGTTGTTGTTTGCACAACATGCCCTAATTTTTCTAATAATAAGGGAACCTCTTTATTAACCTTTTACTATGCTCCTGATTAGGCTCATGATTCATTGGTCTCAACAACACAAGCTACTTTGGTGGCCCATCTTAGTTTGCATGCCAAAATAGGACTCTAAACCATCACCATTGTAAATATCATGCCTGTACGATTCAACTTTGTATTTTACATTTAGCATAAAATTGTAGTTATGACCTCCCAATTTATATTTGAAACCTATCTTTCTCAGCTCTCCTATCTCTCTTAGCCTACTCTATGGATTCATATTGATATTCATGCCCTTTAATATCCTAAAACCTATCCCATTATGATGACCAAGTCTAAATGGTAAAGTATCATATATAACACTTGCCCTTGAAATGGAGTTTTATTGCACTTCCACTTGCATGGCATTCTTACCTACTAGTTCTCTCATCTCCCTACAACTACTTTAGGGGGTCACTTTAATTTCCATTCCCATTAGACATTCAAAACCTATCCCATCCTCTCCATCTCACTCATATGGATAAGTTTCATGTTTCTCTCTTTTGAGATAAAACTCATTTTAAAGAAACTTATCCCACTTATCGAGTCTTCAAAAAAGGCATTCTCTAGCTTGCCTAGGTCTATTAGTTTGTCTTACAGGATCATTTTGGTTTTCATGCCATTTTGACCTCTAAAACCTACTCTATATCATCTAATGGGATCATTCAAATAAGTTTCATGTTTTAACCACCTCTCAAAAGTGACTCTTGGACTATTGTAATGTACTTGTAAAATTCTTGCCTTTTTAGGTAAAAAACTTGCCATGTTTTTCTTTTGGTCTAGCTAGTTGAAATATTCATGCCCAATTGTAATCAACATTTTCTAGGAAATTTTAGTCTAGGTTTGAAAGTTTATAACTCCATAGACCTAATCAGGTCCCTAAACCTCAATTAGGTCTAGGAAAGGGGTCCTTTTTTCAATTCTCTATCAATCAGACTTATAGTCTTGATTAAGTCTTGAGAGGGAGACTTTTGTTTTTTGTATTTTTAGTCAATATTTTTAGCTTGAATAGGTATTGGTTCTATAGGGGGTATTTAGTGTTTTTCTAGGTTTTAATCTTGATGATATTGGGTAACTATGTTTTATGAGTTCATAGTTTTAATTGGGGTAAAAGTGTCAATTAGGTCAGGACTATCCACCCCTCTCATTTTTTTGTTAGTGAGGGATGGATCCATGACTAGGTTGGGGGCCATACCCACCCATTATGCAATTATAATCAAGGTCTCAATCGTTGATAGGTCATCAGGGATATTGAGACCCCTATCTTAGTTTTATGCAGGGTTATCATATCCCAAACCCCAAAGCCTATCATTGATAATGGATTTTGCCCTCAGATCCTTGATAATATATTCATAAGTATTTTAATCCCAAATACTCTAATTAAAATGTGGCCAAATATTTTAAAAATCTTGATATACTATTATAGGGTTTGAATCTTAATTATAACATGAAACCAATAGGCTTAAAACTTGACAATATAATCAAGGGTCCAAGACTTGATTAGGTCTTAGTCCCCCCTCTATTTTAAATTTTGAAAGCCCACCAATTTTGGTCAATTCTCTCTAGGGTAAGACATGATATTAGGTCTTTAGGCTAAAACAAGGCACTCCTTACTTCTATTTAGGCTTGTAAATCTTGATTAGGACTAGGAGTCTAATTTTTCAAACAGTAACGATAAAAAGGACTAGTTGCACCCCCATAAAATCTTAAATAGGTTTGGTAAGCCAATTTTGTTTTTTGGTTTTTACAGCATAAATTTTGATATAAGAGGTAAAAATCCAATCTGTTTATTTTTTGGAATTGTGACCTTACTATGGATGCACTATTAACTTTTAGTTTGCATAATTTTACCAATGGAAAAACTTGTTTATATTTTTACATGAATTTTAATATTCATTTCTTTTAATTTCAAGTTTTAACTTGAAATCTGGTCTTTTTCAAGATTTTGAACACTAAAGTGGTGAATTTAGAGGAAGATGATATCCAAGGATGTATCTAAGACATTAATGAGGGTTGTTGAAGAGATTTGGAGGGAAAATATCCCATGTGGAATCCCATTGGCTATATATTATTTAATTTTAACACTCTAAGGGTTGGATTTTTATATTCCCAAAAGATATTTGGATCCTTCCCTCTTTTATTTTCTATAATGTTATGCTTTATTAGTGTATTTATCTCCCTCAACACTTCTCCTTCTATCATGATGGAATTTTTTTGAGGGGTCTATTATATTGGGCTCTAATTGTAATTTTTAAAATTATGAATATTGATAAATATAAAGCTTGGAATTGTTTGTTTTTTAATTTGGTCATGTGTACGATGGTTGTGGCTACTCCTTACCTATTTTCTCTCCCTAAAAACTTACATTATCTTTTATTTTGATTGTGAATATGTTGTTTAGATCAAAGACTGATATGTGGAGTTTATATGATTAGGACATCAAAATTTATACAATTATTGTAGACTTTTATATTCTTCCTTTTCCTCTTCCTCTTCCTCTTCTTCTTCCCCTTATCTTTTGCTATTTATTTTATCAATTTGTTAGTCTAGGGTTTGATAATAATTGTCATTTAAATGAATATTTGTATAGTTGTTATTTTCCTCCATTGAATATTATTGCATTTTTGAATAAAAATTAATCAATGAAATGATTTACACAAAATTAGTTGAATACATACACTTCATGCAAAACCCTAAAAATTGATTTATTTGGAATGTTTCAAGTGCAATGTTATCTATTTTAGTTTCCTATAATCTGATTACTAAATGAATGGATGGATGCATACTCCACCATTTTTTAACCCACATGAAACCCATTTATAAAAAAATAATAAACACACCTCATTTTACATTGTTCAAGTACCCAAAACATGTTAAAATTCATGTTTGAAGTTTAGGATAGGTAGAACCAATAAAGGCTCTTTGAATAGAATGGCCACAATGAGACACTAAGTGAAGATTAGTGTGCTTAAACTAGGTAAATACAAACCTTGGGGAGATTCCCCAAAATCTCCTTTCAAGAGAGGTGAGTCATGAGATGAGCCTATAGCATTAGCACATGCTAAAACACATGTCAACAATACTAGTGCTAAAAGGAGGGCCCAAGCTAGAATATTTTAGACTTACCCTTGATTTTCACTTGTCACCTTATCTTTTATAATTTCCCTAGCCTATTGTATGATTAGAATGCATGTCAACACTATTAGTGTTATAATAGGGGTCGTTGAACCCAAAATTAAAATTCTAGTAAAAAAATTTAAACTTGAACACTTAAGAGTGTTGCCCATGCTTAGGTAGTCTGAAAGCTAAACTAGAAATTAGATGGATACCCATAAGATCAAATTATATAGTGGTTGATTTTGAGTTTTTAAAACTCACTAAACATCTAAAATTGAGGGTAAACAAAGGGAAATGAAAAAATCAACAAATACACTTAGCTAGTAGCTCACCTACTATTGTAACTCCATTTATCAACCCATATTCTACCCCTCAAAACCCACCAATGGTGGATAATCCTGCTTGGATTGGTAGAGGTGGATTCCTTGTGAATATTCTAGGGCCTGACCATGATTCACCTAAGAATTTGGGTAAATTTTCCTCAAATTACATGTCTAATAGGATTCAAATAGCCAAGGAGCATATTTAGATATTCAAGAATGCCTTGATCTAAATGCATATTCAATGTGAGGATGTGGTTTGTCACCTATTTCCTTATTCCTTGGGTGAGTTTTCTTACACTTGGTATATTAGTTTTTTGAATGCATCTATTAATTCTTGGAATGATTTAGAAACTATGTTTATTAACTACTTCTGACTACCCAATGATCCTATTGTCCTATATCATCACTTTGTGGCTACCCATAAATATATAAATAAACTTGAGTGTTTTAAATGCATGATTCCACAAGTTATAATATCAAATTTTAAAATACCCATATACTTAAATGGAAGTGGTTTCTATACAAACATACCTAAGGGGTTTAGACTTGATGACATCTAGATTCCTCAGAAGAACTCTGACAACCCTCTTATCATTTTCTTTGGCTTATGATGAGGATATAAACATTGAGCAACAAATGATTCTGCAAGTCTATATAATGGGTCCCTTTCCTTCACTATGTCAATTGGATGCTTATAATTAGATCCCAATGATCAATCATGCTCTCCATCTTGGTACACCACTAATGAATCCAATTCTAGTTACCTTATATACAATCATAAGTCTGGTCTACAATCCAACACCAATGAACTACATGCCTAGAAAGTTGACTTATACACCTCATAATCACATTTTTCCATAGACAAATAATCAACAACTTATTCCTATAATATATAATAATATTTTTGTCATACCTAACACTAGTGATTATGTTATTTCTACTAGCAATCAATAGGTCATCCCATCATTTCTAAATAGCTAGATGCTTGTTAAAAATGCTCACAACCAAGCACATCCTATTATCCCTAAATTTATAAATGATAGTACACCTATTTATAACCTACAACCACAAGCAAGAAACACACAAAATACTAGTGAGAACCTCAAAGTAGCCAATTTATAAAAAATGGTTTAGCGGTTAATAAATGCCATAGTTAATTTGCATAGATAAGTGCCACAAAATAATAAATTAGAATGAAAATAACAAACCACCAAGTATAAGTTTCAACTTCTAACAAACCATTATATAATTGAACATGAGGCCAAATAATGTAGGTGTACGTATTCCATTACATAAAAATAACTAGAATAATAATAATGTTTCCAATGCAATGAACTTTACTAATTTAGCTTCTAGAAAGAGATGGACAAGTTATAACTAGTCCTTACACTTGAAAACACTCTAATAAAGGCATATGTGACCTTGTAACAAACTCTAGTCTTAGAAACTTATGAGTTTCCATTCAAAAGTGATAATGAGGCAAAGGATAACCTAAATGAGGTCCATACATTTAAATAGTTTCAAAGGGGAAAAAGCTATTAGTCAAGGAATAAATTTCAAACCCTATTTGCCACTTTTACTCCTTACAACAACACTCAAGTTTTTCTTGAAGAGAACTTGAGCAATAACCTACTTCCCTTATAGGACCTACTACATCCTATCATCCTAAGAATAATTCGACACCTCTTTATAGTGACAAACTAATAGAGCTAGGTAAACATGGATACAACATTATTGATGAATTGAAATGAATTAAGGCTAATATCATGATGTTTGAATTGCTCCAAATCTCAAACCAAAAGGACATGTTGCTAAAATAATTTTCTTTCCCTAAAGTAAAATAATCTAATAGGATAGCTTATGCTCATGTAATAATTTATAAAGAGAAAATCTAGACTCCTTTCCTCCTAATAATACATATTTTTGGTAAAAACTTGCATAATTATTTGGTGGATTTAGGTGCTTCTATAAATTTCATACCTTATTCCATCTACTAGCAGTGGGGTTTGACACTTATAAAATCAAATAAGAAAGAGTTTCAGTTGGAAAAATCAGAGGTCAAAGTTGTCGGTGAGATAAATCATATCCATATGTAGCTAGACTCTAATTTGAGGGTACAATGGTTTATTGAAATTTAGATAGTGGACATACGTGATGCTTATGACATGATTTTGAATAGGGATTGGTCTATAATTTTAAATGGTCATATTATAACAAGCTTCTCTCATATGTGTCTCCCATGGTAAAGCATGCCTAATCAAATTAGGATTGAAGGTGATCCTAATATGACTCACATGATAACAAAATATTAAAAAATCAATGAAATCTTATTTGAAGAGTCAAAGTTTAGGTTGTATGCACTTTAGAAAGAGGTATTAGCATATAATAAATTTTCTATTAACATGTTGTCCATAGAAGAGAGTTCATAAATTGAAGAACTAGATTAGCTAGATGAGGATGAATTCCTCTATGCTCTTGAGATAGATTCATTTCCTAGTGATACTATGGTATAATAGGAGGTGAAACCAACAAATCTAAATGAAAAATAAGGTTTCCAAAAACTATTATTAACATTGGGGATGGTTGAATCATAAATCAACAAGCTTAATGAGAGATATCCAAGTGAAGTTAAGGCATTTATGAGCTCCTGTGATGAGGAAACAATTGTTCTAGACATCCCTATACTCACTTTAGCCACTAAGTACTTGGCCATAAGGTCCTTGTCAATTGATAAACAAGGTGAATTCCCATTAGACATTGAGAAAATCAATGAATAAATTAATGTTACATCAACACCAGCACATTAGAATCTAAAGTATACAACTAAAAACTATTTATGGATACTAAAATTTGATGGTCCTAAATCCAAGAGTAGATGTGGTACCAGTGTAGATCTCATCAATCCTAGAGGAAAGTCATAGTTATATAAATTTCACATATAATTTAGTTTCATGAATAATGTGGCTAAGTATGAATCACTAGTTCACAGTCTATTATTTTCCCTGAAGAAAAAAGTTAAGATTTTTAAAGTGTTAGGTGATTCAAAATTAGTGGTGAAAAAAATAAGAAATCAATAATCTTGTAATGAATTTTTTTAATAGGTACTAAACTTGAGTGTGTAATTTAATATAATAATTTTATGTATTTAATATTTAGACTCTGCCTCGTAGAAAGAATTACATGACAGATGCATTGGCTACTAATGCTAGTACCCTAAAACCTATAGTTGACTCCAAGTTGATAAGGTTATCTATGGAGTTGATCTCTACTCCTTCCATTCCCTAAAATATTTGTAACTTCTATGTGTTTAATTATTATAAACATATTATTGAATTTATCACCAACACAAATATATTTGAGTCTTAGATCATAGATGAAGATAACAAAGAAGAGTTCAAACCGAAAGAGGAAGGGGTCATAAATTTGAAAATAACCAGTATACCTAAGGGCATGGTCTCATTAAAAAAATATTTGATGTGGATTATTATGGTGATAAAGATAAATTAGCCCTTACCAAAGTTAATTTTCACTAGCATTATAATCTAGGCAATACCAATGAATCAAATAATGTGCTTCTAGATATGACATGTACTGGAAAATAAAAACAAGACTTTGTCCAAGCCTTAAAGGAATTCAAAGATGTTATCAAGTGGAATTATGAGGACTTAAATTTGTTTAACACATCTATTATCACACATATAGTTCCTTTCAAGATAGGGGTCAACCCATTTCATCAAAGGAAAATACCAGTCAATCCACTACTAGAATCACTAATATTTAAAGAGGTTCAAAAATTACTCCAAGGATAATTTTACCTATTAGGTGTTCCATATGGGTGGCTAATTTGGTGTCAATTAGAAATAAAATTGGAAAGATAAGACTATGTTTTGACTTATGCAACTTAAACAAAGCCTTAAAAAAGGATAATTATCAATTGCTTCACTAGATGAAGTCCTAAAAATAGTGAACAATTCTCAAATGATGTCATTCCTAGATAAGTACTCTAGGTACAACTAGGCAGTGGTTAACTATGAGGATCAGATTAAGACAACATTTACAACAATGTGGGGTATATTTGCATACAAAAAGATGTCATTCAGCATGAACAACATGGCTACTACTTTCCAATGCACCATGTATATTTATTTCAAATATCTTATTGGAAAACTATATTCATATACATGGATGATTTAATTTTCTTCTCCAAGAATAGAAAAGACCTTGTGAAATATTTGAGATAAGTCCTATAAAGATGTAGAGATCATGAATTTTATCTAAACCTAAAGAAATGCATTTTTAGGGTGACAAAGGGTAAGTTTCTTGGCCACATCATCTCAAAAATGGGAATATTTATAGACCCATAAAGAGTTGAGGGAATTCTAAATATTTCTTGCCTAGCATTAGAAAAGAGATAAAGTCATTCTTTGATAAAATCAACTTCATCAAGAAGTTCATTTTGAGATTTACAAAGGTAATCCAACCATTGAATAACATGTTGAAGAAGGATGCAAAGATTAAATGGATGACTAAAGCACAAGTGAATTTTTCACAAATAAAGAAAATATTTGTAAACACATCAGTGCTAATCAATCTATACTATACATAACCCTTATAAATCTACTCATTCACCTTAGAGTAGTCAAATACAACTATCCTAACATAGAAAAAAGAAACTAGAGATGATAGACCTATCTCATTCATGAGCTCTCCACTTGTAATTCTAAACTAAGATATTAAATAATTGATAAATAATCATTTGCCTTAATCAAATCCATCAATAAATTTAGGCACTATATTTTTTACATCAAGGTTTTTGCAGTTGTGCCTAACCCAATACTAAAATCTATGTTGATGCAAAATGATCTAGGTGAATGAAGGACAAAATGGATGAATATTATACAAGAGTTTGAATTAGATATAAAAATGATGAATATTATGAGAGTTTAAGGACTCAGTAAGGCCATGGCCAAACTAGACCCATAGATAGTCTACTAGTAGTACACAATCCAAGATATTACTAACGATGATTGGTATGAAGATATGGTCTACTACTTACTAAATGATGAATTCACAAGTAACTTAAATTCAACATAGATAAGGTCCTTATGCCACAAAATTAACATCTTCATGATTAAATCATACATTCTATATGGAAGAAATCATGAAGGCATATATCTAAGATGCTTGAACAAGTAAGAAACAACTACAATACTTAGTGATTTCCATGGAAAATATGGAACTAGTTATGGTTCAGGGAGTTCTATAACTCATAAGATATTTAGGGTAGGGTATTATTGGTTACATGTTTTTAAAGATGCTCATGCTCACATCTAGAGTTGTCATACCTACCAAGTTGTGATGCATAGAAAGCATACCCCTGCCATGTCATTGCAATCATTTATTTAGGTTTAACCATTCACAAAGTGGGGATTGGATTTAATTGGTGCCATCAATAATAACTCTTTAGTAGGACACAAGTTCATCCTTATGTAAACTAACTCAAGTACCTATTTGACTAAATCTAAAGCATGTAAGAATAATACAATTGACATGGTAATAAACTTCTAGAAGAACACATCATCACTAGGTTTGGGATGTTTGCTACTCTAGTATGTGATAATGGTCCTACTTTCTCATCTCTTTAATTCACTAAATGGGCCTATAAAACCAATTAATCCTAAAAATCTCTTCCAATTATTATCTATAGGGTAATGGGGTAGTAGAATAACCTAGTAAACATTTATTTGATTTAACTAAGAATATCTTGGCAAAGAATCCTAGGGATTAGTATAATGTTTTGAAATTTTCTTTATGGTATAATAGAACTAGAATTAAGATGGCCCTAGGAACATCACCATTTCATCTTGTTTATGCCCAAAACCCCATATTCTAATAAACTTGAGAATCCCTACACTATAATTCATGAGAGATTACCTTGAAATGGATGATAAGATAGAATATCTCCTTTTCAACCTGATATAATTTGAGTAAAAATGTGATGCATCCCTCTTGAATTTTAGCAAACACTAATAGGTCATCAACTGTTAGTTTGATATGTGATCAAATTTGAAAGCCTTTAAAATATCTAACTCAGTCATTCTCTAGGATAAAGCTCATGAGAAAAAGGGAAAACACAATAATTTTGATGCCATGTGGTTGGGTCCCTACCAGATCTATGAAATCTTGGGTAAGAATTCATTCTTCCTATGGTGTTAACTAGCAAGGACATCCCATTATTTCTCAATGGGTAGTTCTTCAAACACTACTTCTAGGCTTGAATTACCCTAGAAAGTTCTTATAAATACATTCTCTTTCCCTTTCATGCTTTGTTTTTTTAATTTCATACTTTTTTGTTAGTTTAGGTTTGATTTTTTTCTTTTCATTATCAGTCTAACATCATTATTTGTCTCTTTTTGGACCAACCCACCTATTTTTCCTTATGGGATCCCCTATTGGTCAAAATAATGAATTGAAGGAATTTATGTAGGTATTTTGAGTGATACTTCCATTGTGTAAGTGTTATGAGTAGTTTTTGACCTTAGATTCTATTTATGAATTAGCCTCAAAGGTTTTGTTATCATGTGAGTTTTGAATTTGTTTGAGTCAGGTTAATTTGGGTAAAACTTTCTGGTCAATGAAGACAATCTCTCAAAGCCAAGCACAAAATTTACATCTAAATGGTTTATGGGTTTTCCTAGATGAACTTGTTATGGTGAAGATCTAAGGTGAAAAATATATAGTTATACATTTCACTTACTACTATGGTCCCCAACCTAGAAATGAAATGCTAAATAAGAAAGAGAAAACATAAATCATGAAAAACATCAATTTAAGAAAAAAATGATCCGGGTGATTCAGGCAACTCCACCATGGGATTTTTGGTTTAGTTGGTAGTGGAAAAAGGCCTAGAGTGGTATCAGAGGCAAATCCATCAAGGCTATGTATGTTTTTCTAGTAGCAAATCAATGTCTAAAAAAGTGTTCTCAAGGTAGGATTCACTAGCTTGATGATCGTATATGTAGTAGCTAATCTTGGTAAGTTCTAAGAAATGGTAAATTAACTCATTTGCATAGACCCAATCAATGAGAATGTTTGATTTGGTTTTGTATCCACTCTCATCTTCTTCTATCTCTAATCCATTCACATTCTATGTATAGTCTTAGCCAGAGAATCTAGGTTCATAAGCATGTTTTTATCATTTTTAAATACTTAGGAGTATTTTCCATCATAGTTTCCATTTGATTTTGCTTTCACAACATTCCCTAATTCTTCTAAGAATTACAAAACCTCTTTTTTGGCCTTTTTCTCTACTCTTAATTGCACTCACTATTCATTTATCTTAGCACCACAAGTTTCTTTGGTAACTTATTTTATTTTGTGTTCCAAAAAAGGACTTAGAACCATCACCATTGTAAATACCACATCTTTTTGAGTCAAATTTGTATTTTACACTTAGCATAAAAGTGAATTTATGATCTCCCAATTTGTATTTGAAACTTAACTCTCTCAGCTCTCCCATCTCTCTTAGCTTGCTCTAGGGGGTCATCTCAATATCCATTCCCTTCATACTCCTAAACCCTATCCCATTATGATGAACAAATATAAATGTTAAAGATTCATATATATCACTTACCCCCAAAACATAGTTTTGTTGCACTTCCACTCATATGGCATTCTTTCATGCTAACTCTCTTATCTCCCTCCAACTAAGGGTCACTTTGATTTACATGATTTTTGGACCTATAAAACCTATCACATATTATTTATTTGACTCATGTGGATAAGTTTCATTTTTTGATATTCAAATGAAAACTCATTTTCATGACACTTATCCCACTTGTCAGGTCTCTAAATTAGGCATTCTCTAGCTTACTCAGGTCTCTCATTTTTTCCTAGGGGGTAATTTTAGCTTTCATGCCATTTCATCATTTGTAACTTATTCCATATCATCTATTAGGATCATTCTAGCAAGTTTCATGTTTTAACCACCTCCCAAAAGTGACTCTTAGACTCTCATAATGTACTTGAAAAATCCTTCCCTTTTTGGGTTAGAAATTTGTCAATTTTTTTACTTTGGTGTGGCTAGTTGAAATCTTCATGCCCAATTGTAATCACTCTTTTCTAGTCAAATTTAGTCTAGGTTTAAAAATTTATAACTTTCAAGACCTAATCAATTCCCCAAACCTTAATTAGGTATAAGAGAGGGGTCCTTTTTTAGTTCTTTGTTAAAGTACTTATAGTCCTGATTAGGTCTTGAGAGGGAGTCTTTCATTTTTCATAGTGTTAGTCAGGATTTTAGCTTGACTAGGTCTTCATTCTATGTAGGGGGTCCTTAGTGTTATTCAATATTTTAATCCAAATAAGGTCATGCAACTATTTTTCATGAGTCGATAGTTATAATCAAGGTGGAAGTCCTGATTAGGTTAGGACTTTCCACCCCTCACATTTATTTGTTAGTAGGGATGGATTCTTGACTAGGTCGAGGGCCATCCCCCAACCATTTTGTAGTTGTAATTGTGATCTCAATCCCTGATTAGGCCATCAGGGCTCTCAAGACCCCCATCTTAATTATATATAGATTTTTCATACGCCAAAGCTCTAAATCCCATCACTGGTTGGGAATTTCCCCCTCAAATCCCCAATAACATATTCATTAGGATTTTAAGCCTACATACTCTGATTCAAACATGGCTAAAGCCTTTGAAAATCCTAATAGACTATTTTAGGGTTCAAATCCTGATTACAATGTGAAACTAGTAGGCCTAAAGCCTAACGATATAATCAAGGGTATAAGACTCAATTAGGTTATAGGCCTCCCTCTATTTTAAATTTATAAATCCTACCAATTTTGGTTAATGTTATCTAGGATAAAACATGATATTAGGTCTTTAGGCCAAAACAAGGCAGTCAATTTTATTTAGCTTCTAAAGCTTGATTAGGAAGGAGTATAATTTTATAAATAGTAACATTTAAAAAGACCATTTGCACCCCATAAAATCTTGACTAAGTCTAGAAATCCAATTTTGGATTTTTTTTTGTTTTATAGCATAATTTTTAATCCAAGAGGTGATAATCTAATCTATTTGTTTTGATGGAATCAAGACTCTATCACAAACCCACAAATAACTTCAATTTTACATAATTCTAGTGACTTTTACTAATAATATCTTTTAATTATAAGTTCTAACTTGATTTTTGGTCTTGTGAAATATTTTTAATAGTAAACTATCAAATTTGGAGGGATAGGATGGCCAAAGAGGTAGTTGAGACATTAGCAAGGGTTATTAAAGAGTTTTGGAGGGAAAATCTCCTCCATGGAATACCCTTAGCTATATATATTTCATTTTAACACTCCAATGGTTGTATTTTTATCTTCCCATAAGATATTCGGTGCCTTCCCTCTTTATTTTCTATAATTTTATGCGTTATTAGTGTAATTTCTCTCCCTCAAATTCTCTCTTTCTATCATGCTAGAAATTTTTTGAGGGATATACTATATTGGACTCAAATTATAATTATAAAAATTATAAATATTGATAGATATAAATCTTAGAAGTGTTTTCTCTTCAATTTTCTCATGTATACATTGGTTGTGGTTGCTTCTTCCCTATTTCCTCTCCCCAGAAGCTTGCATTGGCTTTGAATTTGATTGTGCATATGATGGTTAGATCAAAGACTAATTTGTGGAGATTGTATGATTAGGACAATAAATTTACAACAATTATTGCATGTTTTTATTTTATTCCTCTTCTCCTTATCTTTTGTTACTTATTTTATCAATCTATTAGTCTAGGGTTTGATGGCAACAAGCATTTAAGTGAATATTTGTATGGTTTTTATTTTCCTCCATTGAATATTATTACACTATTGAATGAAAACTTAATCAATGGAATGAATGTACACAAAATAATTTAAACACATACACTTCATGTAAAATGCTAAAAACTAATTTATTGGTAAATTTTCAAGTGAAATGTTGTCTATTTTGATTTCCTACAATCTCATTACCAAATGAATGAATGCATACTCCACCATTTTCAAACCACACAAAACCCATCTATAAAAAAACAAAAAATTCACCTCATTTTACATTATTCAAGTACCCAAAACCCATTTAAAATCACATTTGAAGTTTAGGATAGGTATAACAAAAAAATGCCCCTTAAATATAATGGTCACAACAAACCATTAAGTGAAAATTAGTGCACCTAGACCAGGTAGATATAAACCTTGGGGAGATTATACAGTATTTCCTTTCAAGAGAGGTGAATTATGAGATGAGCATATAATATTGGTGCATGTTAAAATGTACATCAATATACTTCTAGTCATGTGGTATGATAACATGGGCCTTGACATGTTATGAGCTCGAGAAGTTCCACCCAGCATGGTGTGACATGGAATGCAAATTTGACATGGTTATTGAGTTGTGCATAGAGTTAAACTAATGCATGATGTGTTAAAAATGCTTTACAAGTGAGAAAATTTACTATGAGTATATGTACATAGTGTGATATGTCACATATGGCACTTAATGATGTGAAAACCTTGATTTTTATACAATATGCCCCTTGGCATTATGAAATCATGTAAGGGTGTGGCAGAGTTTACATGTGTGGCATGTACCACCACAATGATGTAAAGATATGTAAGAATGTATGAGTATGCAAGTTATACTCCTTGGTGTCACATAAATATGTAAGGGTTCATATATTCTCTATAAATATTCACAAGGTAATATACATGTTGTATACATGACATAATGTTTTGGAGTTTACATGAATATTTTTTCTATGCAAAACACAAAGTTGTGCCAAATAGAATTAATATTAAGTATCCAAATTTTAGTAGGGTAGTGACCCTCAACCTTACACTAGCTAAACCTTTGAAAATTATGTGATTTTAACCTATTAGATGAAGTGCATAATGTTTTTTTAGATTTGTCTTACATGTATATATGAATTGATTATCCATATACTCACACTTGTCTATTGATCTAGGAAATGACTATAAAATTGCATATGTATGGGTAAAAATACTCTATATCTAAAAAATAATACCAAAAATTAGGATTTAGTAATGAGAGACCCATCCCATTCTTAGATCATTTAATTATTTACATATTAGCTTTGATATTTTGGGTAATGGTGTTGAACCAATTCTTTGACTAAAATAATATAGTGGACTGTTGATGTTGATTTGAATCATTGAGAAGGAATGCACGATGGCATATTCCTAAGAATATATGTACATATTTCTATGATGTGGCATAATCCTTGAGATACCAATTATCCTATAGGTGTATAAACCACATCATGTGGTGATTGAGAGTAGTTTCTCTTAATATCTAGCTGCATAACCTACTATGCATGTCTATGAATGCAAATGGATGTATACAATATCCCTATTCTATAATTCTAATGAGATGAGTGTATGTTTACCCATTATTCCTTATTGGGGAACATTTTAAGACTTATTATACATGAGATCATATTGTAGATGAATCATATCCATGTCAGATTAATATTGGATGCTTAAGAACATACCAAACTTAGAAGTTTGATAATAAGGTTATCTAGTGTATCATGAGTTTGATCTCCAATATCAAGACTCTTTAATACAAGAGTGAAGTTTAAAAACCCCATATGATCTATATTTGAGAATAATTATGAAGTTTCTTATGTGATAATAATACATGTTATTGTAAAAATAAATGGCATGTTAGTAATGCATAACTATAGAAGTGTTGTTACATAATACCATATGGAAATAAGGTGCATAATTAATATATCAATGTATATAAATATGTGTAACAAGATGTATTATTGTCCAACACATTACTGATGTATAAATTTTTGCATGTACACGTATACTTCAATGAGGTGGAGATATGTATGTAACTGTCAAGTTCTATCCACCCATAATGTAGTTTTAATGAATGCATAGTCTTTTGTGAAATAATGTCTGAGAACTAATAATTAGATTAAATATGGTTGTTTTTTCATGAAGACCATAATTATGAATATCCCAATAGTGTTTTAATATATGACTATTTTGATGGTTGATTTCATGTAGCTATAGAGTACATTGGGTGTCTTCATCAAGAATGTATTAGTGCTTGGTGTAGTTGAGCCATGTGATGTTCTTCACATTATTATTTTGTAGGATGTTGACAAGTCATAATCCATGTTTAGAATTGTTTTTGTGTAGGTTGTGGTAGGATAACCTAAATATATGCCTGAGAATGATTTTATGTGAAGCACTATTGGGAGGCTTACACATTTGAATCAATGACTACATGAAACATTATTGAGATGCTCATGTGTATTTTTTAGTTATTTTAAAGAGATGTTTGGTTGGCACACAAGTGGAAACACTTGAACCATTTTATGTATAACATGATGTGGAGGCACCATTAGTACTTGAATATGGAAATAAATGCATGAAAAATTATCTACTTATATTAAAACTAATATAATGAAGAGCGGTGTTATGTGGTCTCATCTCCATATAGAGATGATGGGTGATGCCTTTGGGATATTTTCCTAACCTTGGCCTTTATAATTAATTTATATTAGTAGATTTTTTAATTAGTAAAATAGGGTTGTGTGATCACTCACACCTTTCCTTAATAAAAAATAGTTCTTAAAATTAGATTTACTCTACCAAACTATCAAGACCAAAGTTACCACAATTTCCTCAAAGGCAATAACCAAATTAAAATGAAAACTTACAAAATAAAACCCAAAATTCAAAACATCATAACAATCTATTTTAAATGTAAAATACCCTTAGCTTCATAAACTAGAGTCATTAAAACTATGTGATAAAATGCCCATATAAAAACCATTCTTTTGGAGTTAAAGCACAACAAATTATGTAGCCATAAAACTAAATTATCATCTATAGAAAAATACCATACCTCATAAAGCCCAAAACTATAAATTCTAGTCTATTTTTATAGCAAACACATAAGCATATGATTCAAACCAAACAAATCTTCATAAAATCAGGCTTATGTATCTAAAATCTAGATCTTCTATAGTAATATTGTATTCTACATCGACAACCTATAATATTTTATAGACATTGCATAAAAAATTATCCACCCATTACATAAAATCATTTTAGCCCCTAAATAAAATCATAATTATTCACATCCAATATAAAGGGTTTTCCATGTAGACAAAATATCCACAACCAAACACTCATTATGCCTATCTTCTAGATCTAAAATCTAAATCTTCCATACTATAGTGTATCTTATATATCAATAGCTTAAAATATTTCACAAACACCACCCAAAATATTTTTCATCCACTATAGAAAACATTTATGGCCACATTACAAAATACTTCACATACTCTTAAAACTTATTCCATAGCATCAAAATATCCAAAACCAAACACATCATAAAACTAGTATTATTTTTAGATCTAAGTCCTACTCTACATCTTAGCCTCCCCAACAAAAATACATTTCCTAAATTTATATCAAAGGTAAAAAATTAAAACATTCCAAACTTATATGCACTAGATCCCATGGTAGTAGTTTCTAAGAAATTCCAACAAGAATAGGTGTAGAGAAACAAGATTTGAAACAAGAAATCCCAAGGTTTTATAAACTTAACAATGATATGGAATTGTTGTAACCAAAAATTAGAAAGGGCAAAGATAGTCTTTCCTTGCCATGGAAAATAAGATCTTCTACTTCTACTTCCTATAATATTTTTCAGCTTCAAAAAAAGTATTCAATAGCCCCTGCCTAGATTTGTCATAACCTCTACCAAAAACTTCAACATCCATTTCCCCAAACTTATATATGAGCCACTTCTAAAAAACTTTGGAGTCACTATCTTCTTCCTTAATAAAATTTATTTAAATCACTAAAAATATGCAGATTAAGATCCAATGCAAGGTTAATCATCCTATGTCTTCTAAGCAAGAGTTTTCATAATGAAATAAAACCAAACCAATATTTATCATCAATGACACCTCTATGGATTTTAAAGAACCAAATGGAATGCATTTTCTCAAAAAAATAATAACCTTAAATTCCCCAGCAAACCTATTGCATCTAATGTCTCTTCCCCCCAAAAAATAACATCTCTAAAATTTATATCAAATAAAAAATCCAAAACATCCCAAATCCTCAAAATCACAAGGTTATGGTAATACTTTCTCAAAAAATGGAAACGTAGAGATATGGGTTTATGAGGGAAAAAACCATAGGGATTGAGATTGCATAGAAAAGTACCTTAAAATATAACCAACAACCATTGGTAGAAAAAAATGAAGAACTAGACCTCCAAATGGTTCCAAATATAAGAAAACTCTCTAAACATGGTCAAATCCATAGCTACCATGATCTAAGTTTCTAGCAAACCCCCATGAAATATTTTTTGAAACTACATCCAATAACCAAAATGTTTATATGAGTCATTACCAAAAACATTTTTACTCACAAGCTTATTTCTCAACATCATTTCATTAAATCCCCAAAAACATGAAGAAAATGATCCACCACAAGGTTTATTTTACACCATATTATAACTAATAGTCTCTATAGAAAAAAATCATTTAAAATATGTCTTTAACAGTACACTTGTGAATTTTCCAAAAATACATGGAGTGTATTTTATCAAAAAATCAAAACTTTGAGATCATCAATAGTAAACCATATTGCATACAAGGTATCTTCTTCCATTTAATCAACATATAAAAAATTTATATCAAATAGAATCCTAAACCTTCATAGGCACAAGCTTATGTCAACATTTTTTGGGAATAAGGGAACAAAGAGAAATAAGTTTGAGTAAAAAACCTTTAGGGATTAAGATTTATCATAAAAATCACCTATGGTATAACCAACAACCCTTAGCAAAACAAAAAGAAAAACTAGACCTCTAAATGGTTCTATATCTAAAAATAGATATCCAAACAAGGCTAGATCCATAGCCACCATGATCTAAGTTTCTAAAAAACTCCCATATAGGCCTAGATCCACAATAATCTAGATTAGAATAAAGGCTAACAACTCAACTCAAATCATAAAAAATGGAATCTAGATATGAAAACTTGTCATATGGATTAATAATGTCATTTTCCTTCTCGATTGTGGGTGATTTTTACACCTATAAAAATTCTAGATTACCTGAAATAGGAATAATCAATAGGGGGTTTGAGATATCCCAATAGGAGCACGAGTCCACCATCTTCTAACCAAGAGTTTCTATAATTAAAAAAACTAACTAAATTTTTTATTTAATAACACCTTACAAATTTTATAGAACTACATGGAATGAATTTTCTCAAAAAATAAAAATTCTAAATTCCTTAGTAATAAACCCCTATCGCATCTAATTTATCTTCCTCCAACAAATAAACATCTCTAAAATTTATATCCCAAATACATCCCAAACCCTCATAGGCACAATCCTATGGTAACAATTTATAGGGAAAGAGGAATAAAGAGAAATATGGTTATGAGGAAAATTAGTGATAGGGATTAATATTTCCTTGTAAAAACACCTTACAGTATAACCAATAGCTCTTGACAAAACAAAAGGAATAACCAAACATCCAAATAGTTCCATATCTGATAATAAATCTTCAAATAAAGCAAGATCCATAGCCACTTTTTATATTAAACCCCCATGTAGGCCCATTCCAAAATAATCCAAATCAAAATAAAGGCTAGCAACTCAATGTGGATCAAAAAAAAATAGAATCTGAACATAAAAACTACTAGATGGATTAAAATGCCATTTTCCTTCCCAATGGATGATTTTAACCAATGTGAAAATTCCAAATCTAGATGAAATATACCAAATAAATAGAGGGTTCAATATATCATGGTAGGATTGAGTCCACCATATTCTAACCAACATTTTCTATAACTAGAAAACTAATTAAAATTTGTCTTCAATAACACCCCTATGGATTTTTTTAAACTACATGCAATGCATTTTCTTAGGAAATCAAAATATAAAATCTTGAGCAACAATAACCTATTTCATCTACTATCTCTTCCACTATCAAATCAACATATTTAAATTTTATATCAAAGGAAAAATATAAAACATCCAAAACTCTCATAAGCACAAGTCTGTGGTAGAAGTTGCTAGGAAAATATAAACATAGAACAATAGTAAAATGAGGGAAAAAATCCATAAGGATCAAGATTTCCCAGAAAAAACACCTTATAGTATAACTGTAGATACTCAAATATAGATTTATATGTCAAAATAGTCTTGTACAATTTGAAAATATTAGTCATGGCTATACCTTTAGTTATTAACTTACCTTATAGCTAAAAGGCTCACATTTGCTAGCTCATTATGCCTAAATATTTATCTTATTGTCTAAACCTATTATTTTGATTACCCAAATCAGCTATATCCCATAACATGCTTAAAAAATAATATATATCCTTCACTATCAGTTATAAATTTCTATCTTCATAGACACTTGCATTCAAACTTGGACAATAGCATTGACGCTAGTGTCCCTACTCCAATGCATGTGTCCATACCTCACAAAGCCTCAAATTTGTAAATAGTTTGATATGTATGGATTGACCTATTTGTTTCTTTTAAACCTTATGTGAGAAACATTTCAAAAGAGGTGATATAAATACATGTTAAATCCTACTTATTATTCATCTATAAAGTACCTCTCAAACTTATACTAGCTACTAAAAATCAACTACACAATTACGTTATTCTACCCTTTTTTCCTTATTTCAAAATCGATCATAGGAATCATTGTATTAAAGGTATAAAGCATTCAAAGAATATCCCATGAGTATTATTTTCCAAGTTATAATATAGGTCACTACATGCACTTGCATATAGAATATTACATAATTTTTCACACACAAGCCCACATAAGGGGGAGAATTAGATCAGTTTAAGGACCTCTTTAGATTATATGGCTATGTAGGAAACACTCACTGACACAGGGGTAATTGAAGTCAGCTCAAATTCATCTGAGCCCACTAACCTTTGTTTACAAGGTGGAATTCCCTAATTATAAGATCTAGGTTTTGAGCTACACACTAATATCCAAAACCTATGTGTATAATCCAGACAAACAATATTCAAGGTGATAATGACATCTAACATGAACACTAGAATTCATAAAAAATGGTCTATACTATGATGTAGATGGAAGCTTTGAAATAAGTATAATAATGTCATTATTAATGTCCATAGGATAACATAAGTGTCCAACCTGATAAAAAGAAATATTTAGAATCTAAATATGGGATCTCAATTTTTAGATAGTCTATTCTTACACCTACATTACTTATATATTCCTATGCATAATTGTATAAGCTAAGTACAATTTCTCCTTCACATTTTTATTACTAGAATATTGAATGTTATTCTTTTTTATATTTGACATGTGCTTAGATTTCTTATATCTCATTATAATATTAGTATAATTTAAATTCATTTATTTATCCTTATTTTTAGAGTAGCATACTCCTTAGTTGATTAGGCTACTCTCCAACCCTTATTTCCATAAAGGTCTAAACACTTGGTAAACCCACGTTTGGTTTGAACATTATCGATCCCTATATTTCCCTTAGGGTTTAAACCTTATTATTCAAATGTATGAATTATGCCATAGGGTTTCATATTTTGCCTTTGATTTCCCCTTTTTCTTGGTGTAAAATTTAGAATTTAGTTCCCTTTTTTCACTAAGGTTTTACCCTCTTCTTATTTCTAGGGTTTTATGTTCATACACTTACGAATACATTTTACTTGATTGGATAATTTCTTATTCATAATAGTCAATATTAAAATTCCTTAGAAATTTTTCATATTCCTATTGATATAATCGGAAACCTCTTTTTATTCACCATTATTTTATATGAATTGTTTGGATTTTACAATATAATATTTTTAGTAAATTTTGACATACAAGGTGAATGACGTACTTATGTTTTAATTAATTTCTATGTTTAATACAATTAAACATTTTATTAAAAAAACCTCTCTCATATTTATGAAGTATATCCCTTATTTATTAAAATTTATGATTCTTTATTAGGAATATTCTAGTGTTTTTCTTGTGAAACATCCCACATTGTTTAGTTCATGTCTACTTCACAACATCTCAATTTTCAAATTCCTTAGAGGTTTTTCATAATCCTATTGATATAATAATTAATTTTTTTTAAATAATTATCTATGGATGTTTTTAGAATTTTTAATTTACTATTTTTCATAAAGTTTGACATACAAGGTGCATGGGATACCTATTTTTCTAGGTTTTTCTTGTTTACTATTTTTTCTTGAAAAACTTCTCAAATTTTAAAATTACCCAACCAATCTCTTGAAATTTATAGATCTTCATTATGTACTTATTATATCTTGCATTTAAGATGACATCCTCTAACCCTCCTCATCCTTTAGATTTAATATTTAATCTTTCTAATGATCAATACATTATTTATGAGGATATTATGGCTAACAAGAAATATAATAACAAACCTTATTTTATAGTAACTCCTTAAAATTATGTTAATGAATGGACCAATAAATATATACATATAAATATTGATGATAATATAGAGACTCATAACACAAATTTTGATGACTTATGATTATAATAGTCACTCCACATACTTAGAAAGTGAGTGTTTGATAGAATTTATATGTCTCTCTTCTCCCATGCTCATTTTAATATTTATAATATTTAAAATGGATTAAAAATAACCTCTTTATCCTCCTAACCCTAATGCAGGTGATAGTTGTTTTCCCTCTAAAAAGGTCCATGCTATCACTACTCTATGGGGTAAGGTGGCCCATCCTATAGTATCGAATAAAGGTAAGTAACATACCCTTCCTTAAACCCCTCCACCTCCCACATCTCCTTTAGATGATGTGTGTATGCATATTCAATCAAAAGTACCTAGGGTTTGTGTTTGTCAATTCCTCAATGATTAAATCATCATTTTGACAAGGTCAATACAAGAGTTATAAAAAAATAAGTATTTGATTTCAAATATCATATCATGAGAAAAAAATAGCACACATACAAATAATGTAGAATATGTTAGTGTTATTCATGTGTTTGCATCTTTATATAGTAATGGTATGCCTAAAAATAAGCCACAACTGTTAGAATTAGCTATAGGATCTAATGAATCTAATAGAAATCATAAACAAGAGATAAAATAGTAATAGTAATAAATAATAATTGTATATCCAAGACAATAACAAAAATGAATAAATGACTCAAATATGATGAACTACTCTAATAATTCAATATTAATCTAATATAGAATACACAAATAGTCATTACTTATATAGAGCAAGGAATGCAAGATAAATATCAAGGAACTCACACAACATGTGTAGTTCAACTGATATCTGACTACATAAATAGTGGAGAGCAACTCCACACTAACAAGATAGGTGTCTAACTTGTGTAAATGATCAACACAAGTTGACTACTAGTTAAGCAATCTTATCCTATCTTACCCTAAATAGTGGAGTGGAACTCCACTTTAATAAGATAGGTGTCCAAGTTGACTACTAGGTAATCAAGATTATCTTATTTGGTGAAAATTATTAATAAACATAATAAACTAATTACAATAACTAATTAGTGCACCAAAATAATAAATACAAGTAAATGAAATAAAGTAAATAAATGCACCAACACCCCCCCATAAGTGAAGCTTGGGTAGGGATATGTAGATAAGAGTCCTGATAATTTATAGCCATATTAGGTACTTTGTACAAATAGATGAGGAAAGGAGAAAAACTAAAGGAAAAAAATCCTCTTTAAAATGAAGGTCTAGGAGATCCCCCTGAAGAAATGATGTCTTGCACCCCAAAAGAGATCACAAGTGAAGATACTTGCTCTTAATGAAAGGTTTGGTGAAAATATCTACAATCTACTCCTTAGGACAATATTGAAGATCAATGATTTCCACCTAAATTATCTCCCTGATTAAGTGCATATGGATCTCTATGTGTTTGGTTCTCTAATGATGAATTAGATTCTTTGAGATTTGGATAGTGCTATGGTTATTGTAGTAGATGACTAATGACTTTTGAAATGGAACACCAAGATCAGTAAGAATATTCTAAATCTAAATATTCTTATTAATGACATTAACACTGCCATGATACTCAACCTTTATAGATGAAAGAGCATTAACATTTTGTTTCTTGCTCTACCAATAAATGGGGTTGGATCTGAAATGAAAGTTATAACCAAAAGTGGACTTATGATCATCATAATCACCAACCCAATCAAAATTTGTGTATCCCATCAATTCTAAATCTATACCTGCTATATAGTGAATATTTTATTTGATAATGCCTTGAATGTAGCTCAAAATGCACTTGGTAGATCTCCAATGAAGCTCATGTAGTGTCTGCATAAAGTGTGAAACCATGCCAACTACATATGAAATTTTTGGTCATTTATGAGTTAGATAGATGAGGCTACCTAAAAACTAGTGATACAATGTAACATCAACCAAATGAGTGGAACAATGAACCTCAAGTCTAACTCTAGATAAGAAAGGAGTCAGTGTAGGCCTACAATTAGCCATGTGAATCTGAGCTAACAAGTCCATGGCATACTTGGGTTGTGAAAGTGTAATCCTGAAAGAAGATTGTGTTATCTAAATCACAAAAAACAATGTAATAATCCCATGTCTATCATGAAAAACATGTCATGAAGTGCAATCTTAACACTATTTATGATGGATGTTATGCTCCCTGTAATAATGAGATCATCAATATAGATCACCAAGTACAGTAGTGAATCCTCCTATCATAGAATATAGACATTTAGATCTGAGTGACATCTTGAGAACCTAATGGAGAGAATAAATGTGTCCATCTTAGAATACCAAGCCCTAGGGGCTTGTTTTAAACCATAGAGAGACTTTTTCAAGTATCATACTAGTGAAGAATCTTCAATAAACCCCTTTGGCTGCTCCATATAAATATCTACATGAAGATCCCCATGAATAAATGCACTCTTCACATCCATCTAATGTACAACCCAACCATGAGTTGTACCAATAGCTAGTATCAAGTGAATAGAATTCATCTTAGCAATAAGTGCAAAGGTTTATATATAGTCAATGCCTTCTATTTGGGAAAAACCTTTGGCCATTAAGCATGCTTTATACTTATCAATATTTTCATCCACTATAAAATTAGTCCAATATATCCACCTATATCATACTAATTTTCTTCTTTAGGAAGAGGAACAAGATCCCAAGTGTTGTTCCTAATCAATGAGTCATACTCTTCCTCCATCACTAAATCCCACTCAACTGTCCCTATGGCTTCTTGAAAAGACTATGGATTAGAAGCTGTGACAATGTAGGAATATGAAAGATCATATTGTGACCATGTTTTCTTTCTATCTAATGGATCCCTAACAAAAGGGTCTACATCTGCTAAAGTCTATCTAGCCCACAAAGGCATCAATGGGTAAGGATCTGGAGGAAGAAGAGGAGGAGGAACATGACCTGATAAACCATGTTGGGGAGGTATTACCTCATCATCCCTATGAGTAGATGAAGTAGGAGTATCATCATCACTGCTATCTGATTCTTTTAAGGAAGAAGAATGAGAAATGTTAGAAGACAAGTCTGAAGGACTTTCTTCAAAGTAAACACTTCTCATTATAATAAGCTCATGTGAATCTAGATCAATGAGTTGATATCCCTTAACACCATCAGGATATCCTAAAAATATGTAAGTTTGGATTTGTTATTCTAAAGGACAACACTTGTCTAAAGGTATGTGAGCCCATGCTAGAATATCAAAGACTCTAAAATGATGCACATCTGGCTTCTTATTACACCAAGCTTCAAGAGGTGTTATCCCCTTTAAAGCTTTATGAGGAACTCTATTTTATATATATGTATCACAATTAATCACTTTCGCCTAGTACTTAAGTACTAATGATTTTGCATGAATCATACAACTTGCCATCTCTTTTAATAATCTATTCTTCCTCTCTACTACACCATTCTACTAAGGTGTGTATGCAATTGAATGCTAAAGATCAATTCCTTTAAGAGCACAAAATTGTTTAAACTTGTTCACATATTTCCTCCCATTATCTATGTGTAGAATCTTGACATACTTCTTAGATTGTTTCTCTTCTATAGATTTAAACTCTAGAAATATATCAAATACTTCACTCTTTAGTTTTAAAAAATAAACCCAAGTATATTTGGAATAGTCATCAATAAATGTGAGAACATAATGAGTTATACTTAAAGATAACATAGGTAATAGACCTATTAAATCACCATGAAAAATTTCAAGGACTTGTGTAGCCCTCCAAGCTTTCCCTTTATCAAACTTATCCTCTGGATGTTTGCCTAAGGCACAACTATGACATACACCCCCTAAAAACTAAATATTTAGAAGTTTTATAACCATCTCCTACTGACTAAGCTACTATAAATAGTGGTAGTTCAGATGACCAAATCACTCATACCATAAATTTCTCACTAAATCAGTGTGTGAGAGCAAATCTATAGAGGAAGACTGAGGCACAAAGTGGGAGAATGAATAAAGCCAAGTTTAATTATCAAAATTTTCCACTATAACTAAGGCATTATCCTCTAATTATTTGATTGATATAGAATTAGGTGTGAACTCAAATTTCCTACCAATATCAAAGTGAGTGATTTGGTAGATAGAAAGAAGGTTAGTTGATAACTATGGCACATAGAGGAATCCTCAAATACACCACTATCAACATCAATTGTACCTTTTCCTATAACATCTACCTTAGAATCATCACCTATGAGAATTTGAGGTGAGGAACTTGGTTCTAATATAGAAAATTATTCTTGATTAGAACCCATATGGTGTGAAGCACCTAAGTCAATGACCCATGACTTGGGAGAATTTGTTAATGCAACTAGTGTCATAACTTTCCCTTTCCCTAAATTTGAAGGAGTGGAAGAATCCTTTGAACAAGATTGATTGAAGTTATTCTTTTTGAGAAGACCTTAAGTTCATTAATTTCTTTATTCCAATAATCATGTTCACTATGAAACCCCTTTTTGCAATAAGGGCAAGGAGTGTTAGTCCTTTTTTGTGAATCCTCTTTCTTATTAGTGGATTTACAATCTCCTTGTGAGGAATATTGTTTCCCTTTATTCTTATCTTTATATGACTTATTATGATTATTCTACTTCTTTTTACTTGAACTTGTATTTGATGTTGATGTTGAAAATTGCTTATGCTGAGGTTGACTTACAACTAGATCTTGAGATTTGTATGACTTGATTAGACCCATAGATATTAACTTTTCTTCTTCAACTATTATAATCTCAAAGCATACCTCAAAGGTGGGCATTTGATAATATGTGCCCAATGTGAGCCAATGAGTTTGAAAGCTAAAGACAAAAGATGAATATTCAAGACCTAATTTATGTAAGGAATTGAAAATCAATTGAATATCATTTTTATCAATTTTACATTCAAAAAGTTGTGCTCTAAGATCTATGACTTTAGTGATGTAGTCTTTAATTATAGCATAATTTTTAGGATCCAAACTAATGAGTTCATTGTCAATTTGGTAACCACAAACCTCATATATTTTACCAAATAATGATGCTAATTTATCTCAAGCCTCTTTTGGAGTTGTATATTTGTGAAGATATAAATTCAAATATAAAGACATGTAAGACTGAATTCATCCAATAACTTTAGTAGTTTCAAAAATAAAGTGTTATAACTCTTTTGCATCAGTAGGTGGAGTAAGAAGAGTTGTTACGTAAGGCATATATCTTAGCATCATTAATGCATTCTAAGCATTCTATTTCCATGTTAGAATTAGCTATAAGATCTAATTAATCTAATAGAAAGCATAAACAAGAGATAAAATAGTAATAGTAATAAATAATAACTATATATTCGAGATAATAATAGAAATGAAAAAATAACTCAAATATGATGAATTTCTCTTATAATTCAATATTAATCTGATGTAGAATACATAAATATCCATTGCTTATATAGAGTAAATTATGCAAGATAAATATTAGGGAACTCACATAACATGTGTATTTTAACTAATATCTGACTACATGAATAGTGGAGTGCAACTCCACACTAACAATATAAGTGTCCAACTTGTGTAAATGATCAACACAAGTTGACTACTAGTTAAGCAATATTATCCTATCTTACCCTGAATAGTGGAGTGGAACTCCACTATAACAAGATAGGTGTCCAAGTTGACTACTAGCTAATCAAGCTCATCCTATTTGGTGTAAATTATTAATAAACATAATAAACTAATTACAATAACTAATTAGTGCACCAAATAAATAATGAATACAAGTAAATTCAATAAAGCAAATAAATGCACCAACAAAAACAAAATGCATCTTCAACTAATACATCAATAAGTCAACCAAAGGTAATAAGATCTCAACTTAAATTCTAGGAGAAATTATTCAAAACAAAGTGATCCAATTACCTTGTATTCATCCTCTTATAAGATCAAAATACTATTTTGCATATCATAGAACACATGGGCATCATATAGATTGTTTCTTAGATTTGAAGAACAAAATACAAAATATAATTGATAGTGTGATCCTATCATCGATACATAAATCAATAAACCCAAACACCTAATGAGTGCATCTCCTAAATCATAAGTGTAACTAAATCACAAGTGAAAAAATAACAAGTATGGGTACCAATGGATAATTTAGAATAAAAACATTTTCAAATTCTAAAGTTATAGCAACAAAAGATTCAAAAGGAAAAATTAGACCAATAAAATATTCAAAATATAAAATTAAATAAATAAAATATTCAAAAGTAAAAGTTAGAGCAAGCAATGTTATAAAAAGATCAAGTCGAGAAATCACATTTACAAAAGTCACAAGATGAAAAGGAACAATTAAGAAATCAATGTATTGTAAAAGTATTGTTAAAAAAAGAGCACTTCAAAAATCAAATTTTAGGTAAGTAAACAAACATGATTAAAGCAATATTTATCATAATAAAGGTCAAAAAATGAGATACACTTGACAAATCTAAAGTTTCAAATGTGGTTACAAATGATACAATTTCTTATTCTACTATGTACACTTTTGACACATTTTGTTTAGGAAATGTTAATCATTTACAATATTCTTTTGAGTTTTGAATATATATTATAATTGACTCTATCTCTTCCTAAAAATTCACTTATACCTACATTCAAGTTTTACCTCTAGATAATGATTGGATCATGTGAAAAATATTGTCAATAATCAAAACCCTAGCTTCTTTATCTTTGACCACCTGACTCAATAAAAAAGGGGTTAGCACTTGATTCGATCTAACCCTAGAAACCTTTTTATTGTTAAGTGTTTCCTATATATCTATATACTTTGAGGAGGGTCTCAAAATTATATGTATTTATCCCTCTAAGATGTGTGTTTTTAATGGTGATCATGTAACTATTTTTCTCCTATTTCAACCCTTAATACAAGCAATGCAAGTGCAATTTAACCTTTTATAATACTTTTGACTTCATCAATATGTAATTTAGTATAAGATGTATTCAATAGATTTTTAATGAATAATGTACATGTTAATTAAGAGAATTTATTAGTAATTAAATACTATGCCATATTTTTGTATATATAGGGAACCATATGAATTTAAATTAAGACCAAGTGGCATTCAAAAAGTTGACAATAGAACAAACATATGGTTCTCACAAATGGTCACAAGGTAAAAAGAATGGAAATAAATAAAAGGATAATTTAGGACACTTATTTACACTTAGACACTTAGGTCAATGCAAGTTCCATGAGGCAAATAGTAGTGTTTAAGAGTTCAAAACACATAATAGATATAAAAAACTGAGGGATCCCCACCATAAGATGGTAAAAGCACAATACATTAAATAGAGAGGAATAAAATATTATATAAAGAAATGAAAATACATGGATCCTAGGGGTCCCATGAAATACCATGCCATTAAGTACTCAATCATCTGACAAAATGGATATATATCTAAAACTAAGCAAATATACATTATAAAATAGGCTTGTACCAAATATGGGTATCTACATTCCCCCCCCCCCCCCCCCCCCCCCCGCCTCGCTTTATTATAATAAGTGTGTGAAATCAAGTTACTAGAGTTAAAATATGTTCATACTTGGGTGTGTAAACACACCTTGGCTTAATGAGAGTTTAAAATTGAATTTGTATCACGTGTCCTATAACCAAAAGCACATTACAATATAATTAATGTATACAATATGAAATTGATAAATTGTCAAATTAGCTAGAAAATAAAGAACACTAAAAGAATACCCATTTATATATATTGCATAGTGATGTATCTATAGTTTTTACCTACCATGGAGGATGGATAAATAGAGGTTAAATATAGGTCCCATCCATTTCTTAGCAAGGGAAAATAATGAGTTTGTAAGTGGTCAACTATGTTTCATCTTGGAGATGATTCTTGAAAAGGAGGGTTGGGAGGTGATCATGCCCCCAACCTAGTATAAGGAGAGTAGCGTTATGGATATAAAGGGAATTAAATATTGAATACACAACACACTGTTAAATATAAAATAGGTAATCTATCAAGGTTAAGTGGTATAACCAACTCAAGGTTCGATGCACAAAGTTGGGAAACAAAAAAGGTGGCATCCCTCAACTTTGAATTTTTTTTTGCAAAGGGCGTACACCTTTTTTTTTTTTGAGGCTTAGGATTATTCCCAAGCCTAAATGATATATGCCTTTTTTAAATGGCATACATCATTTATAAAGGGCATACACTTACAAAGGGTCTATGCCTTATTTTTTAATTTTTGAGGCTCTGAATTGTGCCCAAGCCTAAATGATGTACACCCTTTACAAAGGGAATACACCATTTACAAATGGCATATGCCCTTTGATATTTTCAAAGGGTTTATGGATTTTGAGATTTGTAAATGGTGCACACTCTATGCAAAGCTATAAGGGCATACACCCTTTATTATTTTTTAATTAATTTTATATTTGGTAAAAATCACAGTGCTTTTTTATAGGTATAGAGGATTTTTTTACATTTCCCTTTTATCCATTTACTCATTATCCATGTGTGTGCTTTGGATTTTCATCCCTCCAATGGGATTCAACATTTTGGTTTCTATCTTAGGTATGTTAATTTTTAAATTTAATTTTTTTCATTTGTATTTGTATTTATTTATGCATGTAGGGTTTTAAAATTAGATTTTAATTATATTCTCTTGCATTGCCTAGAAAACCTATATTTTTATAATTCTAGATACACAATTGAATGATGAACCCATTTCATGAAGAAAATGTAGAACAAGACAATGAAAATTTTGATTTTTCACAAGAATAAGTTGAATTGTATGAAAAATACAATGTAAGATATCAATAATTATAAATAATCATCACTGGTTTGCATCACTCTTAAGCTGATAGAACACACAATTCACTTGCCAATACACTAGAGACTATTTTTAATGAAGTGGGAAATATAACTTCACAACTTAATACAATTTTGCATCAAAGAGAGGCCCTGAAACAATTTTATTATAATAAATTATCATGCAAGGATGTTAAGAAAAAATAAAAAAATAATATGCATGAACTGTATTTATTAAACCTGGAACCAACAAACCACCATCGATGGATTGAAAACATATTAGTATTGATTGGTGTGTTCACGATGGGATAAAAGATATCTTTTGGGATAGGTAGTGGATGGTGTTTGATGAGCCTCCATGTAACAATAATGACATTATATTATACTTTTTGAGAAAACTCTATTGTGAGTTTGTACTACAAGAAATTCAAAATTATTTTGATATGAAGGCCTCCCAAGGTAGGGGAGGTAGGTCTTAATTTAATAGACCTAGTGTCAAGTAAGACCAAAACTATCATAATCAAGTTCAGAGAAATAGAAATATGATAACACATGTTTATATCCCTAAAAAAATTCATATTACCATATAGATAGACAACCTTAAGGTGTTTATGAGTTTGACACAAGTTATGATTAATCATGGTATGCATGCATTAAATACTTCTACTCATCCTATAGGTGGTGAGACATCTAGTAGTGGTATTGGTGCTAGTGTTGTTGGTGGTAGTGGTAGTGGTAGTGGTGTTAGTGGTTTTGGTGGTATAGGTATTGGAATTAGTGTCCCTCCTCCTTCTACTCATACTATAATTCTTGTGTATCATTGGACATCATGTGGGAGGAAGTGTATGGGACCTCTTATTTAGGTGTGACATACACACACTACATCTATTGAGACTATACCTACATTTATATAATGTACTAGTACCCAACATTTTATGTCATATATAGTTACTTCAACATCTTAGGACACCATTACATCTCATTATCTTCCCTCTACAATTTCTTTAGTACCTTAGGGAACTAAGATGCTTGAGTGTATTCCTTATATAGTTTTTTTAGGACCTCAAGAGACTAGCACACTGGGCATATGTCACTTATATATGCTTTAGTAGTTTATGATAGTAGCATGATAAACACTATGCCAGTTGTAGTAGCTTCACCAACTCCTCTCAAGACATGTTAGCCTATTGTGCAGGAGTTATCTACTTCACCATTTATATTTGACACACAAGTTTAATTTTAATTATATTTTTTATGTTTGTAAAAGAATAATAAGTTTATTTTCTAGTATGTATTTACTTAATTAACTAATTTATTTAACTAAACTTTTTATTTATTTATTGTATAGATGATCAATAATATTTTGGGTGGCTTAGCAAGCCTTGAATCTAGTGTAGAGGATTCAATTGGAACTAGTGTACCCTATACTCAGGTTTGGAAAAAAATTAATTACATATTTGTTATCCCTTGAACCAAAAACTATGTTTTAAGATATATATTATAGTCATAGATTTTGTATCATGCTCATTAGATTAGTAAATTACTCATTTGTTGGTTTTATAGATGATGAGGGATGTTATGGGTACCCCTCATGGATGAAAAGAAGGTTTGTATGATTTTGTGATTACATATAAGGATCCACTATCTCTATAGTAGGTCATGATACATATAAAGACCAGTGAGAACATAGTAAAATTGTTTTTTAGATTCAAGTAATGATATTCTATGTCATATTTACATAAATGTATACACTTCTACATCTAATGATATATGTATGCCCTATAGGATTCTCCATCATAGGTGTATGCATAGTCTCACATCCCTTGACAACCATTTAGATGGTATATGGTGAGTCTAGAATCATTTTTTAATTTTTTTTTCTTGAAAAAATTATCATTTTCAATTATAATTTTAATGCATTAAATTTTATATTTATATGTTGTGTAGACACAATAATTTTTTACAGATTATGGATCAATTATTTGATGACTCACATGCTGAGAGGAGATCCTTTCCTCTTATTGAGGCATCCAACACCCCTAGCTCTACATCCATGGAAACAAAGTTCAGTTTATATGGAGTCAATGATGAGCAAGAGAGCTAGTTGTTGTGATAGGAGTCTAGTTGTAGGCATAATCAATTTTATATGCCGATATGTCCCACATTGTATGCCTATATGGTGCATTTTATATATGTACATGTTATGGTCTAAATTTTTTCTTGATATATGTCCTATTGTTTATGTGTAATTATGACATAGACATTTTCATATACATACATACATACATATACATATATATATATATATATATATATATATATATATATATAATTTGACAAATAAGCTTCCTTTACATATGCATATTTTCTATTTTGATCATTTAATGTTTACACATATTATTGGATAGTGATAATTATTATTTCATATGGGGATTTAAAAAATCCACATTTTTATCTAAGTTGGGTGCTTCATCATTATGTATATTTTACATTTACATGTGATATATTTTCTTTTAACTTGTTTCATTTACATTTCATTACATGTCAATTTGGAATTGTGATGTAAGTGGACTTGTGATAAATTTTAGGGATGTAAATATTATAAGTTTTACTTGATCATAGTTGTTAGGAGGTCTAGGAGGGTTTAGATGATCAATAAGAACCCTTGAAAGGCTTCATTTGTCTTTGAAAATGTTAATTTATCATTGTAAATATTTTTACTCCAAAATACTATGCTTGAAAATTCAAATTTTGTTGTAAAGGGCTTGTGACCATTCTTAAGGGCATTAACCTTGAGAGATTGATATCAATCATCTACACTTTAATCCTTATGTGATGATGTATATGACCATACTCATACTTACTAGCTAATTCTTGTTCTATTAATCCTTTAGTAGGATCCTTCAAGGAGGTCTGATTTGATAAATAAGCTTCTTTTACCTATGCATGTTTTCTATTTTGATCATTTAATGTGTACACACATTATTAGTTATTTATCATTATTACTTCATATGGGGATAAAAAATCCACAATTTTCTCTAAGTTAGGTGCTTCATCATTATGTATGTTTTTCATTTACATGTGATATTTACTATTTACTTGTTTCATTTACATTTCATTATATATCAATTTGGATTTACATATCAAATTCATCAATTTCTCCAAAATATGCATGTGTAGTATGAGTAATTTTTTTAATATAAGGGATGGATATTATTATGTGCAATAACATATTATATGAGGGTATGAAGGTATAATAGGTATTATTATGTGCAATAACATTTCATTACCTATAAACTTATATGAAGGTATAATAGAATGTTTCAAGTTTGTGGATAATGATTTCAAGTAATGGTGGGTTCTAAAAGATTGAATATTAAGGATTTTATATTATGATATAATTATGTGATTGTATAAAATGAGAATTGATGAGTCGAAAAGGAGTGAATGGAACCCTACAACCATGCTTCAGATTGTCTGAGCTTCAAAAAGAAGTATAATAGGTTGTGTGAGAATCCTAAATGGTGTAAATTAAAGTCATTAAACCCATACTATGAGTTATTGTCAAGTAACTTTAGTATAGGCCTAAATAAAAAGCCTATGAAGTAAAATTTTCTAAAAGGATATTAGACTGATAAGAAAAGTTTTATATGATGAGATATGAGTTGGGTAACATCAAAGAGAAGTGATAATAAGTCTAGTGTAGTTAGTGAAACCATCTAAAGAGTATAAGGTCATGTACAGGTCTAGAGAGAAAGAGAAGAGTCCAAGAGAGTCACCTCATTCCTCAAGTGATGGAAAAAGGATCAATTTCACTCCAATCTTATCTAAGAAGTCTGCAGCTTCTAGAAGAATTGTTACTTTGAATATTGACTAAGACACTTTTAATAAAACACCACTATCTCTTAGATTAAAAAAACTCATAAATCCTATGAATAGATTAAAATCAAGGATATAACTCATAAATTTCTTCACACTAGTAAAAAAAACCAATTAAAAACATCAATGGTTAGATTGTAAACATTTATTCATGTTTCTTAAAAGAGATAATCTCAAGATAATTCTACTCTTCTAATCCTATGTATGCCTAATTCAGTCTCTTAACTAATTTTGGCTCAATACAAGCATCAAATTATTTTATATATCTTCCAAAAGTGTGTAGAAAATTCATACAATTTTGACAAACCTTCATATAATGCAAAAACAATCCAAATCTCTCTTTTTTGGTCTTAAGCCTCTTCTAAGCCTAATTTGCCTTCATAAAAAGGACTTGTTTCAATTTAATTACCAAATTGGTTAGATCACCTTCTTAATGAATTTATAATGATTTAATAATAATTATAAATATTATATATAATTTTTTTAACTAAACAACATGTTAAGCAATCAAATCTTCTCTTTTCCAATCTCTCTCAGTGAGCACCTATAGGAACATAGAACATGATCATTTATTTCTCTCTCCATAGGGATTATTTCAGCTTGGAAACACATGTATTAGTTAAAAACACTCTCTAGAAACCTCATGAATTTTTTAAAAATGTTTCACCTTTTGAATCTAAATTTATATGCCTTTTTATGAAGAAAACCCTATTGTAGGGTTTCATAGGCTTGTAAAGACCCAAGAGCTAGTTATGGATTGTTCAAAAAAGCTAAAAGATAAACACCTCTCACATTGTATTATTGACCTTCCTAAACTTTTCCAAACCTTAAAAAAATCTTCACACATACTATAATTGACTGTAAGGACTATTGACATAAAAAAATAGGGCATGGAGGGGTTTCAAGCACAATGAATTCATGTTAAGGCAAAATCACTACAAGTTAAATTGAATATCTTTCATAAATATAATAATAAAATGGAAACATATGATTTATATGATAATATATCTTTAATACTAAGAAGATTACATTTTAACAATAAATAGACCTCTATTTTTACTATGCCCTTAATCTATAGTGCATCTATGGATATGTGTGGCTGACTTATGGATTATACACCTTCATATTAGCTTGTTACATTTCTCAATGTTCTTAGTATGATAAACCTATGGAATAACCATGGCTAATTATAATATATATAGGAGGTAGTGGTTAGTCTTTTATCATCATATTATGAATTATGCTCTTATTTCATTATTGTGGAGGTTGCCCCCTCAAAGTGGCTCATTCATAATATTATAGTATTTTGCTCTTTTACCAATTGTTGTTATGTATATACTTTTTTTTCTATTAATTATACCATATATAATTATATTTTTGTGAATCACCTAAGTAATTTCCTTACAATTATAGACTAGAGACAAGCAAACTAAGCCAACTTTGTTAATACGGTGAAAGAGAATCGTGAGGGATAGAAATGAGCCATCAACTTCTAAACTTTCATGTATGAGTCCTCTAAAAAAACCCAAGAATAATCTTTATAACTCAACATGTGTGAAACATGATAATGAGTTTTCTCTCACAACTAATTCTCTTAAAACATACTAAAATTTGGTCAGTGGGAGCATATATTATGGCTCATTAGACCAATCAATGAACTATCTATGTAGATACATCTATATGGGTGTTTTAAGGTTATAATAGATATTTTTTAGTCTCAATAACTCCCCTAAAGTGAAATTTATAGTTGACTAGATGCATTATTTAAGATAATCTCCTCATCCTTAAGTGTGAAAATTGATCCAACTTTGAACACACATTATAGGAGAACCATGAGGGTTAAATATAAGATATCAACTCTCACACTTGCATGGATGAGTCCTATAAGCAACCCCAGTAGGATTATTGGTAACTCAACATGGGTGAGACACATCAATGAGTTTTCTCTTGTAGCCAAATCTCTAAGAATAGGCTAAAAGTTGGCTAGTGGGGGCATATCTTGTGGCTCGTTATCCCAATCAATGAACCATCTATGAAAACACATCCAAATGGGAATTTTAAGGATAAAATAACCTTTTTTTATCTTGTTCAAGACATGAGAGTGAAAGTTTGAATTGAATAGATACATCAATTAAGATAGTCTCCTCATCTCTAAGTGTGCAAACTAAGCCAACTTTGGTCACATGATGTATGAGAAATATGATGGATAGATATGATATGTCATATCCCACACTTACATAGATGAGTCCTTTAAGAAAACCCAGGAGGAATCTTTATAACTTGACATGGGTGAGACATGGCAAGGAGTTTTCTTTCACAGCCAAATCTCTCAGAACATGCCAAAAATTGGTTAGTGGGGGCATATCTTGTATCTCATTAGCTAAAATAATGAACCATTTGTGTAGACACATCTAAATGGGCATTTTAGGACTATAATATCCATTTTTTGGTCTCGATTGGGCCCTAGGAGAAAAATTTGTAGTTGACCAAGTGCATCCCTTAAGAGAATATCCTCATCCCTATGTGTGAAAAATGAGCCAACTTCAGTCACACATTGCAGGATAAACATGAAGGATAGACATGATATTTTAGCTCCCAAACTTACATATATGAGTCTTCTAATCATCCCCAAGAGGATTCTTTATAACTCAACATGGGTGAGACAAGGCAATAATTTTTCTCATAACTAAATCTCTCAGAATGGGCCAAAAGTTGGCTAGTGGGTTCATATATTGTGGCTCATTATCTTAATAAATGAACCATTTATTTGGACATGTAAAGGTGATTTTTTAAAGTTTAAAATGAGCCTTATCTATTCTTGATCAAGCCCTAGGAGTGAAATTTGTATTTGACTGGATGCATCCCTTAAAAGAATCTCCTTGTCTATGAGTATATAAACTAAGCCAAATTTGGTCACATATTGTAGGAGAACCATGAGGTATAAAGATAATAAATTAAATATCACACTTATATAGATGAGTCCTTTAAGAAATTATAGGAGGATTCTCTATAATTCAACATAAGCGAGACATGGCAACAAATTTTCTTTCGCATCCAAACCTCTGGAGAAGGGGCAAAAGTTAGTTAGGCATATCTTATGGATCATTAGCCAAATTGAATAAACATCTATGAAAACATAACCATAAGGTGTTTTAAGGCTTAAATGGTCATTTTATATTCTTGGTTAGGCCCCAAGAGTGAAATTTGTAGTTGACCAGACACATCCCTTAAGAAAATCTCCTCATCCTTGAGTGTGAAAACTAAGCCAACTTTGATCACATGTTATAGTATAACCATAAGGGCTAGAGATGAGATATTATCTCTCACACATACATGGATAAGTCATATAAACAAATTCAATAGGATTCTCTATAACTCAACATGAATGAGACATGGCAACAAGATTTATCTCATAGTTAAATCTCTTTTAAAGGGCCAAAAGTTGGTTAGTGGGGGTATATATTTTGACTCATTACCCAAATAAATGATTCATCTATGTAGACATGTTTGTATGGGTTTTTTAAGGCTATAAATTTTATTTTCTAGTCTTGATCATGTCATAGGAGTGAAAGTTGTAGTTGACCAGATGCATCCCTTAAGAGAATCTCTTCATCCTTGAGTGCAAAAATTGAGCCAACTTCAATCATGTATTGTAGGATAACTGGGAGGGCCAAAGATAATATTTAATCTCCCACACTTGCATGGATAATTTATCTAATAAAAACCAATAGTATTCTCTCTAACTCAACATGGGCAAGACATGGAAATGATTTTTATATCACAGCCAAATCTCTCTTAAAGGGCCAAAATCTTGTTAGTGGGGGGCATATCTTCTAGTTCGTTAGCATAATTGATGAACCATTTTTTAAAAAATTTCTAGATAGATATTTTATATCAAAATTATCCATTATCTAGTCTCAGTCAAACCCCAAGAGCAAAATTTATAGTTGAATAGATGCATCCCTTGAGAGAATTTCCTAGTCTTTGAGTGTGCAAACTAAGAAAACTTCCATCGCACATTGAAAGAGAATCATGAGGGATAGAGATAAGCCATTATCTCCCACACTTACATGGATGAGTCATATAATCAACCCTAGGAGTATTCTCTCTAAATCAACATGAATAAGACATGGTAATGAGTTTTCTCTCGTAGTCTAATCTCTCTTAAAGGGCCAAAAATTTATTAGTGGGGGTCATATTTTCTATATTTTTATCCCAATCGATGAACAATATTAATAGACACATCCAAATGGAAATTTTAAGGTTATAACATCCCTTATCTAGTATCATTTAAGCCCTAAGAGTGAAATTTGTAGTTAACCAAATGCATTCCTTAAGAGATTCTTCTTGTCCTTGAGTGTGTAAACTGAGTGAATTTATGCCATGCATTATAGGAGAACCGTGAGGGATAAATATGAGATATTAGATCCCACACTTCCATGGATGAGTATTCTGAGCAACCCCAAGAGGATTATCTCTAACTCAATATAGGTGAGACATGGCAATGAGTTTTCTCTCATAGTCAAATTTATCTTAAAGGGCCAAAAGCTTATTAATGGGGGACATGTCTTTTAGCTCATTAGCCCAATTGATTAAAAGTCTACACCAACACATATAAATAGGTGTTTCATGTATATAAAGGCCATTATTTTTTCTTATTCAAACCCTAAGAGTGAAATTTATATTTGACCAAATGTATCCCTTAAGATATTCTCCATGTCCTTGAGTGTGCAAACTGAGTGAAATGTTGTCATGTGTTACAAGAGAACCTAAGGGATAGAGATGATTTGTTGGATCCCACACTTACATAGACAAGTCCTTTCACCAATATCAGGAGGATTATCTCTAACTCAACATAAGTGAGACACAACAATGAGATTTCTCTTGTATCCAAATCTCTCTTAAAAGGCCAAAAATTTGTCATTGGGGCATATATTTTGGCTCATTAGCCTAATTGACAAACCATATTCATAGACATGTTAACATGGGAATTTTAAGGTTATAAAAACCATTTTCAATATCATTCAAGCCATGGGAGTGAATGTTTCAGTTAACCAAACACATCCCTTAAGAGAATCTCCTCATCCCTAAGTGTGTAATCTAAGTGAACTTCCATCATGTGTTACAAGAGAACTATGAGGGTTATAGATAAAAAATCACCTCACACATTCAAATGAATGAATACTATGTCAACTCCAAGATTATTGTCTCTCACTCAACATGGATGAGACACGGCAATGATTTTTATCTCATAACCAAATCTCTCTTAAAAGTCCAAAAGCTTGTTAGTGGGGGCATATCTTTTGGTTTGTTAGCCTAATCAATGAGATATCTTCATATACATTTATAGATAGTAATTTAAGGCTAAAATAACCCTTATCAGGTCTTGATCATGCTCTAAGAGTGAAAGTTAAATTTGATTGGATGCATCCCTTAAGAGAATCTCCTCATCCCTGAGTACACAAACTAAGTGATCTCCCATCATGCATTATAGGAAAACCATTATGGGTAGAGATAAACTATCAGTCCCACACTTGAATGGATAAGTCCTCTAATAAACCCTTGGATAATTCTATCTAACTTAGAATGGGTGAGATATGGTAAAAAATTTTATCTCATATCCAAATCTCTCTTAAAGGGCCAAATTCTTATCAATGGGGGGCATATTTTATGGCTCATTAGTCCAATTTACAAACCATATTCATAGGCACATTAATATGGGTGTTTTAAGGCTAAAAACCATTATTTAGTCTTGGTCAAACCTTGAGAGAAAAAAGTATAATTGACTGGATGCATCCCTTAAAAGAATCTCCTCATCCCTGAGTGTGTAAAGTAAGTGAACTTGTGTTTCATGGTGCAAGATAACCATGAGGGATAGAGACAAACTATTAGCTACCACACTTGAATGGATGATTCATATAAGTAACCCCAAGATTATTTTATCTAACTTAACATGGGTGAGACATGATAATGAATTTTCTCTCACAGCTAAATCTCTCTTAAAGGACCAAAAGCTTATCAGTGGGGGGCATATATTTTGGCTCATTATCCTAATAGACTAACCATATTTATATAAATATTTATATGGGAATTTCAAGGATATAATGTCCCTTTTCCAATCTCAGTTGGGCCATGGGAGTGAATGTTATAGTTGACCAAATGCATCCCTAAAAATATTCTCCTTATCCTTGAGTGTGAAAATTGAGTGAACTTATATCATGTATTATATGATAAATATTAAGTATATAGATGAAATTTCAACTTCCACACTTGTAAGTAAAAGTCTTATAATCAACCCCAAGAGTATTCTCTCTCACTCAACATAGGTGATACATGGTAATGAGTTTTCTCTCATAACCAAATCTCTCTTAAAGGGCCAAAAGCTTGTCAATGAGAAGCATATCTTCTATTTTATTATCCCAATTGATGAACTATATTTGCATACACATCTATATGGGAATTTTAAGGCTAAAATGGTCATTTTTTAGTCTCAGTTGAGCCCCATAAGTGAAATTTATAGTTGACCAAACACATCCCTTAAGAGAATCTCCTCATCCCTAAGTGTGCAAACTAAGTGAACTTCTATCACACATTTAAGGAGAACCATGAAGGATAGAGATGGACCATCAGCTCCAAAACTTATATGAACAAGTATTATATCAACCCTAAGAGAATTTTCTCTAACTTGACATAGGAAAGATATGATAATGAGTTTTCTCTTGTAGCCAAATCTATTTTAAAGAGCCAAAATATTATTAGTAGGGGGTATACCTTCTAGATCATTATCCTAATTGATGAATCATATTCTCAAAAATGTTTATATGGGTGTTGTAAGGCGAAAACAACCATTTTATGGTCTCAATAAATCCCTAGGATTGAAAATTATAGTGGATTGGATGCTTCCCTTAAGATGATCTCCTCATCCCTGAGTGTGAAAACTAAGGGAACTTACATCATGTGGTGTAGGATAATCATGAGGGATATATATGAACCATTAGCTCCCATAATTTCATGGAAGATTCATATAAACAAACCCAAAATGATTTTATTTAAATTGATATAGGCAAGACATGACAATGAGTTTTCTCTTGTAGCCAAATATCTCTTAAAAGGCCAAAAACTTATCAGTGGAGGGAATATCTTCTAGCTTGTTAGCCCAATCAATGAATCATATTTGTGGAAACATTTAATGGTCTTGATCAAACCCCAAGAGTGAAAATTTTATTTGACTAGATGCATCCCTTAAGAGAATGTCATCATCCTTGAGTGTGAAAATTAAGCAAACTTCCATCATACAGTGCAGGAAAACTGTGAGGGCTAGAGATGAACTGTCAGCTCTCATAATTGTATGGAGGATTCCATTAAGAAATACCATGAGAATTATCTCTAAATAGACATGGGTGATACATAAAAATTAGTTTTTCCTCATAACCAAATCTCTTTAAAGGGCTAAAAACTTGTCAATAGGGGCATATCTTTTGGCTTATTAGCCTAATTGATGAACCATCTTTGTATACATATCTAGATTAGAATTTTAAGTCTATAATGGCCATTTTTTATCTTATTTGGGTCTTAGGAGTGAAATTTATAGTTGACTAGATGCATGCCTTAAGATAATCTCCTCATCCTTAAGTGTGCAAACTGAGTGAACTTTCATCATATGTTGTAGGATAACCATGAGGGTTAGAGATGAATCATCAACTCCCACACTTGTATGGATGGGTCCTATAATAAACCCTAGGAGGATTATCTCTCACTAAATAAAATCTAGACATAATAATGATTTTTGTATCATAGTTAAATCTCTCTTAAAGAGCCAAAAGTTTGTCAATGGGGGGCATATCTTCTGGATTGTTAGCCCAATCGATGAACCATCTTTGTAGACACATCCAGATGGATGTTTTATGGATAGAAGTAGTGTTTATGTGTTTTTTTAAGAGATAAAATTAGAGAAGAATGTGAAACTGACTACTTGATTTAGATAACCTCAAAAGGAATACAAGTATGTATAGTGTTTTTTTTTTTTGAATTGGATGAGTAATGACTAGATCACAGAGATGAATGTATTATTTTTTTGCTTATATTTTTTTAAATAAGATAATATTCTCTACTCATGTCACCAAAAATGTGAAGGTGAAATTTCATTTGGTGACACTAACTTACATTAAAATTGTTAGTAAAATTTTTAATAAAAAATAAACATTTATTGATAAAATAGTTCCAAATTAAAATATAGTAAATCAAATACATTTAATATATTAATTTAAAATAAAAAAAGAATTATTAATACTAACCTTACAAATTAAATCCAATGTACCTTTGGTATCAGCTCTATTTTTAAGTGTTTCAAGAATCACTTCATGCTCAGATTCATGAAATTTCCATAAACTTTTATTGTTATATTTTCCACTATATTTGATAATTTGAATATTTGTAGTGATAACTAGATTTGAATAATAAATCACCACCCTATGTGTTTCAAAGTCCTCAAATAACACTTTTTTATGATAGTACTTATGAAGCCAAGTTCTTATAACCATTATGGATCTAGGGGGATAAACTAGGTCTTCTCCATCCATGACATTTATTGTTAATTGTTTTTGCCTCAACATAACGACACAACTAGTAGTAAATTCTCTCATCATTATCCTCAAGTGTAATGAATGCAAAAACATGCCCTATATTTAAAGTATAAACAATTTATAATCACATATAGGAAAAAATAAAGATATCACTAATAGAACTATGTCCACATTCAAATTATAAATAAATTGTACCTAGTTACACAAGATCTGAGATGTGGTCAAAGTCAATTAATGATGTCATTTTATGATCCATCAATTGTTAGAGTGAATG
Source organism: Torreya grandis (assembly GCA_037957365.1). Taxonomy (NCBI): domain Eukaryota; kingdom Viridiplantae; phylum Streptophyta; class Pinopsida; order Cupressales; family Taxaceae; genus Torreya; species Torreya grandis. Next base: position 446,772 of record JARHVA010000323.1, read on the forward strand.
GATACTCTTTTTAGGTTTTATGGGTCTATAATACCATTCGTCAATGTATTCTTTTGACTCATATTCATACTAATTAAATTACATATAGCCTAAATAAAATCATGTTATATCCCTAGTATAAATAGTCCATGAACTATAATTTGAGCTTTGGTTGAAGTGGAAAACACTTAATTTAAGTACTGAGCTATAATATTCATACACTACCTTATCTTTTTATCCATTAAAAAAAACAATCTTCACACATGAGAATATTTATTTGATACATGACCAAAAAAAAATAATTACACCAAGTCACAATACTTGTAGTATTAGTCAAATTAATGCCATCCTTGTGCTTTACTTGCTCTTTTTTAAGGTCTCTTTTTACACATGCACCTGCACCATCATATTTCCCTTTGCCATGCCTAGCCTCAAAGAAGCTCCAAAAATTTTGAACCTCATTACTCTTATACATTCTACTTAACCAGTAAAACATTTGATAATTCTTAAACTATCCTACATAATTGTTTGACCAAATATAGTGTATATTAAACATAATTTATCTTTCATTCATATTCCTATAAAATATCTTAAAACAACCTTGGAAAAACTCTAGATAATTTGATCTATCATCACTTATATAAAATTGGCACTCCCTCAAAATCTTTCTATTATTGATTGTGCTATTAGGTGTATGTCTTAATGTAATATGAATCAAAATTTAGTATGAATTGAATTATAGTATTGGGATTGAACCTCATTCTATGGTTGTATTGTTTGGTTCTCATCAAAGTCCACAATTTAAAAAATGGTGCCAGCTAGAAAGTTTTCCTTACATAGCTTTAATTGATTATCTAACCATTTTGATTTGTGTTTGTCTTACATATTGGTAGATAATATTCTTATTGAGTTCAAACATGTAATTAGATATAAAAACTTTGGTTGTAATCCACTCACATCTTGATGATTCTTTTCCATAATTAAAGACATACTTTATAAATTTGTACTTCTTATAATTAATTAGTTGGTTTCCAAAATCATGTGAAATTTCTTCATGTATACAACTAGTCAAATTTGATAAACCACCATAATTGTTACATGTTCTATCTAAACATTATTTGGAAAAAAAATTATCCCTCAGGTCTTTGAAAAAAAGGACTTTGGATTAATTCTCTTGATGTTTTAGTTGGGGAAACCACCATACATTCCTACATATTCTCATTAGTATGTAAAGTACAACATATTTAATGAAAAATATTAAAATGCATATCAAATTCAACATGTACACTAGAATAACATGTGGAGTGGGCTTGGTTGATTTTAACATAGAAATTCTTGCACATCTCAAATGACCTTTGGATAATTAATAATTGGCCATTAAATTTTTCAATAATTTTTTTATAAAATTTTGTTTGGGTCATGTCCAAGAAGTTTTTTTCATGTGTCTCACATTTTTTTGAACATTTTATTCTTTTGAAAACATCTTTTAAATTATATGAGATCCTTGTGTTCTTGTGCCAAAAATTTTCAATCAAATGTCTTATTCCTTCAACTAATACCTTATATTTTTATGGAAGTCTAAAACTAAATGCCCAAAAGTTTGTGAGTAAAGGGTCATCAATACTTGTTCTTATTTTTATGACATTTATTATATTTTTTCTATTTAAGTTCAAGGATTTACTTATTTCACTAAGAATCTGACCTTTAGATGTTTACTTACTCAATATATATTCCATTATTATTCATCTTGCCACATTATTATCCTTTTTTGACTATTGCCTTAAATGCATTAAACATATTCTTTACTATTGCATTATTTCTTCCATACATATTGTTTGTTTTTAAGCCTAAATTATGCATCATAGGGGAAATTTTTACAATTTCATTAATTAAACAAATAGTCAATATCATTTTGTATGATTTTTTTATCAAATGCATAGTCCCATACATAATGAGTATAAGGTTAAACTATTCTTTTTGACATTTTACCTTAATAAATTATATTATTTTTTCATCTATTTCAACCAAATACCTTGATGTTTGTCACATTATTCTTAGAGGTGTAGGTGTAGGAGCTATATTTTCATTAAATTGTGTGGTGTTACCACTTCAAACATAAAAGGGATATTACATGGTTGGCTAGGTACATTACACCCTATAGGTGAAGTGAATCAATCTTCATTAAGGAAGACATGAATTAGGGTAATTACTTGTGGTTGATTATAATCATGTTCAAAAACTTCATTACAAACATATGTTATATTATATTGTATTTATCCAAATGTTTCATCACTCTTATAAATTCATTACTAACTTTCTCTACATTTCAAATTTAATCATTCATAAAGGATTGATTAAGTTCTCTTATCTCATAAGAAAACGTCTAAATTAAATTCCATGGAATTAGGTATGTTATTTTCATTTGAAATATTACTTGGTGTGAATGAAGCACCTTCACCTTGCCTAAAAGCTCTTATAGATATTCTCCTATTTGTTTGTCTTTTCATTTATTTTTCTCTCTTCTCTTCAATTTCCTCATTTTTTATCTCTTTAATTGGTATTTTACGATGACCTCATAAACCTATTATTTATATTTACTGAAATAAGTCAATTATAGAATAAAATTTGAAGAATTTGTAGTGATTGAGACAAAGTGAATGTAGAATTTACATAGTTACAATAGTAAAAACTAATTTGAAGTTTTTAAAAAACAAAATGAATAAGAAAATTTCATGGGAATGGAGATAAATACATGAATCACAAATGGCTTGCATGCTTTTGAAAAGCATGCATGCCTTTTGTGATTCACAAATCAAATAGGAAAATGCATTTATTTTGAGGAGTATATTTTTAAAGGGCATACATATTTTTTAGTTTTAAAATACTCTATTTTAACCTTTTCCTTCTAAATTTGGTTTGGTTTTAGGCATGGGGGAAGGGGGGGTAGGTGAACCTACTCCAAATCTTGTCATGAACCAATCCATTTAATTTTGTGAAAAATTATGTTCTTTTTCCATCTTTTGTGACCCATCTGATCACTAAGATTTTATTATTTAATATATATATATATATATATATATGGATTTATAGAAGGGAAAACGTAGTTTTTTTTTTTTTTTTTTGTGTATTGAACTATTATTTGTAATTAGTACCTAATTTCTACACAACATACCTCATTATGGACTATATACATCTAGTTACAAATACCTTTATAAATTTTTGAATATTAATCAATTATTTAAAAAACTAATATCTCAATAATCTATACAATATCAACTATGCTTCAAAAAAATGGATTTTATGAATTTAAGGTTAACATTTGTGTTCATGCACTTGCAGTTTTAATTTTCCAACTATCTTGAATTATAAAATAATAATAATAATAATAATAATAATAATAATAATTATTATTATTATTATTATTATATATATATATATATATATATATATATATATTCTCAACAATTTTTGACATTTCACCTATCCATATATGAAGTTTCATACTAAAATTCATCTGTTTACTCAAAAAAAGTGTGTTTGTACACATGCAATATCCTTATCTTTTCAAAAAAATGATAAACCTATTGTCATAAATGCATATATTTCTCACACTTTTATCCTTTATGTATTGAATAAAATTATATATTTTGAAACTACATTCAAAATTACACAATTCATGTTCTTATGTTATTATAAAATTATTTTTTCAATTGTCTGTAATATTCTCTCCAAGTTTTGATATTGTTATTTTAAGAAAAGAAGTGTCATTTTAATCACCACATTTTATCCCCCATTATCTTTAATCTACCCTAAACCTAAATAGAGAGGGTAGTACTAGGCCATCAAGGGCATTGAATCTCAATTGTACTACTCAAGGGAGTTAAATGTTGTAGATATATAAAGGCTCAAAATGGTGCTTCTTGCTAAGTTTTAGTTTTGTTTAGTAAAGACATTGCTTATTGGTAAATATATTGAGTATGTAATTTAGTAATATGCAACAATTGGTGTATCTTGGTAAAATAGTTTGTAAATGTAATCTGGTGAGTCTAAATAAATAAATTAGTGCAACCTCATAAATGAGAGAAGGAACAAACTTTGTTAATTCCCCTATCACATATACTAAGAATGATGTATAATTTGAATGTGCATTTTGTAATTTTTAGTGGACTTTCATGGAATATGCACTTCTAGTATATGTCAATCTAGAGTATCTATCAAAATGTAACCTTACTTTATCATTGTGTCTAATATATATCACAAATCTATAAAACTCTATCCCAAATCTATGAAAAATGTTGTTAAATGTATAATATTATGATCCAAATGTATATTTTATTTTTTTAATATGTATCATATTCTATAAGTTCTATTGATTTTATATGTGTGTATTCATGTCTTCAGACATGCCCCCACTGATATGCCCACCTTTAGAGATGAGGGGAATAGAATATGGTAGTCGCCTCATTGTAAAAGGATGAAATGACCATATTGTGTATGTATCAATCATTTAGGATTCCATAGTGTATCAATATTATGCCTTAGTAAAATTTATAATTTTTAATTTAGTATATTTTGTAAACATTATTGCATTTTATACAGATTTTGAATCTTCATGCGAACTAGAGAAAAAATAGATGTTTTTAGATTTGTAAAAAAGTGCACATGAAATTAGTATGGTACAAAAGTGCTCATTATATGGATCCCAACACAACTCATGGTTTACAAATTTGGATACATGGTGATTGATAAATCATCGATCAACATTCACAAGTATGTGTGGTAGGTTGAAAAGTTAATGACTATATATAAAAATTTTGAAAAAAAAAATCATTTTCATTTCTAACTTTTGAAAATTTCCTGCTTTGGAATGACTTTGAAGATTCCTCATGTTTAATTTGTTCATATGATGTGATTTGAGCTAATCCCGGCCACCCTAGGAGGATAAAACCTTGAGGAGCTAGTAAGGGGAACATTTTAAACATTTTTATGTTTAATTTTTTATTTTATCAATTTTTAGGCCCCTTTTAGGGCATTGAAAATATCAACAGACACTACCATCAGTGTTTTGGATGGTTCTATTGAGCCCTTAATCATAATTTCCATTTTTTTACTATAGTGTCCTTACAATCATCTAAAATTAAAAGTAGGATCCAATGCTAACATCTAAATATTATTTGTAAAATTAGGCATTTTTATTGATAATAATTAATTTAAAATGTTAAATTTTACATTTTTATTTTACAAAAATATGTTCATATATGTGATTTTAGGAATGGGAGGAACTTATATACATTATTGGAGTTGGAATTAGAATATGCAAAGTGGGTGATTATTGAGTCGAGCAGGCTAGGGCACATTGGCTGATTAGGGTAGGTAAATTATTTTTTTCATCCCATGACCGCATTAGATGAGGGTTAGAATTATGATACTTTTACTTTTTGGCTCTCCATAAGGGAGGTTATTACTACATTAGAGGATGTTTATAAGATATTAATCTTTTGGATTACAGAGGAGTGGCCCAGGTATCTAGTGATGGTAGTATTGGATATATGTGTAGACACCCATATTTGGTACAAACACAATTTCATATCATTTTTCATACACACATATTTTTACCAATATTTAGATATCTATTGACATGGTTTCATGTGGAACTCTTTAGTTTCATATTATTTCACTTGCTTTATCTACCCCGTGGGACTATATGCTATAAATTGTCTTTTATCTAGTATTATCTTGGGGATCCCTAGTTGTGTTTTATGTTATCCATGTGTTTTAAGCCTATATACACTTACATATTTATTAGACACTTGCATCAATGAAAGTGTCCAACTATAATGCAGGTGTCTAAATTTATCCTTTTATTATTTTCCATGTCTTTCACTTGGTGACCATTTATTTTTTCTCCTTTGTTCATCATATTATCATATTTTCGAGCACCATTAGGTCCTAATTCAAAATCAAGATATCCCTATATATACAAAGGTTATGGTCTAATTATGCTACATGATAATTTTATCAAGAAAGTTTCTAATTAGTAAAGACTTTATATTCCAAGCTATCAAATTGTAGTTAGGTACTATATTGAATATGTAAAGTAATCAAAAGGTCATTACACTTGAATTGTTAGTAATAAGAGTTACTATAGGATAAATAGCATATAATTCAACATAAATTCTTATGAGGGATAACTACATGTGAGTTTGAGGTACTATTTATATTATTGAATATGTAATCATCACTTACCAACAATCAAAGCTATTAGGGTTAGCTCAAATCAAGTGATAACCCCTTTTTACTAAGTTAAAAGAGGTCAAAGGTAAGAATATTAGGGTTTTGATTATTGGCTAGATCTCACACATAAACATACACATTTATTGGCAAAAAATAGGCACATAGGTGATAGTGTATGTTTGATAGAATTTTTATCTACCCTTATGTATACTTTTGGCTAGACACCTATATCAAAGTTGGACATCTATGTCGTCACAACTGTCTATGGTCGATGCAAGTGTCATGTAGGAAAAACTATCTAGAACACAAAGTTTGTAGATTTTAAAACTTGATTAATTATTTAATATGATTCTATATCATTTCCATATCCCATATCCAAACTTCAAATAAGATTATGATTTTTTATCCCTTGGTTGCATTGTATTTAATTGTATTTATTGTATATGTTTGATTAGGCAAATTTAAATTATTGACTATATTTTAATGTGAATTTGAATATAGTCTTACATCCTTCAAACATTTTTATTTTCTTAAGTGTGTTTATGTAAAACCCCAAATAACATAAAACATTATAGTAAACCCATCCTTTGTGTGTTGAACCAAACCCTAGCTTACATATAGGGTTTTTTCTCCTTCCAAATTTTATTCTAGGTGTCTATCTTTCTTTCTAAAATATGATTTATTCCATGGGAATCACTTAATGAATTTTTATTTATATCTTTTCTCTAGGTATTTTACTTGTTCTCTTTGTGTTTCGGTGAAAATTTCAAGTTATTATGGATTTTATTACACAAGGACCCACAAAGCCCCACCCTTTGGATCATTTCTTTAATATTCCTAATAATCAATATATTGCATATGAAGATCTTATTTCAAATAAAACCTAATATTACACCTCTTATTTTGCTTATAACTATGATAATGAAATAACTAACAATGAAAATACAAATATAAATGAACATGGTAATGATCATAATATGCTTTCATATAATGATATTCCTCTTAGGTATGTAGATACTAGTACAATTATTTCTTCTCTTTCCAATGATGAAGGGCTTAAAGAGTCAAACATAATACATGTTTTTAATTCCTTGCATCCAAATTATACCATAGATAAGCAAGAAAATAGCATTCATAAATTAAAATATGAAACTATTGTACACTCTTTAGATGTATCAAAAATTGAATGTTCCTCTTCTCTTCCTATGATGTAAATGATAAATAAAATTGAATTTTCCTCTCTTGTTTCCAATAATGAAATTTTTGAAGAAATTGAGTTTGTGCCTTCTTGTATAAGAGATGATAATCTTAAAAACATTATTCCTTATTTGGCTCACTCAAATGAAAAATATTGAAATTAATTATCTTTGTAAAAATTATAATGAATAAAATGAATGTACTACTTCCTCTCTTCCCTTTCTTGAGTGGAAAAATGAAAATTAATGTGAAGGTATTAAGAAAATGGTTATACCAAATACATTGTGTGAAGATACAATTAATTTTATAACTACATTTGATACAACTTAAAGTGAAACTTTCATTATTACCTCTCCTAGTATTGTAAATGAAGTATAAAATGTTTCTTTTCCTCCATCATTTTCTTTTTCTTCTCAAAGAGAACATGTGTTTACAAGTGAAGGTCCTTCCCCTACTCCTATTATATGTCAAAAAAATTCAAATAACATAGTGCCTTGAAATGATTAAAATATAAACTTATGTTCCATCCAAAATGATAAAGTTATATCTTTAGCCATGGATACTCCTTTACCAAATATTTCACAACCATGTGATGATCCTATTTTAGAAGGTGTTCAAGAATATAACATGCCTTTATTTCATATGAATGGTAGTTTACAACCTCTAAGAAAATAATCAACTTCTTTATCACTCTATTCTTGTGATATGGTATCCATCATGAATACCATAAGAGACCATTAGCAATAAGTTAATGCTCTTAAGTTGTAATTTTTATCTCATGAGGCTATCTTTGAGGAAAGTATGTTAAAGGAACATCCTCTTACTTTTGGATGTGTTTGAGTCTCTTTACCCTTCCAAATCATCATGGCTAGGTTCTCTTGCTTTAATGGTCACAAGCATCTAGATATTCACTTGTAATAATATAAACATTCTTTTAAACATTGGTTTAAATATGGATGAATTCTATTTAAGGACTTCCATCGAAGCTTAGCTCAGGGGGCCCTAGATTGGTTTTATAGCCTCCCAAATGGTTCCTTATCAACATTCCAAAAACTTGAAGATGTGTTCTTATCTAATTTTCATCGATATACCTTACCCATTTTTACCATTGGAACACTTAAAAGTATTAAAACAAAATGAGAATGAGTCCATTATAGATTATGTTATCATATTTAAAGACATATTATATTCCTTAAATTATATCCCATCAAATTTGGAAGTGAAATTTATATTTAGTAGGGGTCTTTTATCTCTTTTTAGATAAAGAGTGTTGCATAGACCCTTTACTTAATTCAATATTTTATATTCTAATGTGCATAAATATGCATGTGCCTTAACAAATACAAAAACTAAGTTACCTATTTCACAACCCAAAGGCAAACATGGTACAAAAAGCATTTTTAAAACAAACAAGCAAACTAAGAAGGTTCATGAACCACTTCAAAAACCTTATTCAAAATCAATAGTGCATACCAAAGAATAACTAGTAAAAGTACTAAATAAAGGGGAAAAAAATACTTATAGAATACCTCCTATAGTTAAATCATATGCCTCTACGAAAAGGCAACCACTTTAGTTTTATTGGTACCAAGATAGACCACATGATATATTGTGAAAATTATTGGATAAATAAATTATAAAACTTCCTCCTAATTCTCATTACCCACCACACAAATTTGAAAAGGTAAAAAGACAAAACTTTTGCACTTACCATGGTATAAACAAGCACTGAGATAATGATTGTTTTTATATTGAGCAAAAGCTTACATAATTAGTTGATTGGGAAATTATTACATTTAAAAAATACATATCTATACCCATTTCACATAATTCTTATAGACACTAATCTAGGAGGCTCGAGACATCCCATTATTCTCTTTTTGAGGAATACATGATCCATAAACTTTCATAGAAATTGATCACTAGTAGAAATCCTTCTCCTTGTTCACCTTCTCATAGGATTGATCTCTCCCACAATAATCCCACCAAGGAACCATTGGTTGATCATGTCCTTCATAAAGATACACATGGAGAAGGTGAACCTACATAGTAGATATAGGTACCTAAATAGATACATACAGATTCATAAGATATTTTTGCATATACTTTAGAGTCTATGACATAAACAAAACCAATATTTCCATTACCACATGATCATTACAATTTATATTTTTTATTTCCATCTAGATTTCATTACATATGATGATTTCTTTATTGCCAATATAATACAAAAAATTCATTAAATGGAAATATTTGTTAGACAGTTTTCCATGTCCAAACATATATTATGGAAATAAATACAATTAAAACCATACAAAAAGTAACACAAAATTAATCATTTTACATCCATTTGAAGTAAAATAAACCATGTGAATAATCACACACACACACACACACACACACACACACACACACACACACACACAAACATCAAAATGGTATAGAGTTTCTATAAATAAAAAATATCAGTAATATGTTGGAGGCATATCCCTAGGTGTATATTCATCATTATTATTTATATCAACCATCCCCATTCCCCTCAATGTGGAATCACTTGGGTCTATGATGGGCCCCCATGCTTTAGATAGCTCACATACTCTCTCCTCATATGCACCTAATTGACACACTATCTCCTCATGATCATGCCATAGAGTGTCAAATTGATTTATCAAAACCTACATTCTCTATGTGGCACTACACTATGGGATGTATCTTGTATATAACTTGGCACATAATTCTTCATGCTCAGTCATTGTAGTGTGATATGTAGTTATTACCCTCACAACTAGATAAAAAAGGGCTGCATGAACAGCCACAATATCAAGAACTCTATCAACTAATCCATCACTAGCTATATCTATGGGTACACTCTGAGTGATAGCCTGCACTATATGACTCACCATGATGGCTTGCTCTTGATTTCCTATGCACAAAACATACAAATTAAAAAGTAGATATCGTTAACAACCTAATATAATTTCAATAAAATAAAATAGTTCAAAAGTATGGTGCTTACATGTGGCTTTTATATCCACTAAATCTATATATTTTGGTTCCATGAGATCACCACCACCTCTATCTCCTCTTGCATCTCCTTGTGCCATAGGTATGGCACTAGGCTAAAAATTATGACCAAGAAAAATTATGGCTAGTGGGCCCCTAATACACCTATGCATAGCCATCTGTACACCCTATATCATCCCCTACAGCTAGGGGAAACATGAGATATCTCTCATCATTAGGTTATGGGAATAAATCCCTAAGTGTATATGTTAGCCTATTATTGAGGTTGTTCCCAGTCTGCATTATACATTTTCATGGGTATAGCATTGATGGAACTCCTTAATCTATACCAAACTATCTAAGTACATAATTATATTGAAATAACTCGTATACCCTAAGAAATTGGTCCACCAACCACATGTTGACCTGAATACTCGGTAGCTCATTCCCATCCATGGGCCACCAAGTAAATGCCCAATATAAATGCCATGTAATTTGATCCAAGGTCAATATATCCAAAATGGTGCATTACTCCATCATGGTGTGTAGTCTACCATAGGGGAGTACCCAACACTCTAAAAATATATGTGAATGGACTCACCCAACTAGTGGTCCACCAAGGGGTTAAACTATCACAATATTTTCATAGACACACACCTATAATAAAGTGTTGTCTTTAATACCACCATCATGACTCTCCAAATCAAATTTATACAGATCTATATATATATATATATATATATATATATATATATATATATATATGGATCAGTATGGTATGAACCCAAGAATATTAGGTACCCTCTTGATCAATATATCATACTATATGATACATGTAATAATAAATTACAACAGTGCCACCCTCCACTACTATAACCAGGCCAATAGTACACAAATTAACTTTCATAGTCTTGAAATGTCACCTATGATAATGTTATCAAGACACACCATATTAATTAGACATATATCTACTTATATTTGTCTAATAAAATACCTATGGGACTATTGAATATAACCATAGTTGTTATATCCTATAACCTATGCTCTCTTACCTTTGATAAGCAACTAGAAAATGTGATACACATCATCTAATGTAACATTTATCTCCCCTATTGGGAGCTAAAAGGTACAAGTATTTAGGTTCCACCTCTTAGCTAGTTCTATGAGAAGGTGGAAATCATATGGCACCTATCCTAACTAGGCCACATGTTCTAATATATCTTGATCTATCACAACCCAATCAATTACATATAGTCCTAACTTATCCAAAGTGGAAAAATGCCTAACATGCCAAAACTCCCAAATATTTACATCTTTCTAAAAAATAAAAATTATTATAAAAAATTAATTGTCAAGGGAATTCTAGAAATAAAATAAAAAATTTATATTTAAATCCATAAAAATTAATAAGATAATAGCATTAGATGCTAACATCAATGTTAGATAAAAGCTTTAAATAGTTGCATATAAAGAGTGGAGACTAACATCGAGATTTGGATGCAATTATCCAATGTTTTGATAGAAGTGTCCATCGACACTTACAAAACAAAAAAAAAATCCACAAAGGGAAAAATTTCAAGAATTTAACTTTACCATGTGATTCATAATTAAACCTATTTACCAGCTCCTGAAAGTTCTATCCAGTTAAGGCTATCTAGAGCACCTCAAATTGTAGTGGTTATGGGGCTCTACCATGTGACATTGTATTTTTTATACTTGGAGCTTAAAATTGAAAAAGGATAAAAGTAAAAATGAATTATAATTTCTATTCAAAACTCCTAATATACAACTTCTTTAAGAACTTAAAATGCACATATCTTTAGTATCAAATGTCCAAATTCAAAACTATGAGTTGTAGTGGGATCCAGGAAACAAACACTTTCACATTATACCAATTTGGTAAGATTTCAAGAAACACCAAAAATTACCTAAAATTTTGATTACACATATATTATTCAAATTCAAAGGTGGTACCAACATAACTTGCATTATCTAGTACCAACATTACCAAGGTAAAATTGGTTAGTATACATGCATATACATGACATTGTCACTTAATTCATTTTGTGATGAGGTGACTATCATATTATATTTCCCCTCCTCACAAAAGGAGGGAATATCAATGGAGGAATGTCATAAAGACATGGATTCTATATATTCATAATTTTAGATTTAGTTGGGGTATGTTATGGGAACATGTACATTTATTCATTATTCAAGATATCCAAATTAAAGTGGGGATAGTTTTGGAAACATGTCCTCCATATTGCTACATAGTCCTAAAATTCTCCAAATTAAGTGAGGGCATGTTATGAAAACATGTCATCCATGATTATACAATGTAAAAACTTGCCATATATCCTTTTCATCATATGATTTAGATTTATATTTGGTTCAACATTCTATACATTGGTATTACTATTATACATATATTGCACAACAATGGTACTTATGTAAATAAATGAAAAGGCATAATCCACATAGACTACTATATCCACTCTAGATATGATAGTGGGTATGAATAAGGGTTCATTCCTTTTAGGTATTAAAACATTGATCTATCTTCCAAATTCACTAGATTATCATGGATTGCAATCACATTATGGATTGTTACTATATCATAGACTTTAGCATGTCATGGACTAACACCCGGGTTGGACTATTATGGACTATTATTTAGGCCTTATCCATCTACAATGGTTGGTTATATTTATATATTGGAATAATAAAATCATATAATATCACTAGGTTATTAACTTGAGTTGTGTTGGTTGGGAGATGATACTCTTGATGGTCGAAGCACTACTCTTCCTATTCTAGGTTAAGGGAATGATCACCTCCCAACTATCCCCATTCCAAATACAACACCACTAGGTTGAAACCTAGTTAACAAATTATTGGATCACTCATCTTCTTGGATAGAATATGGATGAGGTTGAAATCCCCTTTATGCTTCTCTATTTTATATCATTCTAAAACCACTACTACACAACACATAAACATATGTATTCTATCTTGGCTCTTTCTTTACATTAATTTATATTATTATTCACATACAAATTATATACATTGATTACTTTATGATGTCACTTTATTTTAGGTAATATTTAATTAATACATTCAAATAAAGTTCAAATGAAGATAAGGTGTGTTATCCATACCAAGGTATTGATTTTATTTTCCTTTAAACCAATAATTTCATTTTTATGCATTACTAGATTAAATGGGGGGTAATGTAGATACTCACATTTGGTATAAACATAGTTTCATAGAATGTTTTCATATACTTTTATATATACACATATTTTGACCAAGAGTTAGATATCTAGTGGTGTGGTCTCATGTGGAACTCTTTAGTTCCATCTTATTTCACTTGCTTTATCTACCCCATGCAACTATCTATTGTAAATTGTCTTTATCTAGTGTTGTCTTGGGGATCCCCACCTATGTTTTCTATTATCCATATGTTTTATCCTTTTGACACCTACATCCATATTAGATACTTACGTCAATGCAAGTGTCCAAATATGATGTAGGTGTCACAACTTAACCTTTTATTATTTTTTGTATTTTTCACTCAGTGACCATTAGTTTTATCTCCTTTATTTATCCTATTGTCAAAATTTTATGCATTATTATGTCCCAATTCAAAATAAAGAGATCCTTATATATAAAAAAGTTATGGTCTAATTATCCTACCTAAAATTTTTATCGAGCATGTTTCTAATTATCAAATACTTTATATTCCAAACTATCAAATTACACTACATTATTATATTAAATATCTGAAGTACTCAAAATGTCACTACACTCTTGCATTATTGGTACAAAGGGTTACTATAGGATAAAGAGTATATATTTTCAAAATTATAATTACACTCACATGATTAGGAGGTAGAACTACATGTGAGTCTAAATCCTTCTTTGGAGTATTGGCTATGTAGGAAACACTTAGAAATAGTTGGGGTTACTAGGGTTAGCTCGACTCGTGTCAACCCATTTTTACCAAGTTATAGGAGGTCAAAGATAAAGAGATTAGGGTTTTGATTATTAGATAGATATAATTCATATATGGACATATTTTTAGGAACTAAATAGGCACACATGTGATAATATAGGTCTGATAGAAGTTTTGATCCACCCCTATGCATACTTTGGGTTGGACACTTGCATCAAAGTTAGACATCCGTATTGACATAACTATCTATGGTCGACACAAGTGTCTTGTAGGTGAAACTAGATAAAACACAAATTGATTAGATTTTAAAACCTTATTAATTCCATAATATGATTTCATATAACTTTCAAAACCTAGATCTTAATTTCAAATAAGATATGATCTTATATCCCTTATTTACACTGTATTTAATTATATTTATTGTATATGCTAGATTAGGTAAGTTTGTATGATTAGTACTATTTTAATGTGAAACTAAATATAGTATTACTTATTTTAAATAATTTTATTTTCTTAAGTGTGTTTGTGTAAAACCCTCACTCATCCCCACTCTAAATGCATACCCATATGTCCTACTCCCCATACGTATTCCCTTACCTATGTGAGCTCTTTCCCAAAACATACACAGTCCAAGATAGCCTTCTTTACAAAATTGAGATATAAGCCAATAAAAATAATAACCACAATTAATAGTACTTAAATAATAATACACACACACACACAGACAGAGATATGTGTGTGTGTGTGTATACATACACACACACACATACATACATATATATATATATATATATATATGTATGTATATATATATATATATATGTGTGTATATATATATATATATATATATATACATATATATCTATTTTATGTCCAGAAAACTCAGTCAACCATCTCAATTACATTCATTTTAGATTGTCTTTCAATAGACTGAGTTGACCAGCTTGACTATGTTTTGTTCTATTTGCATAATTAGGTCGACCAAATTGACCTAGTACTATTTATTTTTTAAGCATAGAGAATTAACCTACATGAATGGTATTTAAACTCACCTTACTTTCTAATTGGTTATTTATTTATTTAATTTCTAAACATTAAAAAATGTGCAAATATCACATGTATATTTCATAGATCATTGAGTAGCGAAAGGTGAGCCTTGTGGCATGTTCTGTCTAAAGGATATTGTTAGATTTGGGGTTTTGTAATTGTATAAGTCCATTCTTTATTTTCTATCATATTTTTTGGTTATGGATGGTGATGGGGTATCTATATCATATTGCATGTATCACATTGTATGAAATATTGGGGAGCGAGGTACTAGATATTCTTGGGAGTGTATCATGGTGGCCCGCTTATATAGGGATTTGTATCAATTTTGCTTAGAAAAACATGGTGGTAGATTTGGTACAACCATAATTTTGCATATATGGGCATATGAGCACATTTTATTTGTATGACCTATTGGTGGACCCTTAATTATATGGTGTTGATGGTGGTTTTGAAATGCAACCAACTAGATTGAGGTTTCCCCCAACCTTTTGTGAAAGGAAATATTACTTTGTGAGAGAGATAGATCACCCTAAGGTATTTTATTAATAGGTATTGGTAACCATATAATCTCAATTGGATGTTAAAACCATCCCACAAATGAGCCTTAGGAATATTTTAGTGTTCACAAATATTTAAATAGTTAACAGACCCTTTTCCTATGAGAATTAAGATATAGATATGGCATATAAATGGAGCTAATTCAAACAAGTTTATTTCACACTTAAATAAAATAGTGAAATAATATCAATAAACAAAGATAATTCAATAAAGATAAGCATTAACTTTAGGATGCAACTCAAAAACTAAGCTAAACTAAACTAACAAACTGGTAAAGAAAAGAAAAAAAGAGGGGAGGGCAAAGAGAAAGATAAAAAGGTCCTACCACCATAGAGATAAACCTAAAGTGTCTAATTGAATAAATATCATAGAGACCAATCCTTAGTTGAATCAGGTCTAACACAGCTCCATCTAGAGGATGGTGTGATAGTCTAGGGAGGAATTTATGTGAGTAAAGAGGAACATGACCACCATAAAAAAGTGTACGAAATAGACATTTAACAACACAATGATCTAAATATAAATATATTTCTTGTTGATTAGTAAGGGTGAGATTAAAAAAAAACCATTAAACTACAAACTTCATTTTCATAGTAGCAAGGGGAAGACTACTCTATTAAAATATGGAAATTCTTATTCTATTGACTATGAGAGCCAAATAGTCTTGTCTAGCCTATTCTAAGTCTAAACTAAAAGGATCCAATGTTATTATAATAAAGATTCCACTAATGGTGCAATTACATTAATTCCATATGGTTTATGGAGTGTGGTCAAGTAGGTGGGTCAATATCTCTAATAGACTAAAGGCATGCCCAGGATTTGTGTAATCATTTTCCATGCCTCTTCAAGGTTGATTTTGTCTTTTATGCTCTATGCTTAATCCTCATGTATAGGTCAAGTTGATTATTCATTCCTCATTCATAATTTGGTTGGGAAATGATCTAATTCTATGAATCAAATTGGATGTATAGTTTATTTTTGACCTTTGATGGCCAAATAGGCCATTAATTTTATGTTTATGTTTTATTGGTTATGAAACCAACATGTCTTTGATTCTTTGGGGTCCCTGCCATATGGCTTCCTCTTTATTTCCTTATACTTTCCCCTATGGCATGACTGGTTATATTTCCATGGGGCCCAATTGACACTTAGAAACTTTTTGATGCTCACATGCTTTAGTTATCTTTGTTTAAAATTGTCCTCTTCTCAGCCATGTGGCTTATTTTCATTTGCTTAGGACTTTAAGATCTTATCCCCTTGTTTCCATATGTCACTTTATTTTATTTCCATAAATGGTCTTACCTCTAGGATCAAGGGCTCTAGGATGTCACCACGTGACAACATCTTGGGAACTCAGGGGCTCAAGGCTTCATTCACTTTTGCTTATTAGGCCAAGATTTAATATCTCTATAGTTCTAGGCTTTGAATATATATGTGTGCATGTTTATTATTTCATTTATGATGAAGTGATATTTCATCATGTGGCATCATCTCACTCACTCACTGCTCTAACATACTACCCTGCTTGCACAAACTATTGCAAGATAGTGGGGTACATGAAATCATCCCACTCACCCACTTGACTAGGTATATGACATCAATAATAGCCTACACATAAATATATAGGTTATTAGGGTAGTTGTATTATGCCATGTGGCATCATCTCACTCACCAACTAGCTTAGAGGCTTTTTGTAGGTATGAACATCTCCAGGATAGCAGAGCAATAGGATTATGCCACATGGCATCATATTACTAACCCATTATCTTAAATAATTAATGACATAATCACCCCATTGGGTACACTTTTGAATAATTGACTAAGTATTTTGAAGGAGCAAAAAAGTGTTGCATATACCTAGGTAACTTTTGATGAAATCAGCTGTCTCGTAGAGCAAAATTTTGACACAAGGCTCTTGGCAAAAGTGCAAAATTGAGTAAATGTCAAAATTTATTCTAAAATGGGTATGGTACCACTAATATCCATGATAAATTACCATGTGGTATTGATATTTAATTTGGGTACCTATGAACACCACTTAAAAAGGCACAGTGAGCAACCTTAATTAAAAAACCAATGACTAAGTATTTAAAAATAAATGACTAAGTCAAAAGCCAATGAATTTGAAAACTAACAGCTAAAGGAAATGAAAAATGAAATGACTAAGCCCATATCCAAAAATCCTTATTATTTAATGAAATGCCCTGAATATTTATCTTCAAAGACCCAAGTCTTTGGATCTTTTGTTAAGAATAAAAGTCTTAATTGTTTCCACTATAGTTTTTCCAAAAGATTAAACACTTTAAAAACTCATGACCTTCACCTCTTCAAAAAAAAATTCCTTAAGAATTTGTGTCATAACAACTTTTATCTGGGTTATTTGTTCATAATTTTGATAAATAAATTTTTTGATAAAGTCTTAACACCTTTTTCAAAGACTCAGAACTTGGTCATTCTCTGTACAATCTTTGGAACTTTTGTTCAAAATAATTGTTTTGTTTGCTTCACTCAACATTTTTCCCAAGGAGTGAAAATACTCAGTAGTTTCACTTTACTGAACACAAATTATGACAACATAATTTTTCCAAACATAAAGTTTGAAGGCCGACCTTATAAATATTCAGCCACTTTAAATCGAAATGGAAGTAGAAATAGATCAAAATGCCCAAGAAAATAAGCAATAAAATTCTAAAAAAGTCAAATAATTTACATAAATCTAAGGTGAAATATCCTAAAAATAAGTTATAAAATGTGTTTTAAAATATAAGCATACAACTAGACTAATACTTAGTAGACTTATGCAAATTCATATATAAAATGAATGCATTCATAAATGAAAGCTTGGAATGAATTAAATAATTACATAGACATTAAACTAAACCCATTCAGTCACTTGTAACTTAATCATTTAGTGAAATTCCAAGAGGGTTGATTTGAATCAACAACCACAATGAACCCCTAAAAGGTATAAGACCAGACTCCAAAGTAAAAGAGGGTCCCCATTTCTTGACTAAAAAATGGGGCATGTTGTGTAAGAAACAAAAAATGGTGACTCTTATTGGGAAACACTCCTAAGTGTTTCAAGAATCCATAATCTCTAATTTCAAAGAATAAAAATAATTTATTACAAGATATTACTCAAAACAAACCAAAATTTAGTGGGTAATAAATTTTATAAGAACAAGTGACATACTAAGCTATGATCCTATCAAAACCATCTGTATGTGACCAAGTGATTTATTCCTTTTTTTTGCATTCACATGTAGTAATACAAATTAGCATAAGGATAGAACTATTTAAGGAAAATATTTTATAATTCATCTTAAAGGGGAAGTGTTCTGGGCATTACTCTACTACTAGTCAGGCTTTCATAGCCCCAATAAAAATACCTTTGGTCCCTTCTAAAGGCTTCATTCCACTACCAACTAGGATGGAAAGCATGTAGTGGAGATTTTCAAAATCACCATGTTGAAGAGAATTTCAAATTATAATTTCAACTCAATTATTTTAAAAGGATATTTTTTAATTCATCCATAGAGGGTTGGGGACCAAGCCATGAGTACAAAGAAATTAACAAGTCATGACAACTCAGTACAAACTAGAATTAAAGTAATGATAATTTTTTCTTCAGATATGTCATTAAGTTCATTGGATGGCTTCAAATAAGAATATATTTTTTCTAAAATTAACAAGTCCTATTATGAATCATTGACCTTTAGAACTCAATAAATGACCAAAGCAATAATAGCAGTTTCACATAAAATTTTCAAGTAGAATTTGTAATTAGGCTCTCTGAGTGCCATTTTTGTTATCTTTACAATAGCCTACCACTTCATTCATGTTATTATTAAGGGTACCATAAGGCCAAAAATATAATTACTAGAAAAAAAAAAAGAAGAAAATGGAAACCAAAACAACAACAAGGGAAATGAAGGAAAAGTAGAAAATAAACCAAAAGGAAAAGAGAAATTACCTACAAAGATCCTCAAGTAAATGCATGCTTGAATCAATAAGACACCTAATTCTTAAAGATTTTGATGATGGGAGATGGCACACCCACTTTATTATATGCTACCCTCTACAATAAAAAACACTATCCCATAAAGGTTCATCAATGTTCATTTCATGCAATTCAAGCAAACTAGGACTATGAATTTTTACATTATGTTTGCATCTAGATTACATAAAGCATGAGGGATATGATTTAAAAAATACCTCAGAACATATTTTTTATTTCAAAAATGGATAAAGTTGGTTATATATATGTACCAAATTGATTAGAAGATTCAACCTAAAAGTGGCATGTTCTTGATGAAAGCCAGTAGATGAGTCACTTGGTGGCTGCTCTTTGGTGTAAATAGGTGGTATGGCCATATTTTGGCCTTCTTATTCATTGTCATGGAGGCATGGGAATGGTTCTCCCCATGTTAATGATATTTTATAATTGTCATCAATTGTTTAACTATGTGGATAGATGGGTTGAATAAAATAATTCTCATCTTAAACCTCCAATGGCATGACTTCTTCATTTAGGACACTGAGTTCATAACTTCCCATTTCTAAATTGACTACCTCTACTACTAGGAGTAACAATTGGGTGTTATCAATTTCTCTAAATGTAGGAATAGACTAAGGAGAGAGGTTATTTGTTCTAGGTTCTTCTAATACACCTTCCCCAAAGGAATAACCTGGCTCTTCATTTAGGTTTTCTTTGACCTCATCCTCTTTTAATGATGAGGAGTAAAGCACACTAGTAAAGAAAGGTTTCTTGTCATTCTCCATACATGGACCTATTTATTTATTTGATTCATGCATCAATTTAGAATCAAGGTTCATCAAATCCTCAAAGAAATGCATAACTATCAAAGACACATCAAACTATTCAACGTCAATATTCAACTTAGTAGGGAAAATCCAATTAGACAAGCCTTCAAAGAAAACTTCACAAAATAAGAAATCTCATCAGAGTTATCATTAAATATGATGTCATTATTCCTTTCAACATTGAGACCCTGAAGATGATCACCAACATCATCATAAGGATTTTACATTTTTAAACTAGTTGTAAAAGATCTACCCTTTTCATGGTTTATGCATTCAATAATTAGAGGATATTTATGTTTCTCTAATAAGGGAATGGATGCCATGGTAGTATCTTATTCTTCCATCTACTCTTAATTTCTAGGTAGCTCTTGTCCCACTTGTTTCTCAGCCACCAATTTTCCCATAATAACTACTACTTCTTCATCTTTAGAATCATCCTCACTATTGTATCATCCAAAGAATGGATCAAGATTTGGAGGCTGCATGTTCTCAACATGCATGATCATATTAGTATTATCTTTACATCCATGCTCATAGAATTTTGGTTGTGCATTCAGAAATGTAATTTCATAGCATGGGTTTTACACTGCTTCTTAGCCTCCTCCTATAACAATTGACATGCCATTAGTAATAGCACTTAAATATATTGAATCATTAACATAATAGAAAGTAACCTACTGGTTATACATAGGATTAATTGGTTTATATATATTGAAAGAGTAAGGCTCTTATTTGGCAAAGGAAAGTTTTCTTGGGTGAAGTATTGGGGCAATGCTTCATTATAGGGAATAAATTGGTCCATGGGATGAATTTTAGGCATATAACACAAAGTAATTTGGGTGTAAATGCCTTGAGTCATTGATTTTTGATCTACATTAACTATCTCTTGGTAGACCAAGGCTAATTAAGTAAGGGTAGTAGGGTTTATTGTGATGAACATGACAGTTAAAAGATATAAGGTTCTAAGATGGTCTTATTATTTTATATTTCATCTTTAGGTAAGGTTCTTTTAATATCCTATACAACTAATGGAATCTATGGTTGAATGTACTAAATAACTCATTGGGCTCTTTCTTAGTGGTGGAAATTTGGTAAAATGACACAGAAGGGTTTATCGGCACACTAAAATGATTGAGGAAAATTTTATCAAAGGAAGCCCAAGTAGTGATACACCCTTCTATTAAGTTGAGATACCAAGAATAAGTGGTCTATTCAAATGTAAAAGAGAATATATGGCAGGCCACATCCTCATGTTGAATCTATTTTATGATGAAGGCCTCCTTTAAAGTTAGAACATGATCTTCAATAGTGAGACTCCTACCATGGATATACTTTGGATATAATTTGTTGGGGTTCTTGGGAAAATAATGGGAAGGTCCTAAAATAGTTACAATACAACTACATGCACCTAGTTAGGCCAAGGCCATATGTGACTCTTAGGGTCAGTTTTTTAGTATGAAAGAAACTAGTAAACTTGACCAGACAATAGTCTCTAAAATTGTCTAAACACATGAAATAAATTGAAATATATTGATGGGCCCTCCTTCTATCACCAATTTTTTGATGGTGGTTTTGACATGCAACCAATAACTTCTTAGATTGAGGTTTCCCCCAACCTCTCTTAGAAAGGATATCTTCCTCTGCAAGAGAGATAGATCACCCCAAGCTATCTTCTTACCAAGTCTTGGTAATCAGACAACCTCAATTGGATTTTGTAACCATCCCACAAATGAGCCTCAATAATATTTTAGTGTTCACAAACCCAAGGTCTATTCTTACCAAGTCTTGGTAACCAAATAACCTTATTTGTATGTTATAACCATCCCATAAATGAGCTTCAGGAATATTTCAATGTTCACAATTATTTAAATAGTTAACAGACCCTTTTCCTATGAGAATCAACATATAGATATGGCATAAAAATGGAGCTAATTTATACAAGTTTATTTCATGCCTAAATATAATAGTGCAATAATAGTAATAAATAAAAATCATGTAGTCAAGATATACATTAATTTTAGGTTGTAACTCATAAACTAAGCTAAACTAACAGACTGTTAAAGAAAATAAAAAAAGAGGGGAGAGTAGGGAGAAAGATAAAAAGGTCCAACCACCATAGATATGAAGCTTAAGTGTGTAATTAAGTAAATATCATAGAGACCAGTCTTTATCTAAGTCAGACCTAGAATAGCTCTAGCTAGAGGATAGTGTGAGAGTCTAGGAAGGAATTAATGTGATTAAAGAGAAACATGACTACCATAAATATGTGTATGAAATGGACATTTAACAACACAATGATCTAAATATCAAGATATTTCTTGTTGATTAGCAAGGGTGATATTTACAATAACCATTCAACTAAAAAATTCATTTGTATAGTAGTAAGGGGAAGACTACTCTATTAAAACATGAAAATGCTTGGACTATTGACTATGAGAGCTAAATAGTCTGGTTCAGCCTATTCTAAGTCTAAACTAAAAAGATGCATGCTTTATTATAATGAAGATTCGATCTTATATAGGATACAATCTTGAGGAGTTTAAACTCAATCAAATTTTCCCACTAAAGGGGTAGTTACAATGATTCCATATGGTTGAGGGAGTGTGGTCAAGTAGGCAGCTTGAGATCTCTAATAAACTAAAGACATGCTTGTAATTTACATAACTATTTTCCATGCCTCTTTAATGTTAAGTTTGTCTTTTATTATCCATGCTTAATCCTCATGTGTAGGTCAATTTTATTATTGATGCCTCATTCATAACTCAATTGGGAAATGATTTGATTCTGTGAATAAAATTAGATGTGTGGTTCATTCTCAGTCTTTGATGGTCTGATGTCTAGATGAACTATCAATTTTATGCTTATGCTTTATCAGTTGCATAGCCAACATGTTTATGATTCTATGGGATCCCTACCATGTGTCCTCTTAGTTTCCTTCTACTTTATCCCTATGGCATATTTGTTTTTGTTTTTAAAGGCCCAAATTGACACTTAGTAACTTATCATCACTTGTGGGCTTGAGCTATCTTTATTTGTAATTGTCCTTTTCCCAACCATATGGCATCTTTTCATTTGCTTGGGCTCTTAATATTTCATCCCCTCATCACCATGTGTCACTTTCTCATCCCGCTAGGATTTTTCCTTTGTCATCACAAATGATCTTACCTTTGGGATCATGTGCTTTAGGATGTTACCACATGGTGGCATCTCAATAACTTAGTGGCTTAGGGATTTAAGATCTTTGGCTTATTAGGCCAAGCTTTGGTCTCTCTATGGTTTCATGCTCTATAACTCTATTTATATATGCTAAATGTTTATTTTACATTGAATAGAGATTTTACCATGTGGCATCATCTTGTTTACCCACTACTCTAACATACTACCCTATTTTCATAGACTACCATAGGATAATAAGGTAGTAGGATTGCACCACCTAGCATCATCCCACTCATGCACTCACCTAGAGATCTAAAATCACTCCTATCCTACATGAAAATCTTTAGGTTAGTAAGGTATGAATATTATGCCATGTGGCATCATCCCACTCACCTATTAATTTGGAGTCTTTGTGTAAGTACAAACATTTTTAGGATAGTAGAGGAGAGGGATTATTACATGTGGCATCATCACACTAACCTATTATCCCATATCATTGCTAACATCATCACCCCACTGGGTAACATTTTGAATAATTGACTAGGTCTTTTGAAGCAACATAAAAGTGTCACATGTCCTTGGGCAATTTTTAATTAAATTGACGAAGTCCCACGGAACAAAATTTTGACACATATCTCTAGGAAAAAGTTAAAATTTGATTGTGTAAAAATTCAATTTAAAATGAGTTTAGGACAACCATGATCTATGATAAATCACCATGTGGCATCAAGGTTTATTTTGGGTACTTATGAGTACCACATAAAAAGGCACAATCATCAATCTTAATTTAAGAACAAATAACTAAGTATTTGAAAATAAACATCTAAGTCAAAAGCTAATGAATTTGAAAACCAATGGCTAATGAAAATTCAAATTTAAATGAATAATCCTAGATCCAAAAATCCTTAATTTCAAATTAAATGCCCTAAAGATATATCCTCGAAGACCCAGGTCTTCAAAATAATTATTCAAAATAAAAGTATCGACTATTGCTTCTGTAGTTTTTATGAAAGAGTAAACACTTAGAAAAATCACAACCTTCACCTCTTTGTGAAATTTTTCCTTTTGTATCTATGTCATTGTAAATTTTTTTCATGATCTTTGTTTATAATTTTGGTAAACAAAAGTTCTAACAAAGTTTTAAAACCTTTTCCCAAGACTCAGAACTTGGCCATTTTCTATGCAGTTTGGAGCTTTTGTTTAGAAGAATTTTTCTTATTGTTTCACTCAACATTTTTATCTAAGAGTGAAAAGACTTCAATAATTTCACTTGACTAAATACAAATTATAACAACACAATTTTTCCAAACACAAAGTTTGAAGGTCAACATTATAAACATTCATCCATTATAAACATGCAGATTAGATATATTTATCAAATAAAATCTACTAAATATCCTACAAGTAAATAAAATTGTATTTTTTGGGCCTTGACACATATTATGCCCATTAATATTTTTGGTGAGGGGTTTTTGGAGAGAATGGTTGACATTGTGGGTGCCCATTAACTATTGTTCAATCATATGTCTAGGGAAGTGACAACATATCACATGGTGGTTATTGAGAAAGATGACTTGCATGTAGAGCTTGATAGGTGGTTGATTCAAGAGAGGAGTTATATGAAGTTTATGTATATGTTGATCAATCAATATGATGCTCTTTATTGTGATAATTATCATACATTACATCAACTAGGAGCCTTGGATAAGAAACTGTGAGAGCCATCTCAATCTCATGGTCCTAGGTGAGATATCAAGGCCTCCACATCAAGAGTTATGAGAGAGATTGAGATAGATAGTGATGAGGACTCTTAAACTCTTAGGGATATGCCCCATATGTATGATTGATTTCATTATATAAAAATTTAGTCACTTTATATATATATATATATAATAATATTATTCATGATATTTCATTGTAATGGATTGGACTTTAATGTTTGAAATGCTTTTGTGTTTTTTACATGTAATATATTTGAAATATTATATTTGTTTATGTGCTAATGTAATGGTAGTTATTAATTTGATTTGGTTTAGTAATAATTGAGGCAATCACTATACATAGTGGAATCTTGTTAGAAATATAAATGTGTGATTATAATGATCATGTCTCAATTATGTTTTTGTTTTTGTTCTAACACAACATCTAATGTGTCTCTAAAATATCTAGTGTATGTGTTTCATTTGTATCCTTTTGACTTGGTTTAGGTACCCAATCCTATTGTATAGGAAATATAGGTGTCTAAGTATGAATGGATTCTATAACCTTTGGTTCTATGATTCCTTAAGTACACCTCTAGTAATAGCTTGATAAACCAATGGTTCCTTAGTAGGATCAGTATGGGAGAGATCAGCCAGACTAAAGAGTGCACTAGGAGAAAGAATTCTCATATTGGTTTATTTCTATAAGGATTGAAAGACCATGCATCCCTTAGTAGGAGTGGTATGGGATGTCTTAACCCTCTTATATTGACCTATATAATAAGTGGGAGAAGGATACCTTATTAGTTCTTTATGAAAAGTAATAAATCATTTATCTATGAGTTGTGTAATATTTTGTCTTAGAGCAAAAAAATCATTTTTGTGATGTCCATTAATACCATGGTAAGTTAAAAAGGGTTGTACTTTAACCTTTTCAAAATATTTTTAGTGGATGGTAGTAATTTTGAGGAAGGTTAATCAACCCATTATCCAATATCATATGAAATATATCATGTGGTTGATCTTTAAGCTAATCAAACTAAAGTGATTATCTCTTATTAAAGGTATATATTTTAATTATAAGAGGTATTGTATATGTGGATTCCTTTTCTCTGTGTAAAACCTTTATGGTTTATTCCTTGGTATGAACTACTTATTTATAGAAGGTATTTGAGGTGTCTCATTAACCTTTTTATTTTGTTTCTTCACTTTATAATAGTTCTTTATAACATGGTTGACTTTAGGTGAATATGTAACTAATTCAGTGTTGGTATTTGTTAGTGCACATGCATATTTATGCACATCCATGTATAAGATATTAAAGTATTTAATTGGCTTGTGGAATGTTATTTATTTTAAAGGAGAAAGAAGTCACCTACTAAATATTAATTTCACTTCCAAATTTGAGGGTGTATAGTTCAAGGAATATAAGACATCCTTAAATCTAATAGAATAATCTTAAATAGACTCATCATTATTTTGTGTTAAGAATTTAAATGTTAAAATGGTAACTTAGGTAATTTATGCTTATGTAAATCATTTAAAAATTATCTTCAAGTTTATATAAATTTTGTAAGGACCCATCTGGAAGGATATATAACTAGTCAATAGTCTCTCATGTTAAACTTTTATGGAAGGATTTTAATAATAAGAACCCATCTTTATCCCAATTATCAAAGGGGTTGTTTTTGCTTTCACAACACACCCTAATTTCATTAATGAAATAATAGGACCTCTTTTTTACTCTAGAGTTTGGTGTTTTAATTTAATAGATTTAGTGGCCTTAACCTATTTTATCTATGGATCTGACTTGAAAAAGTAATTAGATGTCACGCCTATTTATTCTAACCAAGTTCAGAAGATGGATGTTCATTATATGTAATTTCTCTAGATTTGGCATCTAGGACTTATTTGATCTATTTCTAAATTTGCCTGCATTTAAAAAACATGTTCTTTTCTAAAACACATTTTGGAAATGTGTGGAATTGTCCCTTTTGGGAAAAAATTGACTTATATATATATATATATATATATATATATATATATGCAAATTATCCAACCATTTTAAGATTTATTGTGTCATTTATTTAAGTTAATTGACTAAGTGTTTCATCACTTCACTTTTAGACTTAGTCACTTTATGGATTATTGGACTAAAATTGGCTAAGGGTTTAATGAATGGAACTATTTTTATCTACTTAAATATGGTCTATTTATACTTTATTTTGATTAAAATAAACTAAGTGTTTGCATTTTTTCATTCCTGAACTTAGTCACTTTTTACCTAATAGACTAATTTGGTTATTAGTTTAGCAAAAATGGCCTTTTTAATCATTCAAATTATCTATCTTTTACTTTCATTTTTGGCTTTCCCTTAGTTGTTTTCATTTGAAAATTCAAAGTCACTGACTATGCCCTTAATTTTTTCCACAAGTGCCCAACTTATTTATTTCACCATGTGAAGATCTCTCATGGCTATTTAAATAAAAGGATTATTCACAAAAGTCCCTAGGGACTTAGTCACATTTTTAAAAAATCTCCCTAGCCATGTGGTAAATTCATGGTACTCTATAGCACTTTAATGAGTAGACATTTGGTCCAAGTATTCTGAGTTCCTAGGAAGGAAAGATGATACCACTTGTCACATTTTTTCTTCTTAGGAGTGATTGATGTATTTTCAAGTTTCTCAGGGCCCTAAAAAAAGTGTTATGCTACCACTTGTCATGTTTTTAGTCATCCAAATGTCTTTGATAATGAGATTTGAGAAAAGTTACCCTAGGCCCTAAGGTAAGAGGGATGATGTCACACGTCAAAATCCCACTTCACCACAACCCCTGGGTGGTCCTTACACTTTAAACACATAGAATACCTCTATATGAGAGAGATCATGCCATATGGCAAGATATTACTATGTCAAGTCTAAAGACACAATCAACACACTTTAAATCCCTAATCGATCAATGACTAAGCAAGGAGTAACCACATGGCATGACACAACTAAAAAAGGATATACTAACATCCACATTAGTAGTATAAGATTAAATTTAATGATTGTCTTATCCCATTAAAATTTCAGAACTCAAGAACTAATTGTGTCTATTTTGAACTACAACATTGAATTATAAAGGCATCTTAATAGTGATATTAATCATAAAAAATAAAATTAAAGGATAAATAGATGGTGTAATTAAGCATAGGCATGGTGTGCACATTGAGATCAATTGAGTAAGAGGCATGAAAGATAAAATATTTACTTAATTAATCATGGTCATGATTGTGTATAAGGTGGTTGGTTGAACACCCCAAGAGATCTCAATAACTTCTAGCCACCCAAAAATCAGCTCAGATCTAATTGAGTATGGGTTATTGTGTGTATAACATGATTGATTGATCATATTGAGAAGATCCCAATGACATTAGACCACCTAGATTGAATTTAAATTCAATCAAGGATGGGCTTTGATATTTTTGACCTTGGGATTGAGTAGGATTTAGGTTGATTTGAATTTTAAGCAGACCTATCTCATTGAATTTTGGCAACCACTAAATAATGGGTTGAATAATTACACCATGGGTTTGTATTATCTATAAAATACTAGCTCTTTTATTTAATAATGGTTGGTTAATTGGTCAACTAATAGAATAGAGTAGTTAGATAGGAAATCAAAGAGATTTACCTCTTTCCCTTATGTAATTTTCTATTTTCTAGGTAGTTATCTTTTTTGTATGAACTGTGACTATTGAGATTTAGTTATGTATTCATCCTAAGTATATAATGAATCATATTTGTGCTTCACTAACCATTTTCTATCTATAAGATGTGTAAGTTGATATTCTTGGTTTGTACATGTATATGGTTACTTTGTTTCCCTCTTCTACATAGCTAACATTATCCTCAAACCCTTGTACCATATTTATCTTCTATTTTTGCTTCATTGGCCAATAATGATTGATTTTTTAAAAAGGATTTATCTACCTAACATAAATAGATTTATCTTTCTACAAAGCAAGCTCATCTTTTCTTTCTTTGTGCCCTCTCTTTTGACCTTTTTTCAAGTGTTGTTATAATGCTTTTAGAAATAATTTGATTTGAAATCAGATATTAAAGTTTTATATGGATTTCATGGTCTTAGTTTGATTTCCATTGTTAATACATTGTTAGATTTAGTCAAATAATGACAAGTATTAGTCAATAATGGGTTTCTTGAAAATTTTGATTGAACTAATCATTTTAGTCTAGGCTCCTTTTTTATGAGTTCTAACCAATGGCCCATTGATCTAGAATAGACCATAATATCCAATTGAGTAATATAATTACTTTAAGATCCAATATAAAATACCTTGGGGAATGATTAAACACATTCCTATTAAGAGAGACAGAGAAGGGGATCCTCACTAGTTTAACTTTCCCAAACTCTACCTGCCTATTGGTGTGCCATAGTGCACATTAAAAAAAACTAGTGCTAGAAGGAGGTCCCTCTAACATTTTACAAACCTTAATTATACTAAGATTCAAGGCTTCCAAAACTAGAAAAAAAATAATAACTATGAGGTCAAATTCTATGGAAGCTGACTTTGATTTATTACACCTCACAGAGTATAGGAGAGTTAGAACTGATAAGGGGAAGTCTAAAACCAAAAAAATATACTCAATGAGTATCTCCCTTACTATTATACTCCCTTTAATTAACCCTTTTTCTCTTCCTCAAATCCTAATAATGGCTAATCTTGCATGGCTTGGAGGTAGTATTTTTCTTGTGAACATTCTAGAACTTATACATGACTTGCCAAAAAACACTAAGAAGTTATGTCTTAGGTATGTTCATAGTAGAGTGAGAATGACTGAAGATCATATTAAAAATTTCAAATATACCTTGATCAGAACTCAAATTAAACATGAATATATTGCTTGTAGATTTTTCCCTTACACTTTAGATGAATCAATGTATGGTTGGTACTTGGTCTCCCAAACAGATCCATCACCTCTTAGACTAACCTTGAGATTATGTTCATTAACCATTGGATACAGATAGACCTTACCATACTATACCATCTATTTATAGTTGCACATAGGAAACCTAATGATCCCATGAGTATTTTCAATATTCATTTTCATAAGCTATATAAAATGTTGAAATACTTGTCCACAAAGACAAAGTTTATTGTTATACAAACATATTTTAGAACTCTAGATCCAATGGATTTTATATTTATTATAAAGACTCTAGAAACACTCACATATTTGTGTTTGCCTTATAATTAAGCTATTAGTACTGAGCATTAGATGGTACCTTAATGGTATGGTGCCTTCCCCTTACCCTCATTAGGAAAACCAAGTGCCTAAAACCAAATTCCTATGTTCAATTAGGCTCTTATGTAAAACACTCCCCTAATGAATCCAATCTTAAAGGCCATGTATTCAAATCCTAACCTAATCTATAATGCATCACCCTTGAATCACATTTTGAATAATCAACCTTATGTGTCTCCAAATCATATGTTGTCTCAACCTTAAAATCAAAAACTTGTCCCTATTGCATAAAATTTTAATACAATTCCTATTTCAAGAAACTATGTTATTCCCAAAAATAAGCAGTAGTCTCTATTTACATTTATAAACACTACTTCATTAGTGGCTAACTCACTAACCCAAATAATAAATAACCAAAGTTCCATTGTGAACCATGATGTAGCTAATTTTTATCAGATGGTCTAGAGATTGACCAATGATATGGTTAACTTGTGAAGACAAGTGTCTCAAATCACCAACCAAGCTAAAAGTAACCCACCTCAAAGCAGTAACTACAACTTCTAAAGGACTAATAGGTAGTGGAATGCTATACCTAATAATGGAAACATATTGAATCCTATTGACAACACTAATTAGATAAACAATAGTGTTTTAAACTCAAAAAACATGGTAGACTTAGCCTTACCCACTTAGTGTAATAGGCATAATACAACTGACCATGTTGAGATAGATTATGCCTAGTTTTTAATGGCCTTAAACATCTTCTAAAATGAGATGGATAACCTTGAAATAGTGCCTATACATGACAATAGTAGCCCAGGGCTAGGTGGAGATAGCCCAAGTACTGATATGGTCTTGGATACCTATGATTTTCCATTTGAAAATGAAAATGAGCCTTAGGATAACCTATAAGTCCATGCCTTTGAATAATTTCAAAGAGGAAACAACTATTAGTTGAGGATTAAGTTGTAGAATCCTTTGATTACCTATAATCCTTTGAATAACATTCAATTTCCACTTGATGAAAACTCAAGCAATAACCCATTCCCTCATAAATTACCTATTACCTCTTATCATCCCAAGAACCATGTTATACCTCCTTAAGTTGATAAGCCATTATAAAAAAAAATCAAGATATGACATTTTTTAAGACCTAAATAAAACTAAATCCAACATAACAATATTTGAGTTACTTTAGATGTCTAACCAAAAGGACTTATTGCTAAAAGAATTATTTTCTCCCAAGAGGAAATAATCTAATAAAATTATTGATGCCCATGTTTTCATTTATAAAGATAAAATTGAAACTCCTCCATTTTGATAATAATTCACATTTTTGGTAAAAACTTACATAATTGTTTGGTGGATTTATGTGCACCAAGGAATGAAATGCCTTATGCAATTTTATAGTAGTTGGGACTGACACCTAAAAATTCAAAATAATTATTCCAATTAGATAAGTCAAAGGTCAAGGTGGTTAGTAAGCTCAACCACATACATATGAAACTAGATTTTTATCCCAGGGTGTAATAATTCATTAACATTCAAGTGGCTGATATTCCTAAGGCATATGGGATACTTCTCAACTAATATTGGTCTAGAACACTCAATGGTTATATGGCCACCAAATTCTCCCACATGTGGCTTCCATGGTGAGGTAGGCCCAACCAATCAATATTGAGAGAGAACCAAATATGTCTCACATGATCATGGAGTACAACAAGAAAAATGAGATCATGCTTGAGGAGTTTGAACTTGGAGTTTATGCACTTGAGAAAGAGGAAAATGTCTATGATAAATTTTCCATCAACATGTTGAATGTATAAGAATAACTTAAATTTAAAGAATTGGATTAATTGAATGAGGAAGATATCCTCTATGCACCTAAATTACTCTAAGTTCATGTTGTCACCTTGGCATATGAGAGTGTGAAGTAGAATAATCTAGAAGAGAACATAGAATCTAAATGCTTTAAGGTAGAAAATACTACCATTTTGAATAGTTCAATACCTACTTCTACCATTAAAGATCAAACTAGGAGATCATTATCAGTTGAAGAGCAAAGAATTTCCTTACTATAAACTGAATAAATCAATGGAAAGGCCACCATAGATACAACACCCACCTTTCAAAATCCACTATGCACTATTGAAAATCACATATGAACCCTGATGTTTGATGGATCTAAGTCAAAGAGTGTGTGTGGTGTTATCTTCAAGATCATGAACCTAAGGGTAAAATCATGCCTAGTAGATTTAAGACTATAATTTACTTACATGAATAATGTATCTAAATACAAATCATTAGTGCATGACCTCTAGTTCAAACTAAGGAATAAGATCAAGAACTTAAAGGTGTTAGGTAAGTAATTCAGAACTTATAAAACAAATTAGAATCCACTATGCTTGTAATGACAAGCATATTTATAGATATCATAGTAGATTTTGGAACATGATATATTATATTTATAGATATCATAGTAGATTTTGGAACATGATATATTATTTTGATGTATTCAACATCAAAAAATTGTAATGAAGAATAAATTACATAATAGATGCATTGGAAACAATTGCAAGTATCATGTAATCCATTATTATCTCCAAATTGAGGAGATTCTTAGCAAAATTAGTCTCTACTCCTATTCTTAAAAATATTGAGAACTTATAATTCTTTAACGATGATCAACATATCATTAAATTCATCACCAACACTAACATTTTAGAATATCATATTATTGATGAGGATGATAGAGAGGATTTTGAGCTAGATGAGGAAGGAGTGATCAACTTAAAAACTAATAGCATAACAAGAGTAATGGTATCACTATAAATGTTGTTTGATAAGGATTATCATGGTGATAAATACAAAGTATCTCTTGATAAAGTACTTCCCCATAAGCATTACAATCTAGGAAATGTAGGTGAATATATACTTATGCTTTTAGGCATGGCTTAGACTAAAAAATAGAAGCAATAATTGGTGTGGGACTTGAGGTAATTCATAGTTATTATTGTATGGATTTATGAGGACTTGAAGGTGTTCAAAACTTCCATCATTACTCATACCATCCCCCTAAAGATAGGTGTTAAACCATTTCTCCAAAGATAGAGGTCAGTCAATCCCTTATAATAACCTTTAATATTCAAATAAGTGTAGATGTTACTTTTAGCAAATATCATCTATCATGTTAGACACTCCACTTGGTTGGCCAATTTTGTCCTAGTTTAGAAAAAGAGTGAAGAGATTTGAATTTACATAAACTTTAAGAACATAAACAAAGATTTAGAGAAAGATAACTATTTTTTTCCTTTATTAGATGAAGTCATACATATAGTAAATGGATTCCAAATGTTGTCATTCATATATGGTTATTTAAGATATAATCAAGTGGTGGTCAATTATGAACATAGAATCAAGACAATATTAATAATCAAGTGAGGCACATTTGCATAAAAGAGTATTCCACTTGGATATATCAATGTAGATGATACCTTCTAATGGTCCATGGACATTGCATTCAAACATCTTATCATGAAATACATTTTCATCTACATCGATCACCTGACTACTTTTCTAAGAACTAAAATGACCACATGAAATACCTAAGGATGGGTTTTTAAATATGTATAGAGTATGGTATCTCAATCAATCCAAAAAATTCATATTTGGGGTAACTAAGGGGAAGTTTTTGGGCCATATCATCTCTGAACAAGGTATTTCCATAGACCCCAAGAGAGATAAATCAATTCTAAATATCCCTTTTTTCAAAATCAAGAAGGAAATAAAGTCATTCTTTGGTAAAATAAACTTTGTAAAGAAGCTCATCTTAGGATTTATAGAGATCATCTAACCCTTGAACAACATGCTCAAGAAGGATGCCAAGATTAAATGGACTATTGGAGCACATGCATATTTTTATGAGATAAAGAAATCAATTGTCAACACACTAGTTCTAATAAATATAGATTACATTTATACATTTTACATTTAATCCTTCACTTAAGAGCATTCAATTGTTGTAATCCTAACACAAAAAAAATAAGTTTGGTATGAAAGACCTATCTCATTTATGAGCTTCCCCCTCAAAAATGTTGAACATAGATATTCAACCATTGATACATAATATTTTTCCTTGATTAAGGCTATTAAGAAGTTTACACACACACACACACAATATATATATATATATATATATATATATATATATATATATATATATATATATATATATCTTGTGTAGTGAAGTGTCTATTAGTATGCCTATCCTAGTTGTCAAATTAATGTTGATTCAAAATGAGATAGGCAAATGGTGTGGAAAGTGGAGACAATCCTACAAGAGTTCAACTTGGAACTCCAAAAAATGAATATTTTGATAGGTAAAGGACTCAACAGAGTGATATCAGAAGTATATCCCTAGATTATTTACCACCACTATATGGTGTAGAACATTACTAGTGATGATTGGTATAGGGACATTATCTATTATTTATTAAACAATGAATTTCCTAATCATTTGAACTCTAATCAGATAAGAGTATCATATCTAAAGAGTAGACACTCCATAATCATATTGTACAAAATAAATCATGAAGGCATATACTTGAGATGCATAAA
This sequence comes from Torreya grandis, assembly GCA_037957365.1. Taxonomy (NCBI): domain Eukaryota; kingdom Viridiplantae; phylum Streptophyta; class Pinopsida; order Cupressales; family Taxaceae; genus Torreya; species Torreya grandis. The sequence goes on from JARHVA010000323.1 coordinate 482,299, forward strand.
CAAGGAAGAAGTAGTTAAGGTGCTTAACTTTGATGGGAAGTATGAAACTAGCCATAGTTTTAGTAGTGCTATATCCCACCAAATACTTAAATTAGGTTATTACTAGCCACATGATTTTAAAGATGCACATGATTATGTGAGATCTACCACACTTGTCAAGTGGATTTTCATAGAGAATGTACTCCAACCATGCCACTATAGCTGGTCATAGATGTCCGACCATTTTTAAATTGGGGAATAAACTTTGTGGGAGCTTTAAATGCTTAATAATCCATTGTATACAAGTTTATCTTCATTTCAAATGATTATTTCACATGTTGGATTTAAGCTAAAGCATTCAAAAGCTACATGACTAAAGTAGTGATCAACTTACTTAAGTACCACATTATCACCAAGTTTGGTATGTTATTTGTTATGGTATATGATAATGGCCCTACCTTTTTTTTCTCACTATATTTTACTAAGTGGACCTATTAAAATTAGCTAATCCTTAAGTTTTTATCCAATTATTATTAGCAATGTAATGGCTTAGCTAAATCAACAAATAAGAATTTGATAATTACAATACAAAATTCTTGGAAAGGAATCCTAGGGACTAACATAATATTTTAAAATATATGTTATGGGATGATAGGACCAGAGTTAAGTCTTCTTTAATAACTTCCCCATATCATCTGGTGCATGGCCAAGATCCCATCTTTCCTATAAATTTGAGGATCCCTACCTTGAAATTCATTATGGATTACCTTGAAAGTGATAACAAGATATAAACTTGCCCTCTGAACTTGATGTAATTGGAATAAAAATGTAATATATCCTTGTTTCACTTTAGTAAGCATCAAAGAGTGGTTAAATTTTGGTTTGAAAAAAGATCCAAAACCAAATCCTTTTAGATATATGATTTGGTCCTTGTTTGGTACAAACCTCATTAAAATAAGGGACATCATGACAAGTTTAATTCCATGTGGTTGTGTCCCAACCACTTTTGTTAAATACTAAGAAAGAATATGGTATGCCTAAGGTATCTAACTAGTAAGGATCTTCCATTGTTTGTGAATGGAAAATTCTTCAAACACTCTTTCCAAGATTGAATTCACTTGGAACAATACTATAAATAATTTCTTTTTTACTTGACTTCTTTCTTGTTTTGTTTTGATTTTCTATTTTGTTGTTAGTTTAAGTTTGGTTTCTTCCTTCATTTTTCTCATTTCATGATTAGGTATGTCCCAACTATTTTTCCATGTGTTTCCACATTGGTCAATGAAAAATGATGAATGAAAGGTTTGTAAACACATTTTTTAGGTGTAAATTTGGTAGGTGAGTACTCCTTTCAGTGTTTGTAACACTAGAGTTTGTTTCTAAGTCTTTTTTGAAAGCTTTGACTCTTGTATGTGTTTTGTATTTATTCTTGTTTAGGTAAGGTTGTAAAAACTAGTTGACCATAGAAAGTGTCCTCCTAAAACCAAGCACAAATTTCATGTCTTAAATGGTTTCTATATTTTCTTGGGTGAACCTATTGTGGTGAAGGTCTAGGGTAAAACATATTTAATATTAACCTTTGTTCACCATAGTGGTCCCCAACCCTAAATTAAGAAGGAAAAAAATAGAAAATAAGAACATAAAATAAAATCAATTTCAAAAATTCTAGGTGATTTAGGATATCTCTACTAGGGATATGAATGTCTGACTAGTAGTAGATTTAGGCCTTGAGTGGGATCAAAGATAACTTAATCAAGGCTATAGATACCTGGTTGATATCATAGTAATGTCTAGACAAATATATTCAAGGTAGGACTCACTAGATTGATGGTTGAAACCATGGTAATTAAATCCTATAGGTCTTATGAAATGGTAAATTAACTCATTTTACACACATAAGGTTGATTAAGATGTTGGATTTGATCACTTAACTACTCCTATCTTTCCTTTCTTAAATTTATTCATGTTCTATGTATTATTTTGGCTAGAAAATTTTGAGTTAATTATGTTGGAGAGTTGTCAAAGATGTCATGGTGATGTCGTGAAGGTGTCATAGTGAGTAGATTAAGTGATTTGATATCCTTATTAAAAATGACAAAGTGTGCAATGTTCTTGTCATAGTGTGCTTAAAGTTGGCTTGGTTGATCTTAAGTTTTGGCATGATTAGAGATGTTCAAGGATGAGTATGGAGATTTAATCATGTGGAATGGGTCCTATCAATGGTAAATAATGATTAGAGAGCTTGTGTACATAAGTGGAATTCATCTAGTAGTCCATAGTTTTCATCTAGATAGTTTGGGTCTAGTGGTAGAAAATCTAAGTAGGCAGTTTGTTGATAACACCATTGCCACATGTAAATGATTCAGGGGGAGTTAGTCATATGGTTATGATCACATTAGTCCCTAGTTTATATGCACTAAATCTTAATTCACATGCCTAAATGTAGTCAGTCAAATATATGTGGGTGCAAAGTTGGGATCTCAAGCATTTTGATAGTGTTTTCTATGTTCAAATAGAGTTGAGTAAGCATGTTGATGATGTCAGCATTTACACGCTTGGAGGTTTTAGAAGGAAATGGTCACATGGGTTTGTTAATTATTTTTCCTAATTATTACATGATAAATATTAGGTCATGAACCTAAATAAAATAAAATAAAATATATGCAAGTTTAAATTTGGGTTCTTAGGCAAATTGACATTATTTTCCCATACCTAGCCAAATTTGCATCAGGCAAAAAATGGTCAAGTAAGCAATTTGGTGATGGCATATCTCACACTTGTGGATATTTAAAAACAAAATGAACAAATGGGTTTATTAAGTTTTTTACCTAGTTTATTTTCACTAAATTTTAGGTCAAATTCCAAGGTGTGGTAAAATATTTGCTTGTTCGAAGTTGGCCTTCCAAACAAGTTTTTGACCTAGTTGGCTCTGTGACAAAAAAAATTGAGTGAAAATTTTAATGGAATTATATCTCATACATGAGAAGGTTTCAAGATAATTTTTACATGTGGTTAAATTATATTATATTAATATATCATATTTCCCAAATTTGAGATCATGTGAGTGAGTGAGATAAAAGTTATTAAGGTTCAAAGTTGGCTTCTTAGAAAGATAACAATAGTCCCCATAGTCATTTTTTTCATGAGTTAACTAGTAGGACCAAATGAAGATCCAATGGTTCATGGGTGATCATAATATTTTTATCTAATGGTGTATGTTGATAAATATGTTAATAAGTGTATGATGTTTAACAATTAAAGTGCTTAGAAGGCACACGAGGCTGCCACGTGTCATGATCTCTGGGGTTCTAAGCAAGATCGAATGGTGAGAACTACCTAATAAAGACCTAACTAATCCATAAAGATTGATGGAACATGTTGATATAAATTTTATAGATTATATGAGATGAGGTCAACTATTAGAGGTTTAACTATGATCGTTTGAATTCAAATATTTGAATTTCTCAAAGGAAAAACTAGTGCTTTGTATTTTGGTCATAGATTTTGATCTATGCAGAATTTTATCATGGTGTGAAAAAAAACTTGTAGATGATTACAAGGTACATATATATAAATATATATAGTGAAACTAAATTAGATGGTTTTTAGATTTTTAGAGGCTTGAGTGATTACAATATTCATTAAAGTGAAGAAAAGAGGAGACCAAGTGTGCCCAATGGTTGGGTTGATGAGTAGAGTAGATTGAGGACTGTGTGTATGACCTTTAGGTCATAATTATGATGGAATAATAATGCTCTTAAAATTTGAAGATTAGTTAAGATGATTATGCAAGTGGAGTAGATTGAAGAGTTGAGGAGTAAAGAGAGGAAATGTGCCTAGTGGATGGGTTGATGAGATGAGTTGGTTCATGATTATGTGTATGACCTATAGATCATATTTATATGTCATAACAAGTGCTCTTATATTTTTTAAAGTGTGAGTGAAGGATAGGTGATGTTTGTGTGAGCTTAGAGGTTAGTTTGTGAGGTAGATCAGAGTATGGTCTATGTGAATGACCTCTTGTTCAGGTTGGTGTTATGGTGATAGGCTTATTTTAAGTTTGTTGAAGTGAGTGTGAGTGAAGATTTGGAGAGTGGGGTTAGTTGGGATATGTAATGTGTCTTAATTGATCTTTGTGTGTTAGTACAAGTATGTAATGTGCTTTGGCCAATGGGGAGTATTGGGTGAAATATTAAAGGTGAAGTGTGATAATCATAGGTCCATCATCAAGTGTTGAATAAATTAGTTCTAAGGTGGAGGTGTTCATTTCAAAGGAGGGTATAAATGACTTAGTATTCTTTAGGGGTAGTTGTTGCTTATGAAATAGGTGTTTCACTAAAGGTAAGTGGTCTAAAGGATTTGATCATCTTAGGGGTAAGTGCTCCTTGTGGAATAGGCATTTCATTAAATCTTGGTTTAGAGGATTTGACCAATCTCTAGTTTATAATATCTTACAAGACAAGTAGTCCAAGTGTTTGTAGGCTTGAGAGTGGGTTTTATTCCCCAAGAGGGTTTCTCATGTAGATGATGTGTTATTGTGTTATATGCTCTTATTCATTCTTTGGATAAATTTACTTTCATTTTTATGTTGTTATAGTCATATAAAATGTCCAAATTGGTAGCTTGAGTCTGTCTTGTGACACCTAATCCATAGGACCTTATTTCATGCTCTCATGACCCTTCTAGACACCTTTTTGCTTATAACCAGTCATTTGTAGACTTATGAGACCTGATTCTAGCTCAGATAAACTCTATTTCCTATGCTAATTCCATCACCCTAAGTCCCAAAAATGTAGGACAAGACTGATAGGGTTGGAATAGAGCATAAAACCTTAGGGTTTCCTATTTTTATCACTCTTTTCCAATCACATTTTGAGCCCAAACGATCATTTCTTTCTAATTCCTATTCTCCATTGTATTGGCCTAGTGTGAATACATTTAACCCATGACCAATATATATCTATAAAATCCCATTCAAATTTCATTTAGAAGGGGTTGGTAAAGATTAAAAATTAAGAAAGAATATAAGAAAAACCACTGAGGTAAATTTCTCTATTCTCTGGATATAACCAACCAATATAACTACAAGCATATTCAAACCCTCACACCAGTCCCTAGCCACCTCAAACACTCTCAATTTGGAATTTTTACATCCTCATTACATTATTACACAAATCACATCAAGTGGGATAACTATATATGGCTTGATCCCTCTTTGGAGTATTGGTATATAGGTACCGTGCCCACACAAGGAGTGTGGATACACATTCAGTGCATCTTACACACTAACCCCCCCTCTTTCTTAATGATTTATCAAGCATAAGAAATTTCTAGGGTTTTGAGATTAAATCATCTCTATAAGGAGCTCTATCAACATTCAAGACTCAAAATTTCATAAGTAGGCTCACATAGGGATAGTGGATAAAACCTAGAAAAATTAGATCTTTGTGACTAGCTTGGAAAATAACGATAGGACCTAGACTATAGCATAAAAATATAAAGTGTCATATTTTCAATGCTCCTATCCTTTCACTAAATGAAAGCTAGATCTAATTTCATAACACTATCCCAATCCTACACAACTAGTTTTTGCCTTGATCACAACCATCTGAGTCTAGTTTTAAGCTAAGTTACATTTTTCCTCTTTCATTACTATTTTTAGAAAGCTACAAAAGGTAAATAAATTATACAAATAATTAATATAATTATTGAAATATTATTTACTAATTTATTATTCCATACCCTTAACTAAATTAGGAATAAAAAATAATATTTCTAAAATTGTTAAATCATTTGGTGAACCTGACTTACTTCATTTAAGTATAAAAACCCTAGAAACCCTAAGATAAATTCATTGCTAATTTTTCCAATTTTTTTATATTTTTTTTTGCATATTTAAATCATAAGTTCACATTTAATTTTTAAATTTACATTAGTAATTTTAAAAAACAATTTCATATAAACCCTAGTTGCCTACACAAGGTTCCAATATTTTTCTAATTTTCCCTGCATATTTAAATTAGAATTTCCTAGTTAATTTTTAAAAATTTATGATAGTAATTTTGAAAAATTATTTCTCTTAAACACCAATTTCTTATACTAGGTCCTAATATTTTTTTATTTTTTTTGCATATTTAGATTAGAATTTCCCAGCTAATTTTTAAAAATTTACCATAGTAATTTTGAAAAATTATTTCTCTCAAATCCTAGTTGAATTTACTAGGTCCCTTTGTATTTGAGGTATCACCTTACAATTTTTTTTAATATAAAAATGACAAATGGATCTTACTCTTTTCAAAATATTTCTTACAAATAATAAAGAATTCATACTAGGTCCTATCATGTATATGAATGATGAAGTTGACCATATGTTAATGCAAAGCTTCATTCTTTGATTTTCATGCTTACTTTTTATACTATGGGATGATATTATCACATTAATTGATAAATATGTTAATATACCTCTTGCCTCACCTCCCTTAGAGCCTCTATCCCATGTTTAATTATGTTGTATGGTCTATTTTACTCTTCCCCAGGTCACTACCCATCGCTAAAGAGCCCAATTAACATTATTTATCCCTCCACCACCTCAACCTATCAATTATCTAAAATATCTTCTTGTAGCTACTAATAGTTTTATACAGCTATTAGATAATGTGGTTAGAGTTGTTACTCAACATGCCATCATGCCTCCCCCACCTATTTAGGAGCCCTGCCACCCTCTTATTCCTTCTTGTCTTAGGCCTAATCCATTTGTATAGGTAGATTAGCATAAGGCATATGATATTGTTGATCAATTGAGAAACACACCATCTAAGAGTTCCATGTTAGAACTACTTCAAAAATCCAATGTGTTCAAGGACATTCTTTATCATGCACTCACTCAGAATTATATGCCCATTGATTTAGAGCCTTATTATTTTGCATCACTGTTCAACACATTAAAAACTATAGAAGATGTTATTTATTTTTATCATGAGGACATGCCATATCAAATAATTATTGATCAAAATTTACCATTGTTCATACAAACTATAGTCAAAACTAGTGCTTTAAGAGAGTTCTAGTTGATAGTGGTTCCAGACTTAATATATTTAATATTACATTCTTATAGATCATGGGCATATATATGTCATCCATGAAAAAATCATATAATAATATTAGCGGGTTTGATGATATACCATGATAGACATTGGGCACCATTACTTTAGATATCATGGTAGGGCCCAAAACCCTCTCTACATAGTTCCAGGTCATGCCAAGTCCTTTTCATTATAATCTTTTACTTGGATGACCTTAGATACACACTATGGGGGAAATTCATTCTAATCTTCATCGATGTGTTAAGTTTCTCCATGAAGGATACCTATGCACTACTTAGTCAATAACTATCGATTCAAATATTATCAAATTATAGAATCATATTTAACTATTTCACCAAATGGGACACCTCATATCATAATTTAGTCACCACCTCATCATATTTATCTTGATCAGATACATATATATGAGGTAGGAGATACTAGCATATCTTGCGTTCCACTTAAAATTATGTCTTCAGCTCTAGATACTCAACCAATCATAGTAGCTTTAGCCATTCCATCTACTCTATCAGTCATGATTCCTACACTTGTTATAATTACACAATCATTGATAATAGTTCTAGTAGTACCAGTTGATTCTAAAAATATAGTTACTTCAATAGTTATAGATACTCTCATACCACTGCCATCTTCTACTATTATAGTTTATGAGACTCCCATATCATAGTTACCCTTTGTGGTAAATTCTAAGTTACCATATGTACATGATGTTGATATAGATTCCCAAGCTACTTTAGATGATGATACGACACCCACACTCACAAATGAATATTTGTGTGGATTGAGCTTTACACCAGTTGGCCTAAGAGAGTATCAAGATGACTTTAGAGCTCTCATTACACATCCCACATCACTCTTAGCATCTTGCACTACACTCTCAAGATATACTCCACATTCATAGCCATAGATAGATCACTTGACACATACAATTCACATGGTTACCTCTATGGATATAGAGCCAGTCATTTAGATTATGGTAAGTAGCACACAACATAAATCACATATTATACTATAGATGTTACTTGGTCATGGATTAATCACACTACCTATAGTATGACACAGATGTATTATCAAGTTATCATGGCAAGATAGTCACCCATTTTATCTCTTTCATAGGATCATAAGCCATGATACAAAATCATGTATAGCTTTATAATAGATATTAGATAAACTACAAGTTTAAGGTACTATTTAGATTACATCACCACTCATACCAGTTGTGTCACTTCCACTAAAACTGTCTACTACCAAAGCTAAACATCTCAGAGGAGACTCAGCATCTTCACTACCAATGCAACCTTCAATTCATCGTCAATAGGATGACATCATTATGAGTGATAGATCTTTCACTACACAAAGAGCATAGATCTTACTGACACCTAAGGAGATAACCACCATGTATACAAAATATATGGTATATGATGATACTTATGATGATGATCTTGAGGCATTTGATGATGGTCGTGATCCCTTCCTCCATCTCCATCCCTAGTGCATTTCATCCTTGAACCCTTTACCCCCTCCAACCTAGTCTTTTATGTCATTGTGTATATATTGCTTGTACATAATTTCCTTTAAGCTTACTTTTATATAAATTCCTTTCAATTACTTGTACATTTATTTTTGCTTACTTGTATGTAGTCTCCTCAAGATTGATTGTACTTAGCTTATTTAAAAAATACCAAAAACACTCAAATATTTAAAAATACCAAAAAAAATATAACATTTCAAAAACCTAAAAACATTCAAATAATTCAAAAACACAAAAACATTTCAATTATATGCATTATCCATGCTTTACATTTATACTACCATGCTAGACTTACATTTGTTTTTCTATGATATTATTTGTTGATTTATCTACATTACCATGCTTCACTTGATCTTCTTTGAGTATGCACAGTGACACCTATATCATTGATTGTTTCACTCTACCCATTGAGGGGGCATCCTACTTTTACATTCAAGACATACATTGATATATCTACCCACTGGGGGCATCTTCTACATGACTACACTATCTAGGTTATGTCATTCTTACACCACACACTCTAGTTATCATGGTGATGTATATTACTTACTATCTTACATAGATTAATCTATCGACATTCACTAGTATATAGAACTTGTGTATGTATTAGCATATACCTACTCTTGTACTACATGTTTTACATAGTTTCACTTCTTTTTTTGATTATTTAGATGTGATTGTGTTTCTATCATATTACATGCCTTTCTTTCTTACTTTGCATAGCTAGATGTGATTGCATTTATTAGTTCTCATTTTATCTCTTGTATGTACCTTAAGACATTTTATAATGTCCTTTTCTTCTATTCTTGTGTGCACCTTAGGATATTTTCCAATGTCTTTTGCCTGTACTCTTCTATGTTATTTTGGCCCTCATGCCAACCTTGCTTGTTTCAATTGTATGTGTATGTGGCATTTAAACATGCCTTGTATGCTTGCTTTCCATTTTGAGTGACATGTGCCCATGTCCCTTGTTTCCTTGGCCCCTCAGACACTATTTTATACTTCTTGCTTCTTACCTTGTGTACTTGTTTCTTGATTTCTTCTCAATTATTTGCAACGTCATGATCTACATCATGTATTATCTTACTTGCTTAGATGCCATGATGGACATCATGCTCCATCCCTCCTTAACAACTAAAAACTAACATTTCTAATTTTAATTTAGTACATTGCACATGCTATTACATTATTATATCTATTTAGGCATACCCTTGTTGATCTAACAATCTCCAATACAAACTATGATATATCTTGAGACATCTTTTCAATTATCATTACTATATCATGTATTTCTTAGTATAACACACTTGTAGGGATCTTTCTTATTGAACAAGTCATTGTAGTGTATTCATTCCTACCCTTAGAAGAGAAGACAATAAACAAGGGTTTTGTTATAGAGATCAGAACTCCTATTGATCAAAAAAATAGTTTTTAGAACACTCAAAACAATGATCAAAGTTCAAACTAGGAAAAATAGACCCAAAAAATAGTGATGATTATAGAATAGTCATTATATTCAATAGAGGAAAATAGCACTAAACATGGACAATAGTCTCGAACAATAGGGTGTCCTATTTTCGGTGCTCTTGTCTAAACAATAAAAAAACATTTTTTTCATAAATAGGCAGAAATGTCAGCTCAACTATAGTTTTGTCACATATAGATCAATTTAGATTCAGTAGTTTTAGTAAAATTTTTCTTAGAGAATCTAGATATAGGGGGCATCATGCATGACATGATGGCTCTCACTTCTAGTTCTAGATTGGGAATTTGGTATAACTTCCAGATCAAAATCCATGTTATAGACACAAGTGATTAGGGGGAATGTGTGAAACACATTGGTCTTCTTTTCTTTTTGAGTTTAGTTTATTACCCAGGCATTCTCAATAGTTACATGCCTTATTCCATCTATAGGTGGTTGGCATCATTTTAGAGTGGCTTTCATATAAGCGTAACTTCTACATTTCTGAGTAGCTTCCACATAAGCCTAGTTTCTAGTTTTAGAGTGGCTTTAATACAAGCCTAATCTCCTCCTAGAGTGGCCAAGATTGGCCTAGTTTTTAGTACACATCTATTTATCCATGCCACATTATTATATTATAGAGCATTCATGGGCTTCAGGAGCCATCTCATATGACACACATTCATATCTAGATCAGTTCATAGCTTCACTTAATGAGAAATAATGGAACTAAAGGTATAGCTAGCTTTTGTATTCTTGAGCCACTTACTCAGAGGGGTTGGTCACATAGTCTAAACATTGATTAGTACATGCATGATCACATAGCTTCACTTCGTGGGTAATGATAGAGCCCAAGGGCTAGCTTTTGCATTCTTGAGCCACTCTTAGGGACTTGAGAACTCAACTCCATTCATGATATTACTCTTAGCATATCACTTACCTAGCATACCCAATATCACTCAACAACACAATAGGTTTTTTATTGGTTTTCATATCTGGTGAGGTATATTCATTTCTTTCTCTTCCTCTCTATTTTACTAGCTTTGTATGTTCTTATTTTAGATATAGTGTATCTAGTAATAGCTGATATACTCTTTGTTTTTTCTTGTAGATTTACACTTTATAATGTTCTCTCTCTATGCACACACAGTATCACACAGCTTCATGAGCTTCACCCTTATAGGTAAGTTTAGGTATGCTTTCTACTTTTCCTTTATCTTAGTTTTTTGCTTTGTTACATCACCAAAATAAAGTGGGGTAAATGTAGTCATATAAAATGTCTAAATTGGTATCTTGAGTGTGGCTTGTGACACCCAATCCATATAACTTTATTTCATTCTCTCATGACCCTTCTAAACACATTTTTAATTATAACCAATCATCCATACACTTTTGAGACCTGATTCTAGCTCAACTAGACTTTATTTCCTATGTTAATTCCATCCCCCTAGGTCTCGGGCTTATAAGATAGGAGTATTAAGGTTGGACTATATCATCAGACCCTAAGGTGTCCAATTTTTAGTGCTTCTATCCAATAACATTTTGATCAAAAATGATCATTTCCTTCTAATTCCTATTCTTCATTATGTTAGCCTAACATGAATACATTTAACCCATGACCAATATATCTCTATAAAATCCCATTCAAAGTTTATTTAGAAGGGGTTGGTAAATATTAAAAAATAAACAAGAATACAAGTAAAACCACTGAGATAAATTTCCCTATTCTCTACATATATCCAAGTGATATAGCTACAATCATATTCAAACCCTCACGCTAATCCCTAGCCACCTCAAGTGCTCTCAATTTGGCATTTTTGCATCCTCATTAAACTATTACACAAAGCACATCAAGTGGGACAATGACATATGGCTTGATGACTCTTCAAAGTATTGGTATGTAGGTAGTGTGCCCATAAAAGGGGTGTGGGTACATGTTCAGTTCATTTGACACACACTAACCCCCCCTCTTTCTCAAATTTTTATCAAGCATAAGGAAGGTCTAGGGTTTCAAGATTAAATTATCTCTACAAGAAGATCTATCGACATTCAAAACTCAAAATTTCATAGGTAGGCGCACATAAGGATAGCAGACAAAACCCAAAAAACTTATATCTCTATGATAGTTTGGACAATAGTGGTAGAACCTAGACTATATGTCAAACCTTGAAATGTCCTATTTTTGGTGCTCCTATCCTTTCACTAAACTAAATCAAAATCTAATTTCACAACACTATCCCAGTCCTACACAATAGGTTTTATCCTCTATCTCAACCATCTCAGTCTATTTTTAAGCTAAGTTGTATTTCTCCTCTTTCATTACTATTTTTAGAAATCTAAAAAAGGCAAATAAATTATAAAAATTTGTACTATAATTATTGCAATATTATTTACTAATTTATTATTCTAGACCCTTAACTAAATTAGGAATAAAACACCAATGTTCCCAAAATTATTAAATAAATTGTTAAGATCAAGTTGATGTATGATGGAATGGTTTTAGAATTGAATGTGCATTATTGTATACTGATTCATCCACCCCTCTTAGTTTCTACTTCCAACACTTGGCATTAGAGCAGGTTTTTTGGAGGAAGCTTAACATCTTGAAGGTGATCTTGAGTTGGTACAAAGATGGATAAAAAGTTGAAGAAATAAAATTAATAGTGGAAGGCTATGATCAAGCCACTTGAAGAATAGATATGTACTTTGAATAAAAATTTCAAAGAGGATGATAATGCTATCAATGATCTCAAGGTTCAGCTAGTAGATGAAGTTTGTGTTCAAAATAAAAGGATATCATGTTTGATAAAGAAACTTACCATAATAGTAGAATAGATGATAGAAAAGAAGAAGAAGTTGATATAGAAGCTGAGCTCATGAGTGCACTTGGTGAACTAAAGGAGCAGAAGAAGAGGAATCATAAAATGAGGAATATGATCAAAGGTCTTGAAGCACAAGTTAGTTATTTCAAGGAAGGTTTGTTAGAAATGTCCAAGAAATAAGAAAAAAAGTATCAAGAGTAGATCAAGTATATTGAAGTGAAAGCATATACATTAAAAGACATGTTCAACAAGGCCAAAGAGAATGAAGAGAAGATCAATATTCTTAAGGATCAGTTAAGGACTGTAAATGCAAATCTAAAAGCAAGAGAAGATGAGTACACTCATATAAAGATTGAGATGGGGTCCCTGAAGAGTCATCATGAGCTTATTGTAGTCAAGTTGGATAAACTTGATAAGAAGCATGAGAAGCCTGAGTATGTCAAGGAGAATACAAGCTTTGAAAGCAATGTAACAAGGTTGTTAGGTAATCAAATGCTTCAAGGTATGCTAGTTTATTCCATGGTCATTGTTATACATGTAAAAAGTATGGTCATAGAGATAAGGACTATAGAAGGAAGTCAATCAAGAATGAGTTATCATGGATATTTAGAAGAAGAAGCAATTAGTTTTGGAGAAATCATATCTCAGATCATTCAAGATGTATGTTGAATGATATTTTTTGCTACAGTTACAATAAAGTAGGACATATTGCCAAATTATATAAAAATAGTTTGAAGATGAACTCAAGTTTTGACAAAACGAAAGATGTTCTTAAAAGTCACTCAATGGTATTGAGACCAAAGAATATGAAGGATAATCATGATCAAGGTGGACTGCCTACTACAATAAAGAAGGAATTAGATATGAAGAAGATACAAAATTTGTCTTCTATCCAAATAGAAAAAAAAGATCACAATCATCATCAATCAAAAGGTATGAATGATCTTGTTTATTTTAGTTATCATAGAGTTATTCACATTTATAGGTATTGAAATAATAGGTTGAATGAGTTCCCAAAGAAAAATAAGGTGTATGGAGCTCCTAGTATGCAAGGAAGGAGTCACAAATGGGTGTGGAAACCTAAGCCTATTAGAGGAGATCATACTGAGACCAAATATGATTTGTTTACCATGATAGACATGAATTAAAGTTAAGATTTTATATTGATAGCATTTATTGATAAATCTTTAAAAAATAATGAAGTCAAGGATTCATTCAAATTCAAGTAGGACTACAAGTCAGATGAGATTATGGAGATATGGGACTCTCCAGAGTGTAGAGACTTTTAGTCTCTCTTTGTCAAATAGGTGTCTCTTTAAGCTTCAAGGAGACACTTTACATAAATAGGAAGAATGGTGGATGTTTTTTTGGGTCTTGATTGATGTCGTAAGATAAATGAGGTCATGAGAAAATGTGTTGGCTTACTATGAAGGACTTTGTTGATTAAAAGACCTGTGTGTCAAAATGATCTATGGTTGATTAGTTTGCTCTTAGTTTTTTAATAACTAACCCAAAATATGAAAGGTAGTGACTTGAGGGTTTGATTTCTACAAACCCTAAGGTGTGTGTTTATGATGCTAATGACTCAATTTTGGTATATGGAGCTAAGTGAACATTAGGTGGAGAATATGCAATATGTTTCATCAATTGGTAACATGCTTGTAATAATACATGGTTGATCCCAGTTTAGTGTTCTTTATCATGAAAGAAATTTGGTAGTTTAGTGTATACAAATAGGGTCATAATGTTTGTCCCCAGGTGTGCAAGAAGTTTTAGAGGTAGGCATTGACTAGAATGAGGTTTGTTAACTCTATTTGTTTTAAGAGTATAGGTTTTTTATCTATATTAGAAAAGTAGTTTGTTTTATTATTTGAATTTTGAAGCTTATTAATAAGTTTAATGGGCCAAATGGGTTATCAAATCATTATTCATAGAGATTTTAAGGTTTATGGTTTTCAAGCTATTCATATTTGTGTCAAGATGGAAGCCTAATTAGAAAGTTGGTTTGTGAAAGAAGTATGTTGCAGTGGTTGATCTAAGTGTTACAAATTGGTATGCTTGAGGAGGAATATGAGAATTATCTAGATATGAAGTTTCAGGTATTTTTGGTATGTTCTATGAAAGTTGTGGGATTTATAAGTTCTAGGTAGGTCTACAAGGAGACTAGATAGACCTAGTGAGAAGCAGGGTGATTTTTGTTTAGTTTTTCCAAAAGATCAAGGCATGAGTTCTTTAAATTTGATTTATTAGGTTGTTTTATATCATGTTTCATATATGATGTGTTTCATGAAGTTATGTTGGTGGTCCTTGAGGTGGTTTGAGAGAGAAGGCTACTAAGCTTGTATGGTGGTTCTTCATGATATACGGAGATCTAAAGATGCTCAAAAGGTGAAATGGATTAGAGATATTAGGTGGAATCCATTTTAGATGTTTTTTTGTGAGTTATATCAGATTTCAATGTTTTGTGTGTTCTATCTTCATTAATTGCAGTGCTTAGTTGAATAAGAATGTTGGAATATAGCAAGAAAAATGTTGTCAAGGCAAGAAGAGGTAGGCTCAAGGTAATGGGATTTTTTATCATATTTTTAATATGTTACTTTATTATATATGGTATTTTTATGTCCTCAAGATTATTTGGTTCCCACTTTGTCATTGTGTCAAAGGGGTAGAAAGTTCCTATTGTGATAATGTTTGAAGAGAAAGAAGGTGAGTTGAATGATGTTTGTTGACATCAATGACAAAGGGGGTGATTATTGGAGAGTTTTTAGTGATGTCATGGTGATGTAATGGCAGTTTCATAGTGAGTGGATGAATTTATTTAATAGCCTAAGTAATAATGATAAAGTGTATAATGTGTTTGTCCTAGTGTGCTTGAAGTTGGCTTGGTTGATCTTAAGTTTTGGCATGATTAGAGATGTTTAGGGATGAGTATGGTGATTTGAACATGTGAATGGGTCCTATAAATGGTAAAATATGATTAGATAGCTTATGTTCATGATTATAATTCATCTAGTATTCCATAGTTTTCATCTATATAGTTTGGGTCTAGTGGCAGAAAATTTGAGTAGGCAATTTGTTGATGTCACCATTTCCACGTGTGGATAATTCAGGGGGAGTTGGTCATATGGTTATGATTAAATTAGTCCCTAGTTGATATTTGTTAAATATTAAGTCATTCACTTAAATTAATTTAAATATATATGGGTGAAAAGTTGGACTCTCAGGCATTTTGATAGTTTTTCCCATGTTTAAATAAAGCCGAGTAAGCATGTTGATGATGTCAACATTCACATGCATGGAGGTTTTAGGATGAAATGGTCACATGAGTTTGTTAAGTATTTTGAATAGTTATTATTCACTAAATATTAGGTCATGCACATAAATTTTACAAAATATATGCAAGTGCAAAGTTTTCTCTTAGGCAGTTTGACATTAATTTCCCATACTTAGCGAAATTGGCATAAGGTAAAAAATAGTTGAGTAAGCAGTTTGGTGATGGCATATCTCACATGTGTTGAAATTTTAGAATAATATTATCATATGGTTTTTTCAATATTTTAATATTTTATTTTATCTAACTTTAAATTCAAGAACCAAAGTGCAGCAAAAGATATGCATGTTCAAAGTTGGCCTACCCAACAAGTTTTTGACATAGTTGGCTCTGTGGCAGAAAACTCTAAGTGAGAATTTTAATGGAGTTATACCTCACACATAAGAAGGTTTCAAGATGATTTTGAAATATTTTTGGATTATCCTATATTATGAGATCATATGGTCCAAATTTGAGATCATGTGAGTGAGCAAAGTAAAAGTTATTGAGGTTCAAAGTTGGCTTCTCAGACAGATAACAATGGTCCCCATAGTCATTTTTTGCACGAGTTAAAGATCAAGACCAAATGAAGATATAATGATTCATTTTTTATCATAATTTTTTGATATAATGGTAATTTTTCAGTGATATGGTAATAATTTCATGATGTTTAACAGTTAAGGTTCTCAGAAGGCATGTGGGGGTGTTAAGTATCATGAGCTTGGGGGTTCTGAACAAGATTGAATTGTGAGTGGTGCCTAATAAAGATCTAAATGATCCATAGAGATTGATGGAGAATGTTGAGTAAAATTTTATATATTACATGATATTATGTCAAATATTAGAGGTTTAAATATGACCACTTGAATTCAAATATTTGAATTTATCAAAGGAAAAAACTAGTGCTTTGTATTTTAGTCATATCTTTTGATATATGTAGAATTTTCTCATGGTGTAAAAAGTGAAATTGAATAGAATTCCAAGGAACATATTAATATATTAATTTTAATTTCTAATTATATATATATATATATCCAAATTTTACTATGTTTGATTGTGATCTACAAGTAACTTGAGAAGGGTAATTAAGCTCATTCTGATGTTGTTTCGATATCTCATGATGAATTAGATATTTTTGAGTGTTTTAGACACTATGAGGATGATATATGTGCATTATTAAGGATTTAACAATTGTATTCAATATGAAAAAAGTCTTAGAAGATGACTGTATGTTTGTTCATAATGAATATGTGTATAGAGAGTTATTTAAGCAAATTATGCTTAAGCAGGAGGGTATTGTGATGGTTTTTGGCACTTAAGGAGGACCTATAGATCATGTTTCATGGGCTCATGAGTTATAAAAGTGTTCCTATGTTCTTATTTTGCTTGAATAAGTGTCAAAGAGTTGAATGGGTCTCCATAGGACCTAAAAGGTGACTTAGGCCTATTTGAAAATAGATTATGTTTAAGTGTGACCCATGTAAGATGCCTTAAGGGTTAAGGAAAGTTTAATGGCTAACCAAGAAGATATTTATCATGATATATATATATATATATATATATATATATATATATATATATAGTGAAACCAAATTATATGTTTTCTAGATTTTTAGAGGCTTGAGTGAGTGCATTATTCAATGAAGTAAATAAAAGAGGAGACTGAGTGTGCCCAATGGTTGGGTTGATGAGTAAAGTAGATCAAGGACTCTATGTATGACCTATAGGTAATAATTTTGTTGTCATAATAATGCTCATTTAGGTTGAATATGATAAAATAATCTTGTGCAAGTGGAGTATATTAAAGAGTTGTGTAACAAAGAGAGGAAGTGTGCTTAGTAGATGGTTTGATGAGTAGAGCTAGTTCATGATTGTGTGTATGACCTATAGGTCATATTTCTATGTCATAACAAGTGATATTTTAGGTTTGATTTTTTGAAGTGTGAGTGAATTATACTTAATGTTTGTGTGAGCTTGGATGTTGATTTATGAGGCATATCAAAGTATGATCTATCTGAATGACCTCATTTCTAGGTTGTTATTATGGTGATAGAGTTATTGCAGGTGTGTTGAAGTGAGTGTGAGTGAAGAGTTAGAGAGTGGGGTTTATTGGGATATGTAATGTGTCCAAATGTATCTTTGTGTGTTAAGTATGTAATGTGCTTTGGCCAATAGGGAGTATTGCATGAAAGAGTAAAGGTGGAGTGTGATAATCATAAGTCCACCATCAGGTGTTGAAGACATCAATTCTAAGGTAGAGGTGTTCGTTTAAAAGGAGGCTCTAAAGGACTTGGTCTTCCTTAGGGGTAGTTTCTCCTTGTGAAATAGGTGTTTCACTAAAGGTAGGTAGTCTAAAGGAATTTATCATATTAGGGGTAGGTGCTCCTTATGGAATAGGCATTTCACTAAATCCTAGTTAGGAGGATTTGACTAGTCTCTAGTTTGTAATATCTTAGAGGATAAGTAGTCTAAGTATTTGTAGGCTTGAGAGTGGGTTTTATTCCCTAAGAGGGTTTCCCATGTAGATGATGTGTTGTATGCTCTTGTAAATTCTTTGGATAAATGTACATTCATGTTTATGTTGCTAAGATCAAGTTGATGTATGATAGAATGGTTTTGGAATTGAATGTGCATTGTGTATACTAATTCCCCCCCCTCTTAGTAGCTACTTCCAACACATTAACCTTTTCTTTATTCCAAAATATTTATGAGCATTTGCATGTAAAGTCACCATTTGTTTTACTTGCACAACATGCCCTAATGTTATCAATGAAATCATGGGACCTTCTTTTTGCTCTAGACTCTGGTATTTTACTTTAATGGATTTAGTGGCCTTGGCCTATTTGATCTATGGATCTAACTTGAGAAATTCATTAGATATCAATATTATTTATTTCAACCAATTCTATAAGAGGGATTTTCATTGTGTATACTTGGTTTATATTTGGATATTGGGATGTTTTTTATCTAAATATATAAATTTTGTTAAGTTTGAAAACCATGTGCTTTTCTAAAACAAGTTTTGAAAATGTGTGGAATTGTCCCTTTCGGGAAAAAAATTACTTGTAAATAGGCAAATTCTCTAATAATTTTTTAAAAAATAATGTCATTTATTTAAATCAAATTGGTTAATAACTTTCTCCCTTATATATAATTGGTTATTTTTTCATTCCTTCATTATTAGATTTAGCCACTTTCTAAATTATTGGACTAAAATTAGCTAAGGGTTTCATGAATGAAACTATTTTTATCCATTAAATCTAGTCTATTTTTACTTCATTTTGATTAAAATCAACTAAGTGTTTTCATTGTTTCATTCATGAACTTAGTCACTTTTTACCCAATAGATTAATTTGGTTATTGGTATAGTGAAAAGATATTTTTCAATCACTCAAATTATCTATCTTTTGATTTCATTTTCAACTTTTACTTAGTTATTATTAATTGAAAATTTGAAGTCACTGACTATACTCTTCATTGTTCTCATAAGTACCCAACTTATCTGTTTCACCACATGGAAGTCTCTTTTGGATTTCAAAAGATAAGGCTTATTCACAAAAATCTCCCCAATAACTTAGTTGCATTTACAAAAAATCTCCCTAACCATCTAGTGAATTCTAGATACTCAATATCACTTTGGAAAGTAGACCTTTACTATAATTCTTTTGGTCTCTTAGGAAAGTGAGATGATATGACCTATCTCATTTACACTTACCCAAAGTGACCCATGCATTTTTAGGTTTCCTAAGCCCTTGAGCAAGTGGGATGTTGCTACTTGTCACATTTTTTATCATCTATAGCTCCTTGGTAATGAGATTGAGCCAAGTTCCCCTAGGCCCCAAGGTAATTAGGATGACACCATCTAGTGAAATATCACTTCAATATAGATTCAAGGTGGTCCTTACAATTTAAACACATAGATGACATTTGGATGAGTGAGATCATGCCATGTGGTGAGATCTCCCTATATCAAATACAAAGACATAATCAACATTATTTAAATCCCCATCCAAGTACTAACTAATCGAGGAGAAACCATGTATAAAGGACACTTTTGAATTCATGTTAGTAGTATGGAAGCTTAAATTTGATGGCCATCTCAACCCATTAAACTATTAAAACTTGAGAACTAATTATATGTTCATTATGAACTACACCAAATTGGAGAGTGTCTTAATAGTGAGATTATTTGTTAAGGTGTGGAGCTAAAAGCTTCACCAAAGGGGCGCTTTGTAGCAGTTACAGGTTTACACAGTCATCAACGTCGGTCAAGAGTGACTGACATCGGTCAAAAGCAGTTTAGGAGATGTCGGTGTCGGCAGGGATCGACTGACATCAGTCACAGGCAAACAGGCAAGAACTGATGTTGATTACCTGTGCATCCAGAAAGCTATTTTTGAGGACAGAATTGAGTGTTTACATATCAGGATTAAGTCATAGTCTTAAGTCCACATCTCTATCTTTATTAAGACTATTTTAGAGCCCTTGTTTAAGAAGCATAACTATTGGTTGTAAATGCATGATCATGTTTCCTAATTATTATATAATAGGATAATTCTTCTTATCTTATTGTAATTGTAGAGTGTTGAAAGAACAGTATAGAATTGTATATGTGAATCATTTTAGGTTGTTGGAGTTGATTGTACTTGAGAGATAGAGCTCTTGAGGGAAAGAGATCTAGAGAGAGATTTGTACATCTGAGAGAGGTGTGGAAGAAAAGAAGTTTCTTCAATTGTATTCCTTTTATAAAGAGTTTAATACAAGTTTTTAGGGTGGTTTCTTGTATCTCTTGTTCTTTGCTATTTATCATTCTAGTTACTTATCATTCTAATTTAATTCTGTGTTTATTGCTTTCATAGTGTAATCAACATTGTTGGTTGATCTCTAATAAGTGGTATCAGATTTTAGGTTCACTAACAGGTGGATCAGATCTGTGTAGTGTGTATTGATTACAGGGTACTCACAGGAGTTTTTTCAAGGATTTCTATTTGAGTGGGAGAAGCAATGGTAGAAGAAAGTAAATTGAGAATGGAGAAGTTCAATGGCAAAAATTATCAACATTGGAGAATGCAGATAGAGGATTATCTGTATCAGAAAGATCTATACTTACCGTTAGGTGGGATTCCAAAGAAGCCCATAGACATGGATGATGAAGAATGGGAAGTTCTTAATAGAAAGGCTCTGGGGTCTATAAGATTGAGTCTAGCATCTACTGTGATATCTAATTTATCATAGGCAAAAACAATGGTAGAGTTGATGACTACTTTAGCAAATTTGTATGAAAAACCCTCAGCTTCTAATAAGGTATATCTTATGAAGAAGTTATTTAATTTGCGTATGCAGGAAGGTGGATCTGTATCTAATCATCTGAATGATTTCCATGGAATTGTAAATCAATCAAGTTCAATCAAAATAGTGTTTGATGATGAAATTAAAGCTCTTTTAATATTATGTTCTTTGCCTGAAAGCTAGCATAGCTTAGTAATGGCAGTTAGTAATACTGCATCTGTTTCAAATATTTTAAAAGTAGAGGATGTTGTTAGTGTAATCTTGAATGAAGAAATTTGTAGGAAAAGCACAGAGGAAACATCAGGGAATGCTTTAAGTTTTGAGAGCAGGGGAAGGCAAAAAGAGAAGAGCAAGAAAGGGAGATCAAGATATAAATCAAAGGTGAGAGGTAGATCCAAATCTAGAAATGTCAGGAAGCCACAATGCTGGAATTTTGGAAAGATTGGGCACATAAGCAGAGATTATTGGTCAAAGCCTAAGGAGGACAATCAGCACGAAGGAAAAAAAGAAGCAAAGGTTGCAGGTATTGCACAAGATGCTTTAATATTCTCTTTGCATAATAATATAGAATCTTGGGTTTTAGATTCTAGTGCATCTTTTCATGCTACCCCTAATAGAGATTATTTTAGTGACTATGTCCATGGAGATTTTGGAATAGTGTATTTAGGGGATGATGAGCCTTGTAAAATTATTGGCAAAGGAAAAGTGCAACTAAAAATGTAGAATGGCAACACATGGGTGTTGAGAGATGTTATGCATGTTCCTAGCTTGAAGAGGAATTTGATTTCTGTAGGGAAGTTAGGGGATGAGGGTTGTACAGTAACTCTCATAGCTGAATCTTGGAAGGTGACCAAGGGTGCACTTGTAATGGCTAGAGGTAAGAGAGTAGGTACTCTCTATTTATGTAATTGTGTTACTAAAAATTCTCCTTCTGTATTATCTACTTCAGATGTGGATGCAAAATTGTGGCACTCAAGGCTTGGCCACATGAGTGAGAAGGGAATGTCAATTCTTAAGTCAAAAAGTAAGCTTTCAGATTTGAAAAGCATAGATCTAGATTTTTGTGAGCACTGTGTTTTTGGAAAATAGAAGAGAGTGAGTTTTGTCAAGACTATGGCAACAAAGAAGAAGCATAAGTTATAGCTTGTTCACACAAATGTGTGGGGACTGGCTCAAGTTGCTTCTATTGGAGGATCATAGTACTATGTTTCGTTCATAGATGATGCTACAAGAAAGGTATGGGTCTATTGTATTAAGAAGAAATCTGATGTATTTGAGACTTTTAAGATTTGGAAAGCTATGGTTGAGAATGAAATAGGCAGGAGACTGAAGTGCTTGAGATCTGACAATGGTGGTGAGTTCTACAGCTATAAGTTCAACTGGTATTGTTATATGCATGGAATCCACAGGCAAAGGATGGTTCCAAGGACACCTCAGCAAAATGGAGTTGTTTAAAGGATGAATAGAATAATAATGGAGCGTGTAAGGTGTATGAGATTGCATGTTAGTTTGCCCTTAGAGTTTTGGGCAAAAGCTGTTAACACTAAAGTGTACCTGATTAACAGAGATCCCTCTACACCTCCAAATGGTGGAATTCCAGAAGAGGCATGGATAGGTAAAAATTTAGATCTCTCATTTCTCAAAGTTTTTGGTTGTGAAGCCTTTGTGCACATTGATAAGAAAAATAGAAAGAAGCTGGATGCTAAGTCTATGAGGTGCACATTTATTGGCTATGGCTCTGATGATTTTAGATTCAAGTTTTGGAATCTAGGAACTAACAAGATAATTAGGAGCCGTGATGTTGTTTTCAATGAAAAAGTGATGTATAGTGATCAGCTGAAGAAGCTGAATCAATCTGGGTAGAGCAATGGAGAATTGGATGAGGTGACGGTCCAAAATGAGCTCACGGGAAAAATTAATCACAGAAAGGAAAACACAGAGACTGATGTCAGCCAAGCAAGAACCGATTTTGGTAGAATAGAAACCAATGTCGATCATACAGAGACTGACATCGGTAGGACAAAAACCAATGTCAGTCAGGCAGAATCGACATCGGCCAGTTACAGGCCTGGAAGTGACCAAGGTCGGTCATTGTCAGAGAATTTGGGCAGACAGCGTGTTGTGAACGAGTCTCAGATGGCCATCAAGAGGTCAAAAAGGGTAAGTAAACCTCCAATTTGATATTCCCCTTCATTATTCTATTTATTGCTAACTGATGGTGGAGAACCAGAGAGTTTTGAAGAAGCAATATAGGTGGAATCCAAGAATCAGTGGGAACATGGCATGGTTGAAGAAATGGAGTCCTTAAAAGAGAACCAAACATGGGATTTGGTTGAGTTGCCAACTGGTAAGAGGACACTAAAGAACAGATGGACCTATAGATTGAAAAAAGGTGAGAATGGATAGATGAGATATAAAGCCAGATTGGTAGTGAAAGGATTTGCACAAAATCCAGGTATTGATTTTGGTGAGATTTTTTCTCCTATTGTTAAAATGACTTCTATATGGACTGTATTGTCTTTAGTTGCTATTGAGGATTTTCATCTTGAGCAGCTTGATGTTAAGACAGCATTTCTTCATGGAGATTTGGATGAGGAAATATATATGGATCAGCCAGAAGGATTTGAGGTCAAGGTAAGGAGAAGTTAGTGTGCAGATTGAAGAAAAGCTTGTATGGCCTCAAGCAAGCTCCTAGACAATGGTATTTGAGATTTGATAGGTTTATGACTGAGCATGGCTATAGTAGGTGTCAATCTGACCATTGTGTGTATTTTAAGAGATTGAATAATGGTAGATATAGTATTCTGTTGTTGTATGTAGATGATATGTTGGTTGCAGGATCACACATGCAGAATATCTTTGAGCTTAAGGTGAAATTAGCTCAAACATTTGCCATGAAGGATTTGGGAGCAGCAAAGAAAATCCTTGGCATGAGCATTAAGAGAGACAGGAAAAATCACAGGTTGATTTTGTCTCAAGAGGATTATGTGAACAAGGTGTTGAAACAGTTCAATATGCAATGCAAAACTAGTAAGCACACCTTTGGCTGGACATTTTAAGTTGAGTAAAGAACAATGTCCTAATTCACATGATGAGGTAGAGTACATGAGTAGAGTTCCATAGTCTTCCGTAGTAGGGAGTTTAATGTATGCAATGGTTTTTACTAGACTGGATATTGCCCAAGCAGTGGGAGTTATAAGTAAGTATATGGCCAATCCAGGGAAGGAACACTAGAAAGTAGTTCAGTGGATCCTTAGATATCTGAGAGGAACCAGCAGTAGGCATTTGTGTTATGGAGGTTCAGATACTTCTCTACATGGTTATGTAGATTTAGATATGGTAGGTGATTTGGATGGCAGGAGGAGCACCACAGGATATGTTTTCACTATTGGTGGAATGGGGGTTAGCTGGATATCAAAGTTGCAAAAGGTTGTTGCCTTGTCAACTACAGAAGTAGAGTATATTGCAGTCACAGAGGCTAGCAAAGAGATGATATGGATGACATAGTTCATGGAAGAGCTTGGAAAGGAGCAAGAGAGTTGTAGATTATATAGTGATAGTCAGAGTGCAATTCATTTGGCTAAGAATTCAGCCTTTCATTCAAGAACAAAGCATATACAGCTTAGGTACCACTTCATAAGATAGGTATTGGAGGATGGTGAGTTGAAGATGGAGAAGATCCATACAGATAAGAATCTTACTGATATGTTAACCAAGCCAGTTACAAAGGAGAAGTTGAATCTTCATTCAACTTCTGTTGGTCTTCATGATTGAGTTGAAGATGGAAGAGCTAGAAGATGTTGCTGTACAGGTACTGGTGCAGCTGTTTATCTCCAAGTGGGAGATTTTTAAGGTGTGGAGCTAAAAGCTTCACCAAAGGAGTGCTTTATAGTAGTTACAAGTTTACACAGTCATCAACATTGGTCAAGAGCGACCGATGTTGGTCAAGAGCAATTTAGGAGATGCCGGTGTCGACAGGGATCAACTGACGTCGGTCACAGGAAAACAGGCAGGAACCAATGTCAATTACCTATGCATCTAGAAAGTTATTTTCAAGGATAGAACTAAGCGTTTACATGTCAAGATTAAGTCATAGTCTTAAGTCCGTGTCTCTATCTTTAGTAAGATTGTTTTAGAGCCCTTGTTTAAGAGGCTTAACTATTGGTTGTAAATGCATGCTCATGTTTCCTAATTATTATATAATAGGATAATTCTTCTTAGCTTATTGTAATTGTAGAGTTTTGAAAGAACAGTACAGAATTGTATATGTGAATCATTCCAATTTGTTAGAGTTGATTGTACTTGAGAGAGAGAGCTCTTGAGGGAAAGAGATCTAGAGAGAGATCTGTACATCTGAGAGAGGTGTGGAAGAAAATAAGTTTATTCAATTGTATTCCTTATGTAAAGAGTTTAATACAAGTTTTCAGGGTGGTTTCTTATATCTCTTATTCTTTGCTATTTATCATTCTAGTTACTTATCATTTTGATTTAATTCCACATTTATTGCTTTCATAATGTAATCAACATTGTTGGTTGATCCCCAACATTGATCATAAAAAATAGAATTCAAGGATAATTGGATGGAAGTATTAAGCTCAAGCATGGCATACAAATTAGGATCAATCAATACAAAATATTTCCTTAATTAGGTATGGTCACCATTATGTATAAGGTGGTTGGTTGATCATCCTAAGAGATCTCATAACTTCAAGCCACCCAAAAATTAGCTCAGATCTGATTGAATATGGGTTCTTATATGTAGAACATGGTTGATTTATTATCCCAAGAAGATCCTAGCAACATTTAACCACCCAAATTGAATTCAAATTCAATCAATCATGGGATTTGATATTTATGACCTTAGGATCAAGTAATATTTGAGTTGATTTGAAGTTCAATCAAATCTATCTCATTAAAGGTTGGCATCCACCAAATAGGGGGTTGAGTAATGACACCATGGGCTTGTATTACCTATAAAAGATTAGCTCTTCAATTAAATATAGGATAGCTAATTGATTAACTAATAAAATAGAGTAGTTAGATATGATATCATAGATTTTTTCCTCTTTTCCTTATGTAACTTTTTCTTTCTAGGTAGTTTTCTTATTTATATGAGTTGAGACTATTGAGAGTTAGTTTTGTATTCATATTGAGTATATAATGAATCCTATTTGTGCTTCATGAACCATTTTATATCTGGAAGCTATGTCAGTCTATATTTTTGGTCTGCACATGTATATGATGACTTTGTTTCCCTCTTCTATTTATCTAATTTTGTCCTTAGACTCTTGCATAGTCTTTGTCTTTTGGTTGTGCTTCGCTAGCTAAGCAAAGTTTGGTTTTGTCATAAGGATTTGTCTACCTAAAATAAGTATATTTATATTTCTACAAAGTAGGATCATATTTTATTTTTTCCTACCCTTTCTCTTTTGACCTTTTTTATAAATTTTATTATATTAGTTTTAGATATAATTTGATTTGCAATCAACTGATAAAGTTTTATTCAAATTGCATGATCTTAGTTTACTTGCCATTATTAATGCATTGTTAGATTCAATCAAATAATGACAAGTAATGATCAACTATGGGTTTCTTGTAGAATCTAAATGAGCTACCCATTTTATTCTTGGCTCTTTTTTTATGAGTGCTAACTAACAAAGGCCCCTTGATCTGGAACATACCATAACAAACAATTTAGTAAGATCAATACACTGAAACTGGGTAGAGAATACCTTGGGAAAGGATTAAAAACATTAATTTAAAGAGAGGTAGAAGGGGGATCCTCACCAATTGAGCTTTCCCAAACTCTAACTACCTATTGGTTTTCCATAATTCATATTAATAGGAGTGTACATATTATTTCAAGTGATTTTTAGGGTCTCTTTTACCATAAAATGAAGGTAAAATAGGCATAAATAAATTAGTAGGATAAATATGTTCAAAAACATCCCATGAAAGGGGTTGATCTTCTAAGATATTATCATTGATATTGACATCATGTGAAATTACTTTTAATTTAAGAAAAATATTTTGTTTTTGAATATCTCCTATGGTATTCATCATAGATACTATGTCATTAGGAGTAGATTTTGTAAATTTTGAAGATATACTCATATGTTGTAATTTACCATCCATATGAAACATAGGAATGATTTCCTCTTTGAAACTATTATTACACTCTATTTTAGGATTATTTTATGTTTAAA